>CM031239.1:810484946-811059946 GCA_018340775.1 Taxus wallichiana var. yunnanensis | reverse complement strand
TGGGTGGCACATTTTGGCTCCAAATCCTTTTGGAGGATAATTGTGAGTCAAAATCTGCCACTCAGGTGCTTCGTAATTAGGGTAAATGAACTAGTTAAATTACAAAATTTTGACACAAAATTCATATTTTTATTAGCTTTCTAAAAATGTAATTTTCATTTTTTTTAAATCTATTTTGTTATTTATTTTTTAATTTTTACTAACATACAGTATTTTAGGACAATCAATAGTACACAATCAACCAAATTTGAAAAATAGTAGAATATATTAAAAAAAATTGAAAAAAATAAACTTACTATTTATTGAAGTCTTCTTCGTACCTGTGAAAAAAACTCAATTTCGATATAAATCTTAAATTTTATTGGCATAGACATATGTACACTATTTATTTGAAAATATTTTTACTAAAGAATTAATTAAAACAAATGAAAATTAGACAAAATCTCAAAATTCAAATCTTAAAAATACATCTAAAATTTCATGGTCAAAAAATAAATTTTCATATAAATAAACCACCCAAGGACAGTCATTACTCTTTTATAACATAAGAAACAACGTATGAAAAAATTAAGAAAAAGACCATATTTTTACCATTTTTATTTTTAAAAATATACATGCATTCTAAACTCTAAACACAACATGTCGTTAGTTTGTGGAATTTCATGAATGTGTATGGTTTTGTATCTATTACCTTAAGAAAATCAATGACACTGAAAATTCATGTTTATAAAGGTACAAATCATACCAAAAGTGGGACATTTTATTGTGCTTTGACCCATCTTCGAGCAAGTGAGTCCTTATTTGTCTTCTAATACCTTTTAGAGTATGTGCCAAGTGTCACATGCATTAAAACACATTACTAACTCATATATCAGCTCTTATAACACCATTTCACTTTCCATCTATAGAAGTTTAGTCTCCACTTTCATGAGAGCACATAAAGGAGATAGATGTTAGACAAGCTATCACATATTTTAGCATGATAGATGAGATCTTATCAAGTTTGCATTCAAGGTTTTAGGATTGTAGGAAGAATGCACATCTACATGATCTTTGAGATTATATTTAACATACAACAAGAGTCAGCAAGACCTCGCCATTCCTTCTTGATTCATGCATTAGAGAAAGGTATATTCAATTTTGCATGCACAAAAAGACACCTACCGAAAGTAACCAAATTTGCATATTTTATCAACTTACCATAGGTTCATAAAGTCATTCCCATAAATTTAGAGTTTTACAAAACATTAGATCTATATCTTGATCCATTTCATGGATACAACCTCACCATTGCAATATTTTTAAGGCACACTCAGAAATAGGACCTTCAGGAACAATCCATAGTTTTGAGTTGAAGCACCCACTTTTAGGCATTGTCATGATTCTAAACCTTGTGAGGTCATGTATCAAAAATTTTGTTTGATCTCAAGCTTCTTGAGGTGTTGAAGGTTTTGGAAGAAACCTCTCAATTAACTCCATTTCTCAACCATGATCATAGGGATTGAGGTTCTCAAAACTAGTCTTGATGTAACATACCTCCACACACCAAGAACATCAAGCTTAAATATTTGCTATCACTTGAAACATCTTAGGTGCAGCAAGATATTCCATCTCATGCATTCACATATCTAGGTTGTTGAGGAAAAATCTCATCCTCACACCAAGTTCAGATCACCTTCTTAAGAGACCTACTTAAGCATACTAGGCCACTAGGTTCTAGCCCTATCAACACATCATCATGCTAACAAAGATCTCCAACATGATGTTTTATGACTATAGAGAGTTTTCATATACTTTATACACCTCTACAAGTGGCATTCATACAAGGACCCCTTCAACTCACTATGATTGGTTATTACATTCTCATGCTTCTAGTAGTAGGATGAAGAAAATCAAATGTTCCTTTAAAAATCTCCACAAAAATTTTCCAAGCCTTTGCATGACCACTTAGTAGACATCATAGGCTCTCTAAGATACTAAGGTTTTCATCATGAAACCCCAAACTCTTATATATACCTACAAATTTCATTAAATCCTAATTTTTCTATTTTATACAGTTCCACATGTACCTACGCAAAAAAATTTGTAGCCCTTGAAAGTTCTTTACATGTATACTGTTCATTTTTCTCCTATCTCTAGGATGAGGGTTTGGAGTGTTTCAAACTAGGTCAAAAAAATGATTAGAACTTTTTAAATACTTAACGAATTTATCTTAGACCTTTTTCATTAGATTTTAATCCAAATTCCCTACAAAAAATTATTCTATTATTTATATTAACAATACTTCACAATTTAGAGTTCATCTACTAAGAAGTTAGAGTTTCTTGATTTGCATTTTCTAGAAACCCAACTTTGGAAAAACTTCCATAACTTGCACAAAACACCTCCTTAGGTCTTGAAATTTTGTCCACGCCTTCATAACTCAATCCTCCATGAGTTACAATGACCAGGTTTTCACATTTTTCTCCAAAATGTTTTATCCTATCTCATTTTTGCAGCATTATTTATCTAGACGATAAAATATGCTATTCAGAGACCGTATGAATTCTTAGTTCACCTTCTTAGTCACTTCTAAAGCTCTTTACACCTCATATGCCACAAAATTGTGCTCATGATATGTTTTGTTTACATCATTAATGACTCAAGTAATCTCACTTATCTACTAAGCCTATCTTACCTGAAAACCTCAAAATGATCAACTTCATGCCCTATATGCTTAATTCTTGACTTTATACACCTCCTCTACATGTTATGCCAGATCATACTAATTCAAAAAGTGTTCCCTTCTTTTCCTTGATTCAACTTTCATGTTTTCATGTCAAATTACTTGGTTTAGGACCATAATTAAGCTTAGAGCTACCTGATTCTTCATGAATTGACTAAGTTGACTTATTAGAGACACATTAGAACCTCACACACATTTCCTGACCATATTTTACCTTATGGAAAATTTATACAATATTTTAAGAACACATTTCCACAACTTGCTTACTTGACCATGCCCGAACATTTGAACTTGTGGCTTGGCACCTCATGAAGACACCTGAACAACTTGGGAAGACACTTAAGCACCTTAGATACCATATGATATCATTGACCAATTGTTATCAATTAAAATACATGACTATGTCATCCAACAATAATGTCAAATAAAATGGTGGAATGATCAGACAAAAGAGTTTAGTCTTGTCAACTGTAATAGGACTACCTTATATGGGATCAAGAAATAATAAGCCTTAGCTCAGCATAAAGGCATGATTCAGATGCTAAAAAATAATATCTTGACCTCTGTAAAAATTGAACCAAGTAAACCAAGTGGAATTGGAACTCTCCTTATAGGGGATGTTGGGGTCAAAATGTTCAAGTTTATACCTCATATGAAACCAAACCTCTCATTATCCCACACACAAATGCATGGGTAAATGACTAACCTTTTTACCTAGGTATTCAACCATACTAATTTACCACAAAATTTCCAAAGAGCATCGGAAAAAGTCAATAATCCATTTCAGAACATAGCCCTTTCAACAACATCACTAGACACATAAATATTGGTAAAACCTAGAATACACCCATCAAAAGCAAAAGGATCCAAACCACTCAATGAGTGGGGTTAGAGCCCAAAGATATCACATGTTGAGAAACGTTAGGTGAAATCAAGGTTGTGATCCCTTCACACCCAGGATCATGATTGAAATCATGGAAAATAACATTGGGTAAGATGGTGTGAGAAGTATAACAACGTAAAAATCTTGCAATTTTAACTTCTTATAGACATAGAACACCCATATGCTATAAATGTAGTTAATTGTCCCTAAACATATATCTTCAGGTTGGTTTGGTAAGGCCACGTATGTTCCTAGAGTACACAATAATTAGATAGATTCAAGTTACAAGAATCCCTCATCATCAAGATTGGATAGGGTAGTATAACCTGATTATGAGACGAAATTACATGGGAAACATCTACCACTTACCACGGTCTACATTTTCTTGCATAAATTTTTCATATTCCATTGGTGCATGACTACATGATTTACTAAAATGAGTTTTGGGTTGAAAGAGAGTTCATTATCTTCCATGAATTGCACTTATAGAAGTTAAAAAGGAAAGTAGACTGAATGAGTTGGATATTTCATCATGACTACTACGAAGCAACCAGGCGGGTAGTAAGAGAGAAAGCAGAAAGTCCGAGGGTGGAGAGGGCACAATATTTTTGGATGGAGTATCGGAGGAGTTGGCTCCATTAGCGACGATAGGTTGATAAGTTAAGGGTTTTATAGGACCTCAAGTGGAACCTTTTTTTTTGTTACTATGGAAAACCAATCCGAGGAGGAATGAGCTTTAGACTCTTTTTTAGTGTTCTCTTGTGACATGAGGTAGGATTCAACCATTAGAGGAGACTCATGAATCATATGATTAGAATCTTGACGATGAAAGAAATTATTAGGTAAGTTAATATAAAGGAAACCTAAACAACATGTATCTCCAACCTGAATATTAATGTATTCCTTAAGGTATTTGGATAAATCCATCTCAATGCAAACATGATTTTGAGGGAGAATTTTATAAAACTATGACTTATTTAGACAAATAACTCAACCCAAGTGTTTGATCAAGTGTTTGGAAACTCCCCACAATGGGAGAGGCAGCCCAGAAATTCCACCCATACTGGGATTTTAAGCTTGGGTTATTTGGAAACTTGAAAGTCCCTGGTCCAGTGAGAAAAACCATGAGTGTGTTTCAAATGAAGCGGGGGACATGGTTGATAATATCTTTACAATGTTGAGCGTTATTGAGGTGAAACAAAAACCCTTGGTGAGGTTTTGTACTCCCTCGAGCTTGACACCATGGTGTTTCCAATGGTTGTGAACCCATTGTTTCAGTAGGATTTTAGGGGGACTCAACCAAAAAAATACCCAACAAGGGTGTATGATTTAAGCCAATTACAAGCATTATCAAATTAAAGTAAATTAAGCACAACATTAGGAAAGGGAGTCTCGAACTCAAAATGGTTACCTCATAGAGTAATTTCAGGAAGAACTCCCTCACTTTATTTATAGCCATGCTTGTCAATTATTCCTTCAATAAAATTTGTATCAATAGATGGAGGTGGACAAAGGGAAACCCTTAATATATTCATGAAATCTCCCAAAGGGCTGATTAAATGGATGAATTAGCTAAATAACTATGCATGCAAAGTAAAAAATCCCACCAAAATTCCAAATGAGTGGTGGTGTGATAGCAAAATAGTATAGGCAACAAAAATAATGAGAGGATATAAGACCTAAACCCTATCATAGTGTCCCATCTTTCAGCTCAAAAGGCCAACCATTTGTAGGAAGAAACCTAGCCCCTATTTCTAATTTATACATAAGTCTATAGCCTTATGATGGATCCACTTATTCATAACACTATTTGTTACGTAGTGAAATGTGATAAACTATGAAGGGAGCAATTGCTAAAACTACAAAGAAATGTGATCCCATAGGATCATTACATGGTAGTGATTTATATCTCATATTTTCTATGAAATTGAGTGGGAAAACATTAAAATAATTACAGGATGTTCTTACCTAGAAATTTAAAAGGATATTTCTATAGGACATACTATTTAAGACTTATAATAAATCAAGTATACACCCAAATAATTTGTAATGGAGTATGATATGAGATTTTTATGAGATGAACAAAATAATTTTTAATTTTGATGAGGCCAGTCAAATTGTTTATTTTTGGAGGAAGTGTGCAAAGTAAGATCCATTTTGTAATTGCATAAACCAAATGCCCCACCAAGGAAAAAGCAATTGAGGTGGAGATATGGGTAGAAAAGGTTAAAGAATTTGGTAATAGTAATGGAGTGATTCAAAATACAAAATCTATATTAGATGTTATAATATGAAGAATGGAAGAATTACAAAAAGGAAGAAACCAAGACTAAACATCTTGTGTGCAAAATGTGAAGATGAAGGACGCTATTAGAATTACTATGCAAAATCCTAGACTAGTAATCCACTATTTCAAATAAATGGGAGAGAAAAATATTATTACAATTGTAGGGTGAGGGGAAACTAGCTAAGAAAGTGCCATTAAGTGTAGCATGATGTGCACCATCCCTAAATTGTGTTGTGGAGTTTTTACAATTCTACTATGCACGATTCAAAGGACTACATAGCACTAATGATGTGGAAGTGGAAATACAAAGGAACGTGTTTATGTTCTAGACGTAATCAACTACCAAAGTGCATATACTTGTTCCATACATAGAAATAATTACATCTCTTAGACCAAATGTGTAATGGGCCCCTATGTCACCTCAAACTAATACACAATGGACTCCCCAATATCCACAATAAAGTATGAGTTAGGCTCTTCTTTCTCTGTAAAATACTTTGTGTTGGGCATCTCCTTCTCCATAGGAATCACTTATATGCAACTTCCCTTTGTCATAAGGCCCTTACGGTGTATAACGAAACTAGAATAAAGGGTGAAGTATTCCAAAAAGGTTGTATTAATTTGTAACAAGGACAAGAGTATCATGGTGGTTATCGAAAAAGAAGGATGAGACTAATTTAATTGAACTTAAATTAAATATAATTGCAAAGTCGCTATTGAAATAAATGATGTGTAAATATTGAAGTATATACATGACTACTTGAAAAAAACTAAAATGTAAAGGATAAAACCCTAAGAAAGAGATAGAGAAAAGAAGACTTAGGTGATTTACACACAATGGGATTGGTGCAGGCAGAGAGAAGTGATGAAAATACTGGGCAGAGTGTAATTATTATTCACTATAAATTCTAAACTGCACAAATGTGGTCGAACATAGGTGCCTAGGATAGGGCAAGGGTGCCTCGGGTGCAGAAGACCATTTATGGGCACCGGTGAGTGCACATGAGCTCAAGACATGATTTTTGGTGTGTTGTAAGGTTTTCAATGTTGTTCCTTGTTGATCTCCTAATAGTTTCTCCTTGATCACCAAAGATAACTATAACCTAAAAGAGAGAGATTTTCCTACACAAACCCACAAACCACATCAAACCTAAAAAGGAAAATGCATAATGGGGAGTCAAAATGACCACGGCGGTCACCCTAAGAGTGAACTTATGACTGATCGCTACACTACATCTCAAAATCCATGTATTTCTTTTGTGTTTGTGTGTAGAAATGATTCCCTAGGATTCCCTTATGCATGTTGTACTTGATATTGGGTTGTAGTTAGAATGTAGTAATGTAATAGTATGTGTGGATGGAATAGAATAGACTTCCCCTTCCTATGATGTGTATGCAGAAATATGTAGCCCTTTTCCCTTGAATGGATGCTAGATGGATGCCTTTGGAGTGCTTTAGTGCCTTCGGATGAAATCTTAGGTCGTAATAGTAATTCTTAGTGCTTAGTCCTTCATTTTGAACACATGACTATGTATTTATACAATTCCCTTGTTTGAATTTTGTAATCTACAAGTTGAAGGGTGGCCCATAAGTGAAAAATATTCCCAAAAGATAAAAGAGACCCAAAACAACCAAGTAAGGTGAGAAAGGGTCGGGGGCACCTAGGTGCTTCTACCCTTGGGAGCCTGGTGTCCAAGCCATGAAATATCAATTAGTAAAGTGTTGACTAGGTTGTAGGGTGTGTAAGACCTAATAAAAAAAGACAAAGAAAAGAGGCCAAAGATAGTTATTAACCACTAGTTTTCTTGCTTACGAAGCATGTAAAATCTAATATGCATTTAGGACCTAGAAATATACCCAAGTGCTTGATTTTTGTCTACTCAACTCTAAAGAAAAGGAATGATATGTTATCTTTGTGAAGAATGAAATCATATTATGCAAAGTTTCCTTCAAGTATGAAGTGGGAGACATACTATGCATATTATAAAGTACATATGCCACATCACACTAAATATTGTCCCTCCTTTGGGAATTAATGGAAAGAAAAATTATTGCACAATGAAAAAATGATTAATGTAGTTCCCAACTAAATTTTGAGTCTCTAAGATGTTACTAGAGAAAAAAGGAGACATGTTTGAGACTTGTGGAGATTCCTAGTGAGCCCTACATATAACACGTATACGATGAAAGATATCTAGATTAAAAATTTTATAAATATATATTGGAATAATCCAATGGATTATTGCATTCCATTCAAGACATCGACTCCAATAATCATAACATAGGAGAATTTGAAATGCACATATATGGGAAGATGATGAGGATTTCAAAACAAGGAGTGGTTGTTGTACTTCAGGATCTCTTGAAGATAGTAAATGTATTTGCGCAACAAACACATCTCTCAGATTATTTTTAATTTATTTAAGACTTTATTGAGAGTTGTAACCAATGGAGTTGTTCAATGTAGAAAATTCATATGGTATATAAAAATCACGAAACCTTGGGTTGTAGACACTTAGATGAATATAATTCTTGGTGGATAGGAAATAAGAGATGAAATATTTAACTTTGAAATTTATGTGATTATGATGTGGGCATCTACATTAGAAACCATGGGCACTCCAACCATATCATATAGCCTTATCACTCTATATCTAGAATATTATGGAAGGGTGGACCCAATTAGATTATTATAGGTTGTGGAAATTCATGTAGGGGACTTAATTCTAGTTCTAAGGATATTTTGAAGTGATTGATATGAAGAAAAATGAAATACATTATCCTATTCGATTTGAAAGAGATGTGTCTACCATGGGAAACTGAAAATCATTATAGTTACTAATCAAATAGAGACACATATGGAGGATTCTATTATAGTCATATCAATGAACAAGACTAAACAATATCCTTACATTATTCCCAAAGAGAGATTGTATCCCTATGCACAAGACAAAATGTTTGTATAATGTGGGATCATCAAGGAACAGAAAAGGCCACGTAACCTAGAGAAGTAAACAATAAAATGGATTATAGAAATTGGGATATTACAATCAATGTGAAACCAAAGAATCCATTCTTGGAAGAGTAATTACACTATACAAACAACAAAATTTGAGATATGAGAATATATCCATTTATGCACACCGAGAAAAATTATATATAACTTGATGAAGAAAGTTATATCCCATAGGAAGAAACCTTATCAATCATGAGGGAATAAAATGTACATTTAAACCATTGGATGTGAAGAGAGAATGAAATTATACTAATAAGAATTTTCTATGTTGAGGAGAAGAAAATTCAATGTATTTTGGTATTTTTAATGTGGATACATTCTTGATTAAATTTCAGGAACACTTGGCCTAAGAGATTATTAGAGTTAGCACATTGGATTATGCATACAAAGGAATAGAAAAACTGGTGGGTAGTACGAAAAATAAATAACTTAATATGTAGCTAATGCACACAAGATTTGTGTTTCCATATAGAATGACCAAACCATGGCCAAGATATTATCCAAACCATTTTGATAGATACACATTTAAGGACGATGTTGTATGGAAGACACAAAAAATTGAGCCAAAGTGGTGGCTCCATGTCTTTCCATAAACACTCCTTCCATTGCCTAAGGCATGGTATTATCACCAGGAATGAAGGAGAGGAATGCACGCTTATAGGTAGATACAAAAATACTTTATCGATACATTCGCATTGAATTGAAATATAAAAATCCTATGATGAATGTAGCTTTGAAAAACATAAAAACATCCCTTTGTTATGGAACTATAGACACGAAGAATGAGTTGAGTTCAAAGATCCAAAAATAACATAACAAGGGATTTGCACAACCTGACTAATAAGAGTGAAAGAACTGGAAAATGGCACTAATCAAATGATAGAAGTATGTGATATAGTTGAGGATAGTAGACAAGGAGGAGATAATTCAAATAGTGAGGAAGATATTGAACTTAAAGGCATGTATTAACTAGAACATATTGAGTTAATTCCTATAAGAAAAGAATTTCGCAATGAAGAAAACGAGCATTTGTGCAATCTAAATATAGAATAATAGAAAAGGAACGATCAATGAAAATTGAAGATTGCATGAACAAAGGGAAGGGAAAATTATATGATGAATGAATCCGCAAAAGGGTCAAATATATTGAACTCTCTGGAATAGTTAAGCTAACCACTACTGGAGATTATTGGATAGTTTAGGAGATGTCTAAAATTCTATAGCTATTATACGATTATGAAGATATTTTCTTGACCATGTGTAGTGAAATAAAAGGAGCATGCCCATCTCTAGGAGGAATTAGCATTCAATTAAAATAAATTGTGAAGTCCATAAGAAAGAGGCCATTTATGTTGAACCCCAATACTAAGGCTAAGGTTAAAGCTAAGTTGGATCATGTGATAGAAGAAATATTGATATACCACATAGAGAAGTCAAATTTGGTGTGTACAATAATTACTCAATCAAAGAAAATGTGAGAAATAAGGTTTTTCGAGAGACTATAGGACCTTTAATAACTCTTACATAAATGGTCCATTTAAGTAATCCATTCACAAATGAAATTATGGATGTAGTAGAAATTCATGAAGTGTATTCATTCATAGATAAATTTAGTGGCCATCATCATTTTCCAATTGCACTAGAAGACCAATCTAAAAATATGTTTTCTCTGAGAATGGACAATATTTTCTCATAGAGTAATGTCGTTTGGATTAAAGACTGTACCCCAATATTTTCTCGAGCTATAGTGATTATGTTCAATGATTTCATCCATAATTTTCTTGAAGCATACCTCAATGACTAGGTAGGTTTTTCTCAATTCCAGGAACGCATTTCCAAGGGGTTCCTAATGTTAGAAAAATGTAGAGCATTTTATATTTCTTTAAATTTAAATAAATGTTATTTTTCATGCCTTTGGAGTAATGCTTGGACATGTTGTTTGCAAAGATGGAATACTTAAAGACCAAGAAATGATCGCAGTAATAATTAGGCTCCAACATCGCACGAACCTATCTAAAATGTGTGAATTATTGGGACATATCGGATAGTATAGGAAATTCATTATGGGATATGTTAATATTGTGGATCTAATGGAACAATTACTATTAAAAGGGTCTAAGTTCGATCGACACGAGAATTTTAAAATGCATTCAAACAACTCAAATAAAATCTAGGTACTAACCCAATAACGCTATTTCTGGATTGGAGAAAAATATTTCAGTTGCATGTAGATGCATCAAGCAACGCAAGCGGGGAAATACTTGTGAACTAGGATAAGGGGGTATTGACCACTTCTTACATTTCGCAAGCCATAAGCTTCCACCAGTAGAAAGGAAGTATACAACCACAGAAAGAGAAGACATAGCAATGGTCTTTGCACTTCAGAAATTCAGACAATATTTACTGGAAACACCTTTTGAGATCTTTACATATCATCAAGATGTGTGGTATCTAGTGAACAAGACATTATTGGAGGAAGGATGTCTAGATGTCTGATGTTTCTTCAATAATATATATTAACATCAATTTAAAACTAGGAAGGGAACATGTTGGACCAGACCATTAAAGAAAAATTGATACAGGAGAAGATCCTAAAGAATTAAGCAAAGATTTTTTTATTAAGACTTGTTTAGGGTTGTCACAGTTCAAGAATAATTAGAAGCGATTGTGCAATTCTAGCAATACAGAGATTTAACGGATAAATATACAGAATAATCAATATAACTAGTCACTAAGGCGTTACCATACACAATCATCACTGTATTCTTATGCAAAATAGGAAAAGATGAATTATTACGTACGGTAGCTTTAGAACACAAAAGGGACACCTTAATTAGAGGAGCGCAAACAAAAATAATTGATGGCCACTTTGCAAGAGAATTGACTGCAAAAACGATCCTACAAAGTGGAATTTGGTGGCTGACACTATTACCGGATGCACATCATATTACAAAGCATTGCAATGTTTTCCAAAATATAAGAAAACCTAACCAAATGGATGAGTTATCACTTAACCCAATACTAGTTGTGCAACCATTTGAGCAATGGGAGATATGCTTTGTATGACCAATACACCCACCTGCTAACAAGTGTAAAGCTAACTACATAATTACCGTAACATATTGTAGACACTAGAAAATTTCACAAAATTATTATTACATAATACTTTTGTTAGAATTGTATGAACATGAGTGCAAGACCTTGAAACTAGATCTCAGTGGCATAAAATACCCCCATATAGATTTTCATATCATGATTTGATCTCTTCTAATGCTTATTTTACTTTGATTTTGTGATTTTATGTCAAGTCGCAGAGGCCTTTGTATCTTTCTTTTTGTGGCTTTCTTCATATTTGGTATTGATCCAAGACCATACAATTGGAGCAAAACCATAACCATGGTTCCGGACCTTCCATACATTATTGTTGCTGCTCAAGTTTGATTTATTGATTTCATTATACTTTTTTATGATCTTTGTTATGCTTGGTTCGGCCTTTCCGCTACTAAGCTTCGAAAAATCAAGTAAATGAACTCACATGTATACAAGGTCTAATATAAGAATTTACAATCAAGTAATCACTTATATATCTACCACATATTGAGTTGAAAAAGCAAGAAACATTATTGCATATTACATACAAATCATAGGAGGGTATAATTGTAATTTCTTTCATTAGCACACAAGCGTTTAATTGGGATGAAATAGCTTAGCTGGGTATCAATGTGGAATCACAAAGGTAACACTAGGACAAGGGATTCTTGCATGCACAACAACACAAAGCACTAGGAGAACTACATGGAGTCTAAAATGTAGTGTAGCACTCAAAGTGACTCACATACGAGGTGATCGTCAAAGTCATTTTGACTCAAGCATTTACATTTGTTCTTCCTATAATGTGTGCTTAAGTGTGTTGGAGGGTATCTACAATTGATTGGTAGGTTCAAGTTCCAAATATGGGGTTTGGTGCGATGATGAATATTCTAAAGGCAAAAAGAGAAATACATAGATTTGCATATACCCATTTTGTGCAAGGTAAAAATGTTTAAAGAGGTCAAAGTTGTCTTGTATGTTTCCGATCGTACTATATGGTGCTGCCCAAAGAGGTCCACCAAAAATTTAAAGATTTCTCCAGTTCCTAAACTTTGTTTCTATTCCAGATCATTCATTGACAGAATCTAAAGCTCATCTAAAGTAGCTAAGCGAATCATATCTCAATTCTACTTTTGATGGCTTGTATTGCTTCCTTAGAGTGATTTCTATGCTTGTATGTATGCATTTCTCATTTGAAACTTCATTTTTCACATTATTACGAGTTTATTTTATATATTAACAATTGATAAATAAATTATAATTAGGGTTGATAGTTTTTGGTGAACTCACTTTGATCAACTCCTCAACCTAATCTAGGACCTTTCCAAAGTTTCCATAGGTTATGAGTGTTGATTTTAAAACCCTAGTGTTGTCTAAGGGTGCATGGGTGTTTGATTTTTATGTAACTTTTACTTTTGTGTGTGATCATGGCTTGTTTTTATGCTTTTTTAGTGGCATAGTGGTTATTATCCCTCTAACCAAGTCTATACTACTTATGAGGATGCAAATCATGTTACTCCGTCTTCACACTTCCTTAGGGATGATGTACTATTTGATGTTGATTTAAATCTTGCTTGTCAATGATTCACTGACCATCCTCCCCACTTCCACACATCACCTCATATAGATACTCCTAGAGATAACTTTTTGGATGACCTTAATCAATTCCCATTTCTTTGTCCTCATGTACACACTAGAGAGAGTCTTGCAAGTTTGAGTAGTGACCATGAGAAAATAAAATATCCTCCACATGTAGATCATGAGACTAATGTTATAGATGACCTAAGTTTGGTGATGATGTTAGGATTACCTAAGTTTTGGTGATGATGTTAGTGTTTCTAGTGCACATATAGATGATTTTCCTTCTATTTACACATTAATTGATGATGTCCCTTATGTTTCTAATAATGAAGAGGAAGTAATGCATCATAGTTACAACCATGATGATGATATGCATGATGTTTCTTATTCTAATGAGTTAGATGACAATGATTGTGTTTCTACTCCTCTTAAATGTAAAAATAGTGAGCTTTATTGTAGCATCTCTAGTTTGCTTGCACATAATGACCATTGCACTTCTATTGTCTATTTGAATGTGAAAAAAATGATGTTTCTTGTACTAATGTTTCCATTTCTCATGAATGTGAAAATTCTAATATGGATCATGTTTTGGTTGATACACATTGTGTTTTTATTTCTCCTCTTACAAGAAAGTGTGATGTTTCTACTAGTACTTCTTCTCTTCCACTTGTAGATACTAATGTGCATAGTGATATTGTTAGCAAAAATGAGCATGTTGATCTTTCTTTAGTTGCACATAGTACACATGTTGATACATCTCCTAGTGTGATTACATTGCCTATTGTTGATGTTGATATCCCTTTAGAGCCTAATCATGAGATCAAGCTTATTCAACCTATGAAAACTTTAGATGACTCATCCCTCAATAATATTCCTAGACTTGATAGTGTTCTTATGGCTACTATTAATGGTAGGGTGTAACCTTTGAATGAACCTCTAGGTGCTTATGTTATACCTCCTCAAGAGGTGATTTCTCTTATCCATGTGCTTATGTGGTACCTCCTCAAGAGGTGGTTTCTCTTATCTTGTCATTGCAGAATATTTCAAATACCATTCCCTAGGAATTTTTTGATGCCTACATTTTAATTGTTTGATAGTACTTTGGATGCGTATATACATCTTAAGCATTATAATACGATCGGGGCTCCTTAAGGCAATGACAGGATGCTCCTTAAGACAATGAGAGGAGGCTCCTTAAGATAATGATGAAATTCTCCTTAAGGTTTTCTCTAGGAGTCTTATTGGTGATGCTCTCTCTTGGTTTACTCATCTTCCTAGTGGATCTTTAGGTAATTTTTAGAACTTGAGGATGCATTCTTAGCTCAATTTAGTTGCAATATAGGCCCTAGGGCTACATATGAGCATTTACCTTCTTTACATCAAGATGAAGTTGAATATGTATCTAGTTATATCTTAAGTTCTTAAGGAAAACGTGTGCTTACTTGTATATACACCTAGTGATTTAGAAATGTAACTCATATTTTGAAGAAGACACATAATCTCTCAAATAAAAATTACATTATGATATTCGTCATTTATTCCATGATCTTCTCAAGTGTTATTGATTTAGACCAAGAAATTATGTTAGCCCGTAATCCTAAGCCCTGAGATGTGAATGGTACAACCCTTTATGTTACACGTGATTATGAAACACATAAAAATTATATACATAATGAGAATAAAGTGAAAGTCTTACATTGTGATAATAATTTTTATAATCTTGATCATAATCAGCAAGTATAAAAGCTACCTCCTAAATAGAATACCATCTATTTTGATACGACTTGAGATAGGTACCATGACATCTTACTTGCACTACTTAAACCATCCAATGATTATCTCCCTCCTCATATGCTTGAACGTGAGAAGGGTTGCTTATTCTTCAACTTCCATCATATTAATGGACATCGTGACAATGATTGTTATGCATTAGATAATAAACTTAAGTTATTAGAAGAAAAAGGTATCATAGCTTATGAGACATGATATGCAGATAGATCTACTACACCTCCTCCATGGCATAGACCTACGGGTAGTTTTACACTTTATGAGAATGCTTATACATCTAGTAATATTTCTTACACTTTCGACATTATTCCTACACAAGACAATTCTAGACACGTCTAAAAATGGATTAGCAAGGAATGAGCGTTTGTCCCAAAATTTTCACATGTTACTTATGCAGAAGACCCTTGATTATATGCATCTCTTGCCTTGTTAAGTTGAATATGTGTAGTATCTCTAAGTGTATATTTCATACCGTATATCACTTATCCATACCAGAGCACTTGTTATTTATATTCTGCACTATATTCAACCTCTTGTTTACATTTTTGATCTTCATACTTAGTCTCTTATGGGAACATCCAAGGATCACACTTCCTTCACTCTTATGAATAAGTTTCTTCACTTCATATGAAAATGGGGCTAGTGTAAGACCATGAGTGCCTCTTTGTATCATATGCTCTCATTATTCATATATTAATGTCAATATACAATCATTACTAATATGTGTTGTATTATATATCAACATATCTACAACATACATATATATCAATAACATAATCAAATCTCTCTCTCTCTCTCTCTCTCTCTCTCTCTCTCTCTATATATATATATATATATATATATATATATATATATATATATATATATATATATATATATATGTATATATATAAGAATTAAACCCTAAGTGTAGGATGGAGAAAAAAAGACTTAGTTGGTTCACGCTTTCCCAAAGATTGTTCGGACTAGAAGACTCGGTGAACAAAAAGGTATAGTGTCGTAGCTAAGCACAGAAAAACCTAGAACTTTGGGATGAGCCTAGAATGGGTCAAGATATTTGTGATTGCGCAAGATTTCATAAACTAGTTTCTACTACATCAAAAGTGTCATTAACCTTCACTTTTGGTCGCCTGTATGTCGTTGGATGATCACCAAAATCTCTTGTAACCTGCAAACAGAAGATGACCTACAAAACCCTTAAACTACATCAAATCCCAAAAAGGAAATATGTAAAATGAGGAGTGGAACTAACACTGGCGGTCACTCGATTAAGTGAGCTTACAACCAAGCACTACCCTACATTTTAGACTTCATGTAGTTCTTATGTGTGTGTGATAGAATTGTGCCCTAGGAATCCCTCTTGCAAGTGCATGTGATAGAGGGTGATAGCTATATTTACCAATGTAAATAGATGTGTGGATAGAAAAATGAACTTCCCTTCCTATGCATGTATGTAGAAAATTCAGTCCCTTGTCCATTGAATGAAAGCTAGATGGATTTATGGATTCTTTTAGAATTCCTTTGGATGCAACCTTAGGTGGTGATAATAGATGCTCCTAGTGTTCGGTCCTTTATTATGGTCACATAGCTTTATATTTATATGATCCCCTTGGTTTAATTTCACAATTGACAAATGGAAGGCCAAGCCATAAGAAAATAAAAGACCCAAAAGAAGCAAGTATGATAGAAAAATGTCAAGGGCACCCGTAAGGATGAGGGGCCCTAGGCATTGGGATCCTTTCTAGGAAATGGTTTCCGAGTCATAAAATATAAAACAGTGAATCTTGATTGGGCTATAGGGTGTGCAAGACCAAATAGAAAATAAAAACATAGACAAAAGGCAAAATATAGTTTTTAATTACTAGTTTTCTTATTTAGGAATCATATGAATGCTAGCATGTGTTTATGGACCTAGAAATGTACCCAAGCGCATAATGTTGTGTCTACACCGGGATGGCTTATAGGTTACCTCACTAACTTAGCACAATTTTCATCTCTCGGCACTATAGAACCAAATATGCGGCTACTTTGGAACTGCTACTAGGTCAAATAAATAGGCATGCTCTTTTGTAGTATCATCTACTCTCTGGATTAATTCACTATTAAAAAGGACTCCTAAAACATTTCAAAGAAAGGTACGCATTGAGGCATCCACAATAATGTTCCAGAGGTATTTCCTATTATTGGTGAAATAATTTGTTACAGTGTAGATTATTATTTTTCACCAATGGTCATGAGGATAAACCCATCCTTCTTGGGTATGGGGAGGCTCCCATTATTGAATGTAAACTATCTAAGACTGTGGGTAGCCATTTGGTGAAGATGAAACAAGAATACTCGAATAAACTTGTGCTAAATTTCTTGTATAGTGTACAAGGGAGGAATCTATTTTAAAGGGAGGTAAAGAGGAGTGGAAGAAATAGGGAGAGAGGTTTAATGTTGTGAGTAGACTTGTAGAATTCACATACATTAACTAGATTAGGTCCACATTCAATTAGAAGAACAAAACAATGCAAGCACTCAAAGTAAGACAAATAAATTAGAGACGAAAAATTCTATAGGTCCATTAATTGAGGACACAAAGTTCCTTCTTGGTTGTACAAGATCACAATACTTGTAAAGTTGGAGAGTAGAGAGGATAGATGAACATATACAAGGAGATAGAGGAAATGCAACTTTTATTATTTGATGTAGTAGATGTATCCAACAACTTAAAATAATCAGCAATTGCTAACCCATTAGAATGGAGACGCTGTAACAATTTATAGATTTACAATATGAATCTTCATCTTCCCTCCCACATGACATTTCACCTTCTTATCACTTGTGACCTTTCATCTCCTAAACTTGAGTTAATAAATTCAATTGGGCATAAATATACTATTTTATCATTACATTATAATTACTCAAGTTTGAAGCGTTTATACCATCTCCTTTTGTAAAAATTTGGGAGTTTTCTTAGAAAATGAAAAAAATAGTTAGTCTGGGCGGGTTGGAAGGGAATTAAACGGAGGAAGTAACGTTCCTATTGTGCCTTCTAACACCGATATAACCATTTCTTTCTTTTAACGGCATTAGTGGAAATTTAGGGAACAAAGGGAATGAGGAAGAATTCCTTTTAGACCGACATATCTGAATTGAGTTTTAATTTTACCCCATCGCCTGCGTCGGATTTCGAGAGAAGATGAGGAACATCAAAACTATTCTGTTAATTTTATATAATACCAACTTTGTCGATTAGTTTTGAGTGGCAGCGAATCATGGTTGTAGAGGAATGGTGAAACTTTCGAATTGTTCCTTGAGTTCTGCCAAGTGCTAACATAACTGAATTGACTTTCAATTTTACCCCATTGACCACATCAGATTTCGGAATAACCTGAGGAACATCAGAACTATTATGTTAAATCCATATAAGACCAAATTTTCTAACTAGTTTTGAGTGGTGGTGAATCGGGGTTTCGAAGGAATGATAGAACTTGTGAATTGTTCTTTGAGTTCCGCGAAGTTCCAACATAACAATTCCTTGCACCTTTTTTTCCTTTGCAGCATTTTTCGGTCTATGGTGAACACAAGGAACAAGGTAACTATTCCACGAGTTCCTTGTAATACTGATATGTCTTACTCTACCTTGATGAATGCAGTTATGTGGGGTTTCGATGAAAGTGGGGAACAAAAGAACATGAGGAACATTCCTTCAGTGATGTCTCGACCGGATATATATGATGCAAGTACTGATTTTGGTGATCTATGGAATTTGGAGAACAATGTAATAAGTGGAATGGAGGAATCGTTCCACTTGTTCCTCAAAATGTTGATTATACAGAGATTGCCCCTAAACTTGCAAATTTTGAGTAAATCCTGAATTGTGAGGCTTAGAAATAAGATGGTAACATGACCAAAGCATGAGGCTTTTACCATGACTTGAAAAATGTCTACAAACCATTGCTAATTGGAATCTATTTTCATGAGGATTCTTGATCACTACAACACCAAAATGACCACGTTTTTCCCAAGTTGTTCCCAACATCAATTATTTCCACCAATTTTCCCTAAATTGCCTTGGATAACATCATGGATCTCTAGAAAAACATCCAAATTGTTTAATTCTTCCCATTCCTCTTCCAAAGGATATCCACTAGTTGCAAAATGGCTAAAAATGGCCCTTTCAAAGTCTCTAAGGAAAGTTGTTTCTCCTTGAAACACGGTGACTTCTTCAATTATCTTAGGAAAACATCCCTACACATGAAACACACTTGAAAATATTATTGACACATTCTTCTAAGATAGTGTGGGAATGAAATTAAGGACATTATGGCCAAAGGAAAGGTTTATAATGAACAGGAGAGGGAATTTTCAAGTTAGGGCTCGGTTGTAATGGCTAAATTTCTCAATTTTGCATGTTATACATTTCACATAACAATGGATGGATCTAGCTCATAGACATTAGATTGTAAGGGGTGATGATGAACCTCAAGTATATCATGGGTAAGCAAACTAGTCCCTTGAAAATTTGTACATAGAGTCATTCCTTCACCAACTAATATAAGCAACAAACACAAACAAGGGAAAAACAAAACAAACAAACCAAATAGAAAAGGGAAACACACAAAAAGGGGAATTATGGTACATGAGAGGGTAATTTAAATAGGTAGGGGAATAATATACACACACTCGAAAACGAGATAAGAAAATTTGGTATCATCATGGAAGCAGTGGAATAAATCCATACCACTTTCGAAGCTCAATAACAACTAGTTGGTCGTACCACGCTCTTACGATGGCTTTGTGTGGTTTCATAAGAAGGAGAGAGACAAACTTTCCAATTTCATACTGATATTACATAAAGAACACATTTACATCCAATCACCACTTCATTATTTTCTTAAAAGTTTTGATTTATGTACCCTCCTTCGATATCTTGCCACCATAACAAACCATTCTCCCATGTTTTCAAAAATGGAGCCTTTATTTCCAACATGAAGACAGTCATCATCCTTAGGTGAAAATTGTAGTATGGATTGATTTCTAGAATTAGTCGGGGATTCAGGGGTGATTATAACAATTTCTATCTATCCCCATTTATAGTTATCTTAAATCCTCATACTTTTTTTTTTCTACATGATTCATTTATGCACATACCACCTCATTCTTGACATAGTAGGACCCATATGATGCAAAATATAAAACACAAAATGTTAGGGCTACAACATGGAAATAATCATATCCTCCTAATGAAAATATAAAACACAAAATGTTAGGGATACAACGTGGAAATAATCATTTACTCCATCCCAAGAACCTCTTAACAATTCTTCTTCACTTAATGGAAAAGAGAAAACCTCATACTCATAGTTATTCTTGTTATCATGCTCTCTTGGTGATGACAGGAAACCAACTCATTAGAAATTCCATGTACTTTTTTTCTCATCAAAAAATGTCTCTAGAGGTGCATTGAGCTCTTCCATTTATTCTATCTCATTATTGGGTATTTTTGAAGAGTCAAAAATGGAAAGTAAGTCATCAATAATTACCTCAAAATCACTCTCCTAGATGACCTATGGTGAAGAAGAAGGATTCATCTCTTAAATGTATTCACGGTTGTGGAAACTTCATAAAGCATTGGATCATTTGTTATGAGACAAGGATCCTCATTTCCTATGTAAATTTATTCTCTGGAATATTGTGCTTCAAGCTAAGGTAAAACTAGGGATGGAGACTCGTATTCTATGCTTCTTTCGTATTCTACCAAGATGTTGAGTTGACTTTCATCAAGATGTTCTGAAATATAATAGTCTTTAGTGGCACCAAAGTATCTCCTTGGGACAAACATTTCATGGTATGGAGACTCATCAAAATCCACCACTAAAAGTTATTCCTTCTCCTCCTTAATATGGAGTGCTTCAATCTTCTCATACTTTTCTTGCATAGCCACAACATAGTTCATAATTTCAATATTGGTTTGAAGGTCAGAACTTCCTTCTGTAACTCTCAAAATTCTTTTCACATACTATTTTTCAATTCTGACATTTCTTCATCCCCATAAGAAAGAAAATAATCCCAATGAAGATTTAACAAAATACAATGTTTTTAGGTTTTTATCTAATGGTGTATAATTCAAAACATTACCTTCAGGAGATTCCTCTTTGCTTACTTCATCTAGAGATTCATTCTCATGTTGTTCATAAAACATTTCATATATTTTTTGCATTATTCTCATCAAGCTCTTAGATTCTCGATCATCATTCGATGTAATCACCATTTAATTTCCTCTAGCAACACTGTTTGAATTAAAGCCACAAGGATTTGATAGTAGGGTCTTCGGATGCAACAATTTTATCCAATCTAGATATCCACTCAATAAAATGTGCAAGAATGCAACTGACCTTCTCTCCTTTTTATAATTGCAAAATTTAAGTTTAAGCATGAGACTTCTTCATTGTGTTGGAATCCATACTTTTTGAGAACTTTTCCGAATGATGGCTAGTCAAAATTGGGATGTCTTGATGGTCATCTTCTTCTTCATTTTTTTGTCACTTATTGGTGTTGAATACCAATCTCAAAACTTCATCATTTTGATGTGGGAAATGAACGTGACATGTTTTTGTTTCTTGATAGATTCACCTTTAGAATTTTTACATTTTTGGAATATGTGTGTGTGTGTGTGTGATTTTAGAGATCTTTCTAGGTACGCTAGGGAAAATCTTCCCAGGAGAGTAACCAAAAACTATTGGTGAAATAATTTGTTGCGCTTCAGATTATTGGTTTTCACCAAAGGTCACTGGGCTAAGCCCCCTTTCTTGGGTATGGGGAGGACCCCATTATTTAATGTAAACTAAATAATACTTTGGGGTGGTCATTAGGCCAAAGATCACATAGGAATACTCCAATAAAATTATGGAAAACTACGTGTATAGTGTACAAGGAGGAATTTTTGTGAAGGGAGGTAAAGAGGAGTAGGAGAAATAGGGAGAGATGGTTAATGTTGTGAGTAGACTTATAGAATTCACATACATTATCTAGAGTAGGTCCATATTCAATTAGAAGAACACAACAATGTAAGAAATCAACAAGACCTATAAACTAGAGACCCAAAGTTCTACAAGCAAAATAATAAATGACACAAAGTTCCTTCTTGGTTGTACAAGATCACAATTCTTATAGAGTTTGAGATTAGAGAGGATAGATGGCCATAGATAAGGAGATATGAAATTCAGATTTTAATGCTTGATGTAGTAGTGAAATCCAACAACTTACAACAATTAACAATTACCAACCCATTGGAATGGATAGACCATTACAAATTCTAGATTTACAATATGACTCTCCATCTTCACTCCCACATGACCTTTGATCTTCTTATCACTTGTGACCTTTTGTCTGCTAAACTTGAGTTAATACATTCTATTGGGCATAAATATATTATTTATCATTATATTTCAATTACTCAAGTTTGGTACCTTTATACCATCTCCTCTATAAACAAATTGGAAGTTTTATGAGAAAATTAGTTGGTCTAGGCGGGTAGGCGAGGAACTAAAGGAATGAAGGAATGTTCCTTTTGGGCCTTCTAACATCGATCTAACAATTTCTTCCTTTTTGCGGTATTGAAAAAATTTTGGGAACGGAGGGGACGAGGGAACAGTTCCCTCTATTCCTTCTTAGGCTGAAATAACTGACTTGACTTTCAATTTTATCTCATCAACTACACTGGACTTTTGGAGAACCTGAGGATCATCAAAATTGTTCCATTAGTTCCATATAAAACCAACTTTGTCAATTATTTTTTATTGGTAGTGAATCAGGGTTTTTGGGAGAATGGTGGAACCAAGTAATTGTTCTGTGAGTTCCAACAAGTGCCAACATAACTAAATTGATTTTTAATTTTACCCTATTGATTGCATAACCCTTCCAAAGAACCTAATGAACATCAGAATTATTTCATTAGTTCTATATAATACAAAATTTTATGATTATTTTTGAGTGGCATTGAATCGGTGATTTGGAGGAATGATGGAACTTGAGAAATTTTCTGTTTGTTTCGCCAAGTGCGAAATAACTTATCCTTGCACCTTTATTCTCCTTTGCAACATTTATGGGTATGTGGGGAACAAAGGTAACAAGGTAACTATTCCATGATTTCCTAGTAATACTGAAATTTCTGGCCTTACCTCGGTGAATGCGGGTATGCAAGGGGTTTGGTGGCAGTGGGGAATGAAGGAACTTGAGGAAATTTCCTTGGTGTTATCTCGAACCTAATATATCTATTGCCAGAACTAGGTTTTGGTGATCTCGTGGAGTGCGAAGAAAGGAGGAATAGGTGGAACAGAGGAAGATTTCCACTTATTCCTCAAAATGTTGATTCTTCCTAGATTTCCCCTAAACTTGCAACTTTTGACTATTTCCCCAATGGTGAGGCTCATCAAAAGGATGGAAACACAACCAAAGCATGAGGATTTTCTCATGACTTGAAAAATTTATGCAAACCGTTTATTATTGAAATATATTTTCATGAGGAGTATTGATCACTACAAAGACCAAAATGAACCTATTTTCCCTAAGTTACTCCCAACATCAATTTATTCTACACATTTTCCATAAAATACCTTAGATAACATCATAGCTCTCATGTAAAACTTCTAGATGGTTTAAGTTTTCCAATTCAGCTTCAAGAGGATGTACACCGGTTGCAAAATCACCAAAAATGAATTTTTTTAGGTCTCCATGGAAATTTATTTCTCCTTGAAAATCGGTGACTTCTTATATCATCTTAGGAAAACATCCCCGCACATGAAACACAATTAAAAATCTTGTTATCACATTCCTCTTGGCCATGATGTGGATGAAACTAAGGACAAGATAACCAAAGTAAAGGTTTACAATGATGAAAGAGTAAATTTTCAAGTGGGGGCTCGGTTGTCATAGCTAAAGTTTTCAATTTCGCATCTTATAAATTTTGCATGAAAACACCTACAATCATCGAAATACACACATTAGTTTCAATCAATCTCTTTAAATCAATAAAATTTTATTAAAAACAACTCAATCACAATCCATACTTACGTTGTATCACTTCCGTTACTCTGCATCCCCACTTGGGGCATCTCTTTCTCCTCCACTTGCGGGTGGAGGAGCTTGAGCTCCATCTACACCATCGGTGGTGCACCTCCATATAAATTTCCTATTAGTGTAGGAAAACATAGCACCCATTGATGCTCATCCCACCATGTTATATAAGATGTCTTAAAGCCCACATCATCTTTTTCTTCCACCACTCTAACAGATCCACCTCCCTTAACAGGGGTGGTAGTAGGTCGATTGTTGTGGGGCCAATATGGGCCCCACATTTATGTGTTGCATGTATGGACTTCCTCCAAGGGTGTGGTGGTTGGGGTACCTCTGCATGATCCCAAACCGACTAATCAATCTCTCATACCGATATAATTCCCTGCGCATAGGAAATCAATCCTCTAACCACATGGTTTGTCAAATACGCCAAAACTCTACAACATCCTCTCGCCACCATAGGCAATCCTTATAAAATCTCTAGATAATATCATTTATTATCAATCTATCCAACATCAACCTATAATTCATGGTGTCAAAGCCTCACCTCTTGGGCGGGACATACCGTGTCACCACTATCTCTGGATGCGCCCAATCAATCTGTTGCCCACCTATGGGCCACACATAGGAAATATGCTCATAGGCCCAAATATGTAACAATGTAATATTTTCAAACACCACCACCATGGCTCTACAATGTGAATCTATACAAGTGTTTATATAGTTGTGTTAGCATATAAAGACATCATCCGTAGCAGCTTCCATACTCCTCTATGTCCTAAAAATTGGCCATATCCTGTATGATATGTATACACCGCCACTTTGTTGACTACAATAAATGAGGCCAATAACATTGCAATATGTTTCTGCAACCATGGAATCTGGGATGTAATAATAATGCTCAGTCTAATTGAGGGATATCCTAGCCCACCCCATTCTAGAAAGTATTTATGTGTGTAGACACAATATTATGCACTTATTACTATTGTATTATATCTCTAGTATGTCATTATATGCATGATTCCCGGTGATTAAACTAGACATTGATTACACTTGTTTTTCTTTATATTTATATAGTTTTACCTTTCCATGATTTTGTCCTCTAATTTTTGTTCAATTATCCTATTACTTTTAGATGTCACACAATGTGTTACTCAGTTGAGTATTTATTGATTTGTCCTTAGATCTTTCGGACATAAGCATATAACAAGAGACAATAGCAACCAATGTTATTTTCCCCTATAAGCACTTTTCTCTCTTGACTTGTGTTCTTACATTTTAAAATTACACACCACTTGTTTATCTTTTCTAAACTTGTATTGATCACTTTGGGTCGGCTTCTAGTGTTGTTAATGTCAAAATTCAAACAAAGGAATCATATATATATATATATATATATATATATATATAGACACACAAACAATCTAGTAATTATTCTAATGGTAATTGGGATATTATTCTCTATCTACTACTTGGGAAAAAAGGAGCAACTTAAGGAATGTATTTGGGTTGCATTATTCACTGCATAGGAAGGGAAAATTATGAATTTCATGACACACATTATCTTGAGGGAAAATTAGTTGTAGCCCACTATCTTGGTGTAGCTTACATAAGGGAAACCTAGTTTCATGGGATGTGATTTTTATCACACACACACACACACACACACACACACACACACACACACACACACACACACACACACACACACACACACACACACACCAGAACTACATTGAGTCTGAAATGAAGTGCAACACTTAGTAACAATTATATTTCGGTGCCCAAAGTGAGGTTAGTATAACGCAATCACTTACATATTTTATTTAGTATAATGTGTGCGTAAGTGGCTTTTTTACAAGTACAAGTGTGAGAGGATAGCCCTACAACAAAGTGGATGCTACATAAACTGAAGTGAAGGTGACATTATCAGAGACTAAAAGAACTAGATATGCACTGTCACTAGAAAAATATCACCCAATTTAGACACTAGTGCCCAAGTGATAATGTCCCCTATTAGGTGATATTTTCCAGCATAACCTTCAAATAATTGTTTTCCAAACAAAGCACATACAATCTAGATTGAGCCTATTCCACCATCAAGCCAACCCAGATTCATTCCAAACAAAAAGATATAAGCTAATTAACTCTTATCCTCTCATTGTTTGTACTTGTTCATCATTGTATGTTTGTATATTGTATATTTCTAATATACCTTATTGACTTGTCTTTTGATTAATATTTAATTTTGTTAAATCATTTTGTGAACTTGACCTTAGAGATGCATTTAATTTATTTTCCTTCTTCTTCTTCTTAGGTTATGGCTAGTTCTTCTTTCATTCCCACCCATGCCTATTCTCAAGAGGCCATTCAAGCTGATTATATACTAGTTCTTAATTAATTTCCACCTCACTTCAAAATCACCTCTAGAGGTCCTACTATCAATGTTGTAACTACTCAATGAAATAATAAACCTTTGGGACCCCCTCCATCCCTCCCACCTTCTATTAATGTCCCACTCCCTCTACATATTGATTCATCCAAAGACTATGATGTCATTGAATAATTATAAAACACCCCAATGACGATATCTCTCTTCGATCTTTCGTGTAAGGCCCTTGATTGCCGTCACACACTAGAAGTGGCATTTAGATATATTCAAATACAAAGGATGATCCTCTTGTATCTTTTGTAAACCTCATGTAATATTTTATGCAAATAAACAATTCTATTACATTTATTAATATGGATATTCTAACACATCTTTTGTTGATTCTCCACCTCTAATTATTTGGCTTGGGTTCACGATTTTCAAATTAAATGTGTGTTCATTGATAATGGTTCTACATTTAATATTTTTCCTTTATCATTACTAATGAAATTAGACATCCCTACTAATGCAATCGAAAAATATACTCGTATTATCCAAGGATAGGATACCACTACTTACAAATGCATTGGTGTTGTCAAATTAGAATTGCAAGTAGGACCTCACAAGCTCATTACTCCCTTTTATGTTATGGATTCCCCATTAAAATTTAATCTACTCCTTGGCCAACCCTAGATCCATGTCATACACATTATTCCCTCTATGGTAAATCATTGCATTTACATCTATATTTGATGGCTATGAGCATAGTCTGCTGCTGATCCTAAACCATTCAAATATTATCACATGAATTCAACTACTTCTATTATTATTCACCCATATAAACCAATTCCCTTGCATTTTCTTGATACATATGATATTGGGGGTTCTAGCAATCCTACTCATGTTTCACCACCTCCCCTACTTCCTTTATTCATGGTTATGAGCATACTATTATTGTTGATCCTAAACCATTCAAATATTATCACATGGATTCTACTACTTCTATGGTTATTCCCCCATATCAACCAATTCCCTTGCATTATCTTGATACATATGATATTGGGGGTCCTAACAATCCTACTCATGTTTCACCACCTCCCCCTACTTCCTTTATTCATACCAACACTATTGATATCATCTCTCCTACCATATATCTTTCTATATCTCTCCTATCCTATAGATCATGTTGTGAAACATTTCGATGTTGAGACCGATGACTCGAGATGATAATGTTGATACTATTGAATTTCATGATGAAAAATTACGTATTTTAGATTTTATTTATGTGGACTTTGATGATTCTTTTTTATATAGTAATTACATTGCTACCAATCTTGGTGAATATCAACTCAAATATCATACTACACATGTTACTATAGCTGTTATGATTCCTTATCATGATATTTTGCATACACCTGAAATTTATTCCCCCTTCTACAGATTATTCCTACACTTACTAATAATGGTTCTATTTCTACTATTGGTTCTTCTCCTATAGCACTTACTTCTTTTGATAAATTCACTTGCACACTATATATTAATCAAGAGTATTGGCAACATGTTCCTTTTGATCCTACATGTCATGAAAACATATGCACATATGAGGGTCTAACTCACTTAGCAATTACCCCTACTGACATCATACCTTTTTCTGACCCACTGGTTAATATCAAGAACAAATCTTCCTCCTAGCTGCAGACTTATGGTACACAAGTGTTTTATGTGCAACTTTGGGTTTCAATTGACCCCCACCCTTCTCCACTTACACTAGGGAAATATTGGCTAGACTACATTAGTGGTATCATTGATATGTATAATATTGTTATTACTTATCTAGTGTCCTTTAAGAGCATTACTATTTGTAATTATTCCTTTCTTGATTACACACCTAATCTAACACAATGGAATGCAAATAAGTGCCCCGGTACACCTTTTACTGATGAAGAATATGTCATGAACATTTATAACTTAATAATTACCATATTGTTTACAAATAAACCCAAATACTTTCCATATTATGCATCCAAGCCAAGCCCCATTGGTTATAACTCATATTTAGAAAACTCTTTTGATTATATAACTAATATTTATACGATTGATTACACTTTGGGGCATCTAATTCTCCCTTGCTACACGATGACACACTCTTGTTTTAGGTTCAAACATGATTGGTGAGGGTGCACTTATATGCACGAGCCTTATTTTACACACATACACAGTGGGGTCAACATTGCTTCCCTTCCCTAGTCATAAGATCTCATATTATAATAATAATAAAATATTAGCTTAGATCTTTGTTGGATGTATCTTTTTTCTTGAATTATAATATGTTGCACCTTGCCTATTATAGACACTAAATCATGCACTTCGGGTACATTTCAAGGTTCGAGTCACATACCACTATTCATATGATTCCTAAGGAGAAAATTAATAATTGACAATTTTCTTTGTCCTCTTTGCTTTCTTTATGGTTTTCTTCTTCGATTTACAAACCTTCTTGCCCAATATAACCTTCAAAACTTCAGCTTTTTTGAGAATGGACACAGCAAGACTCACCAGGATGCCAAGACCCCGACCTCTTTGTATTTTTTTACATCTTTATGATCCCTTCTAGCTTTTGGGAATTTTATTTTCTTTGTCTTCATCCTTTTAGTGGTTAATTAGGAAATTATAAAAGAGAATCATATAAATACAAAGCTATGTGACCATAATAAAGGACCAAGCACTAAGAATTTACTATCATCACCTAAGGTTACATCCAAAGGCCATTACAAGAGCATTAAAACATCCATATAGCACTCACACAAGGGAAAAGGAACTACATTCTTATGCATACAATTCATAGGAGGGGAAGTTCATTTTTCCATGCACGCATCTACTTACATTTGATACATCTAGCAATTATTTGTTATTCAAATGTGTCTAGCACAAGAGCAGCCTTGGGCATGATTCTACACACACACATAGAACTACATTGAGTATAAAATGTAGTTCACTTGTTGGATGGTAATTTCACTCAATCGGGTGATAACCAGGTTCATTCGACTCCCCCTTTGCATCTTTTTCTTTTTAGTACTTGATGTGCTTTTTGGTTTTTACAGGTGCTCCTCTTTGTAGGTTTCAGAAGAATCCGGAAATCATATAATAAAGTAAAGGTGACTAAAGGTGAATCCTAGTGAACATCTTGTAAAATTGAGTTTTGAGGTTACGAATATTCATAGGCACCCAGAGGAGGTTTGTAGCACCCCTAACCCCGCACATACACCCTAGTCTTGGTGTTCCCTGACAGCTTTGAATTTTTCTAGGGTTAATTGTGACACTCTTCTTTCTAGTTTCATTATATTTCCATCTCGGCATAGCTTCAAATTTATTTAAAATCAGCGAAGTATCTTACCCTCTCTCTTACAACTAGGATTTTACTTTTATCTTGCTTATTGCTTAGTCCAAATTTGTATTTCATTATTTATTTGTTTTTTGCTACATCATAATATAGGGTTTACCATAAATTGTATTTTTGTTAAATAATTTGGTGAACCTATCATTTGAACCTATCATTCAAATACTCTTGGATCGTCATTTTCTTCTCTCATGGATATTATGGTTCTTTAAATCTCTTTGCATGAATTAATTCAAATACACCCACCTTGTAAATATGTTCTTCAAAAATATCTAGACACGTGTATCTTCCTAGAGATATGCCACCCACTCAAGTCGGTTTGTCTTTGATTGTATTTATGATGATGTTAGTGAGAAAAATTTCAAGGGACAAATTTTTGGGTTTCTTACCAACGTCTCTAGGACTCTAAGTTCCTCAACTTGGGTGGTCTAGATCCACTTATTACTCATGCATGAAATAGAAATGGTTGGTGGCTTGAAGGTCAGGGATCCAACAAGGGCACTCCACTAACCCTGTTGAAAAATCTTGTGAATACCTACAAGAAAGGAATTTGTTAAGAGAACGGGAATGACGTTGCGGGTAGAAAATAAGATTCCTACAACCGTCAACTAGAAAATTCCAACACACATATATTTAGAAGAAAATAATTTCACAAGTGGCAACAAGATGAGTTAAGATTGAGAACTCAAAGTTTCTAAAACCTCCTCATCAAAAAAGGCATGAAACTCCTTTCTTTATTGATGCTTTGACAAAATTGTGCATAGTTAGAAGTAGAAGAACATAGAGAAAGGAACTAGAAGAAATAGTTATCTCCTTTGTTTCTTCACAAGTAGTGATCTCTCATGAGTATACAAAATTGACAACCCTTAAGAATGAGGGTGTCATTACATTATATAGAATCAAAATGACTCTTCATCTACCCCCATGGTGACCTTTCATTTGTCTTTTCCATTTGTGACTTTTGGCATTCTTAGGAAGAACATTAAGTCCCCTTTTATAAAATAAGGGAAACTTATTACATTTTAGATTATAGTCACTTTAATGAATAAGACAAATGTCATGATTTCTCACAATGAAGAATTAGAAAAAAGGGGGAGAGAAGAGGAGAAAGAATGAAGAAGGAGAGAAAGGAAGAACTGCTCCCATAAATGAAGGTACCTCCATCATTGATGGAGATCTTGTCGATGATGATCGTATCCTCTTCCTTCCAATGATGCATGGAAACCCCCAACTGATATGCTTTGAATCACATAGCCTCCCGAGTGACAAAGATGAATTCACATATTGTGCCCCACAATGCCCTGTTTTTTCTCTATATACCATTGCACTCAGAATGATTCTTTTAGAACCTATAATAATATTTTGTTCCTTTGTGTGACCCATGAAACCATCTTAAAACCATGTGTAGTGTCCAAACAGTGGTAAGATGAGAGAGAATGAGGCCATTTGCAACTTTCTACTCTCAACACTAAAACTTTCTATTTTTAGAATATGAGACAATGACTTTCCATTTTAGGACATATCACCTTATTTTTCCCAATTTCTCCTTCGAACCTTTTGGCACATTTTATCTTCTTTTGTTGCCAAGGCATTTCTATTTTTAGCATATTTCTATTTTTAGCAGGTTACTTTTTGGGGACCTGCTATTTTGGGAAAATTATCTTTTTGTCTTGCTTCTTGTATTACAATATTTCTTTACTATCCCAGATGATCAAACTCATAACTTGGGGGAATTACTATTTTTAGCATGCGAGGAAGCACAAAATATGTTGTTTTTAGTAAGTGGAAAAAATGGCCTTGGTTTGCAATGAGGAAAACTTTTTCAGATTTTTTCATCATCACAATCGCATGCACCAAATTTCAATGTGTTTAACTCACTGGAAATCTCAAAAATAAAAAATGAATTATTTTTCTTGGCGCGAATTTTGGGAACGTAGCTTCAATGGCAGCCATTAATAGAGTCAAGGAGATTTTAACATATTCTTTCTTGACCTCTGATTATAATGAAATTGACTCCATTGGGATAAGTTTTTTTTTGGAGTCTATGTTCACAATTCTAGCTTCATTCGACAGATCGATGGGAAATCTTGCAAATGGAAGCTAGGGCATAAATTGAGTTTTTGTTTAGTTAAATATTCCAAGACATCATTTAAAATTCCATGAATTACTTCTCGAAATCCTATGAAAATTATAAATTCTGCAAAAAAATTCATCTCAATCCATGCTCTGAATCATGAGATATGAACACTTCTTTGATTTTGCCAACGAGGGTTTCTGGCAACACACAGGCATGGTTTTGGCTTGAAATATTCTCTTCTCTTATTTTAGTAGAAAGGAATGATTGATAAATTATGGTGATAATTATATGGAAGGTATGGATGCAAAAAAAATCACGGAGAGGAAGGATTTCCGATAGTTGAAGATTTCATGTGCGTGCGTGAAGGGAAAAGAGAAGCAACCATGGTAGCACAATGCAGTTAGAAAATTTTCACAATTTTCATGATTTGGAATGTGTCACAATTTCTTGCACATATTACACCAAATATTTTTGCACTTGGTGTAAAATAGTGTGCCTCATCCCCACTGGGCCACTTCATGCGGATGTCGGTTGGACAAAACGGGGCTAGGAAATTGTGGACACGTGCTTAGATTATAAAAATGTGGCTTAAAGGACGTCACATTGACGTTCAAGGGCTTAAATGGAAGGGTGGTGCATTTTATTGAACCTATTGCACCGATATTTTTGTGCACTTGGTAGAAAAAAGTGTGCCACTTTCCCATTGGTCCAAAATTTCACCAAAAAAGTGCTAAGTCCTTCACCCTGTGGAGAAACTTATCAGGCACATAACTTGAGCTCCCAGACATATTTTTGAACACGTTTTTATATGAACTTGCATGTAAAATTACTTTTTAACACAATTATTATGGTTTCATACCTTGATTATTCCTGAAAACTCCTTAAATTACCCCCTTTTGATCAGGACCATTAGTTATCCCTACAAAGAATGAGCTCCCAGGAAAAGTACCAAGGGTTTATGAAAAATATGATTATTTAAAATTATAGAAGATTATCTTAGATTTCTAATGAGTATTTTTTTCCTTTTAACTCCTTAGAGTGCTCCTGAAATCTTTTGTCAAAGATCGGTACTTGTTTTAACTACCTTTTCCGTGGGGGCTGAGACTAGGTCACATGGGGGACCAAGGGACAAAATGGGAGGGCTTGGGATTTTTTCGCACCAAGTGAACCAAGGATTTAGTGCACATGGGACAAAAAAATTCCATCACCCTGGCTTGACAAGTGGCAACACGTGATTGTGTGGAATGAGAGTGGGAAATGGAGCTTCATGGACTTAACCTTGTGAGTGAGTTGAAATGCGGTCACGTGGACGGTCTAGCGGTCCAAATGTGGTAGAGGCGCATTTTATTGCACCTATTTCACAAAATATTTTTTAAATTGGTGAAAAAGTTGTGCCAATCTCCCATTGGTTGGATTTCCAACCCATAATTTGGCTAATTGTTGGAGCTTGTGCATTGGATAACGATGTGTTGAGATCATATCACGGAGATTCCAATGGATTTTTTTATGAAATTATATATTATCTTCACTAAAAATTTCCTTATGAATCCAATGGTGGGGTTTTCAGATCTTTATTCCATCATTTAACCCATAAAATGTAGGTTTTTTGTTATGGTTTCAATGTTGTGCATGAGGAAAATTGGACGAGGACATAGTGCAACAAGGTGTTGTGAAGGATATGACTATACCATCTTGTAGATATCTGAATAAATTTTTTGAGGATATTATTTTTGACTCTTAACTCCTTTCGAAGCTCCTGGAATCGCTTCCCAAATCTCTCGGGGTTATTTTTACACTGTGCACTACCCAGGCCTCCAAGACTCACTTTTGTTGAACTTTCTCCAAAACTTGTGAAACCTACAAAACTGATTGTAACATGTTTCTAGATATTTTTTATGCCTCCTTAATCGATTTCATATCTCCGTTCTATTCTCGAGTGGTGTACACTAGCCTTGCAAAGTCTTGAGAATAACCCTTCCCAAGCTTTTTGAGAAGCTTGTCTTAATAGATATGGCTTGGGAAGAGTATGGAATGACCTGGATACCTCTAGATAACCTAAAGAAACACTAACACAAAACTTTACACTAATTTAGAGAGAAGGGATAGGACTGACTCAGGGAGTAGGGTGATAGGAAGGAGGGTTTAGAATGATCTTTGGATAGAAATTTCAGGTAGGGTATGGTTGTCATGCTCAAAAATTGAGAATTTTCTTGTTGCACATTTGCATGACAATAGTTGGCTCTAGCTTGGGGACATGTCATGGATCAAGCATAGCGAGGACATCACATGAGAACTCCATAATCTCAATACAACCCATAATTTTGACCAATGCCTTATCCATTGGGCCTTGCAAAACACACACAACTTGTAAGAGATAGCTAGAAAGGAACAACACACACACACAAATACACAACTGAAAGGAAACACACCACACACAAAAAAAGGGAAAATACACACAAACAAGAAAGGGAAAAACCTAAATCACCTATATTACAAGGTGGGGATGACCCACTTTCACTGTAGCACTCTTCTCTTCTCAGAGGTTACCCCTAAGTGGGAAACACTGAGCAATGTTATTCCATAAAGCCATTGACTGGTTCGATAAAGTAGCTTCCTTAATTGTTTATGAAAGCCATGTGCTTTCATGATTATTTATCTACTTGGTAGGAGTGATCCTACATGAGCTTCTTGATGCTTAGGCCTTCTCTTAGAATTTACATTGTCTTCATTCCCTTTGAAATTGGTTTCATAGTTCCAGTTGCATTCCATGTTTATCCACATGTTTTATTCTTCATTGAGCATCTCATCGCTGCCAGAAGGATGATTTTCATTCCAATTTATTGAATATTTTGAGTTTTTTTATTTCCCAGGTCCATGCTCATTTATTTCTTTTCCATGAGAAATGTTGGATTTAAACTTTTGCTCCATTTCACTATGGGGTGTTTGAATACTGACTAGGGGATCGAAGTAACCTCATACTTACTCGTATGGCCATGGAACAAACTAAGAGATCAAGAATTAGCTCGTGGTCTTCCGCATCCAATATTTCTTGCATGGAGATATTATTTGTTACTTCTTGCAGCTCATCTTTGTATGCCTTCAAAGAATATTTATTTTGAAGATCAAGGTAACTATCTCGAGGGATTACTTCATCATCTTGGGATTCACTACATTCTATCACTCCTTTGTCAAGGGGATCCTTTCCTTCAAGGGCCTCAAACCTCCTAGCTTCAATTTCTTCATCATAGAAAGAGTCTTCCTCTTCAAATGGGAAAGAAAATACATACGTTTCATGGTTGTGTCCATCAACTATTGGCTCGGGAGGGAAATCAGATTTATCATCGCGTTTTATTTCAACATGGCCAATTTTCACCTTTGGTTGAGGATTCCAAATCAGATTGGCATGTGTCTTGTATATTCATGGCTTACATCAGGAGTTCAAGACTAAGCTCAAGATATTCTATCTCTTCAGCAGTTCTTAGGATATCTTGCATATATTGTTCTTTCAAACCTTTCATGGGATCATCACAAGCTGGTATTGTCCCTCCATGGATGGCATGATTGAGATCATATTCATCTCCAAATGGGAATGAGAACATATCCTCTTCATGGATAAGCGTACAAGCTAGTTTCTCCATTTGTAAACCATCAAGAACCATTTCCTCTTCTTCCTGGCTTGCATCATCCAGCAAATCAGGTATATCCTCTTGGAACTCAAAGTTCCTCAATGCTTCTTCAAGATCCATACTCCTTTGGAAAGGAATGTTTGGTCCTATAAAAATGGGAATATCCTCTTCTTCTTTAGTCATTATGAAAAGATTCATCCTATTGCTATCTTGGTAAAAACTATTAGATTTAAGATTTCCCACTTTTTGCACTGTGTACCTCATTTTCTTCTCTGGAAGAAATATTTCCATGTCTCCCTTAAACGAAATGGTTGCAAAAACTAGTTCATCTATATATTACCTCCTAATTATTGGCGAGAAACTTCTACTCAATAGCGTTCCAAACGAGGCTAGAACTTATGCTACCAAAATCATCATTGAGACCTTCTTTTCTAGAAATTTGGCAAGGGCCACATGTGCATCTTTGACCTTCCCGACGAGTGGGACTTCTTTGGAATCCATGGAGCAACAAGAGACACTGGTGGGATCATGGTGAGTGTGAGAGCCTTGCTGACTGTACAAGCATTACATTGTCGGAGGTTCCTGAATCTATGATGAAATTGTTTAGTATATATTCTCTAATGAGAAGGGAGACATAGAAAGGATCAACCTTTTCTGTCTTGGATGCACTCAAAGAAATCATGTTCTGTGATGGAGGTGCAAGTGGGTTTGGTAGTATTCTTTTAGAACTAGGAGTTATAGAATTGGGTGTTAAACTACCACTCCTGATGTATCTGACGAATCTCTCAAACTATTCAAGGTGAGTCCGCAAATATTCATTTTCAGTAATCTGCACCTTGGATTTGTTAGCATATTCTACGAAGTCAAAAGGGGCAGATGCAGACAAGGGGGATGAAGGGAATGCTTTTGGAGTTGGGATATTTTTGAAGTAGGGTTAGATTTTTGGGAATGGAGTGTATTTTGAAAGGCATGTTAGGAACTTTTGAAGTACCAACTTTTACAGGAGTAGATTTAGATTTAGAACTAGAATAAGCATTGGGAGACTTACTGGGAATAGTGGGTGACCATGTTCTTGCTACAGGATCAGCTTTATCGAATACGGAATCCATACAATGTGGTGGGAGAGGATACCCTCGATTCATTATTTTGTTTTGCAGAGTGACCACATGAGGATCTTCAGTCTTCTTATTTTTAGCAACAGTGGAGAAAGAGGCTCCTTTCTAAGACTGAGAACGAGTGAATACTACACATGAGAAATTAGGTGCATCTTCTTCGTCATCTTCATCACCTCCAAAATACTCACAGAATCTGATTTTTGTATCATTCTCAAGTTCATCAACTTCTAGGAAATCACCACCTTCACTTTATTTTTCAAACTCTTATTCATTTTCTGAATACTTGAAACTTGCATTAACGGGTGGGGATTCCAAGGCAAGCCTTTGAGGTGCTCCTAAAATTTGATTTATGATGTTTCTTCTAGAAGATACTCGTTCAAAAATTCCCTCTTCACCAATGCCATCTCGATTTGCCAATTTTTTCAATAATGGATATGTTTTCTCATCTCTAGAACGTTGAGCCTTACCCCTCGAGGGCTTCTTGATCTTCCCTAATGGGATGATATCACCATCAAATTTTATGGCCACTTGTTGTGCTTCTTTTAGATTCCTGGTTGGACCGTTCGTAGGAATAATCCTACTTACGGTGAATGAGCATTGATGAGGAATCTCTAGACTTCATTTTCAGATTGTGAATCTTCTTCCCGTATCCTTCAAAGCAACCGATCGAAGCGAGCCATGAAGTCTCTCATAGTTTCAATTTCTCCTTTCTTCATTTGAGCCAACTTCATAAAGAGTTCTGAAAGTCTTGATTGATATAAATCTTTCCTCGAAGGTAGTCTTAATGTTGTTCAAAAAATTGATGGATCAAGCCGGCAGGAGGTAGATCCATTATGTTGTTTTTTCTTGGAGAGATTCCACGAATAACCTTATGGCAAAGTATTCATGTTTGACTCCAATAATCCTACATGATGTGGTGAAAGTGGTGATGTGTTCTTCAGGAATTTGTGTGCCATGGCCTTTGAACTTTGTGAATTTATTGTGGGACCCTGTTAGTAGATCATGAAGAGGTAGTTCAAGAGCGAGCAGGCCTATATTTCTTCCCCATGGAACAATGGGTTGAGGTCTTTCTACTTTGTCTGCCATTGTTTATTCTCTAAATTCTTCTTCTCCTACTCTTTCTGGTTCTTCTTCATCCTCACCAAGGAATTCAATATTCAACGGTGGTTGAAAGATGGGAGAATTTTTTGGGGGAATATCAATAGGTGTTTGAATGGAACTGCCAAGTGGATGGCTTGAAGACCCGAATGGAGAGGTGACTGAGAGAAGAAGTATGGATTTTATTTGATTAGTTCTTTTTGGTTTTAAAAAGCCTTGAAAATGGGGTCAACAACTCCTTTTGATCTATTCAATCTGGTGTATCTCCTTTCGGTCATCTTTTGGGAACTCTTGAAATGCGGGAATACGAAAGCATACTGTAGAATATAAAAGGTCACACTGTAGGAATTGACAAGTATATCTTGCAGCAATGGATTTCCATGAACTCATTTTTTTCAATATTTGATTTTTTTGTATTTTTGGACCTTTTGGTCTTATTTTGGGTGCATATTTCTACCAAGTATGCCCCAAGGTGGGCACCAAAACTATTGGCGACAAAATTTGTTGGGGAAAAATTTGTGGGTTTCTAGCAAACATCTCCATGACTCAGATCCCTCTCGGTTGGGTGGTGCAAAGCACCACTTATTATGTGTGCATGAAATAGAAATTTTTGGTGGCTTAACAAGTGGGGATCGAAAAGGGCACTCCACTAACCCTACGGTAAAAGCTTGAGGATCCTACAAGAGAGGAATTTTCTAGGAGAGTGGGAAAGGGAGTGAAAAAAAGAAGGGGATTGACATTGCAGGTAGAAAATTAGATTCCTACAACCATTAACCAGAAAATTCCAACAAACATATATTTAGAAGAAAAAAATATCACAAGTGGCAACAAGACGAGTTAAGATTGAGAACACAAATTTTTTAAACCTCCTCATCAAAAAAGGCATGAAACTCCTTTTTTATTGATGCTTTGACAAAATTGTGCATAGTTAGAAGTAGAAGAACATAGAGAAAGGAACTAGAAGAAATAACTATCTCCTTTGTTTCTTCATAAGTAGTGATCTCTCATGAGTATACAAAATTGAAAACCCTTAAGAATGAGAGTTTCATTACATTATATAGAATCAGAATGACTCTTCATCTACCCCCATGGTGACCTTTCATTTTTCTTTTCCATTTGTGACTTTTGGCATTCTTAGGAAGAACATTAATTCCCCTTTTATATAATAAGGGAAACTTATTACATTTTATATTATAATCACTTTAATGAATAAGAAAATTTTCGTGATTGGTCACAATAAAGAATTAGGAAACATGGGGATAGAAGAGGAGAAAGATTGAAGAAGGAGAGAAAGGAAGAACTACTCCCACAAATGAAGGTACCTTTGTCATTCATGGAGAACTTTTCAATGATGATCATATCCTCTTCCTTCACATGATTCAGTGGACACACCCAACTAATATGATTTAAACCACCCATCTTTACGAGTAACAAAGATGAATTCACATATTGCACCTCCCAATGTCCTGTTTTGTCTCTGTATACCATTGCACTCAGAATGATGCTTTTAGAACATCTATGAAGTTTTTGTTCCTCTTTTTGACACATGAAACCATCTTACAACCTTGTGCAGATTAAAAAAGTGGAAAGATGAATGAGAATGAGTCGATTTGTCACTTTCTACGCCCTCAACACTAAAAGTTTCTATTTTTAGAATATAAGACCATGACACCGCAGTTTGGACATATCATCATATTTTGCCCAAATTTATCCTTCTAAACCTTTGGCACATTTCATACTCTTCTATTTTCGAGGCATCATTATTTTTAGCACATTTCTATTTTTAGCATGTTACTTTTTAGGGACCTGCTATTTTGGGAAAATTGTCTTTTGTCCTACTTCTCGTTTTGAAATCTTTCTTGAATTTCTGGATGATCAAGCTCACAACTCGGGGAATTACTATCTTTAGCATGTGAGGAAGATCGTTATCCAAAATTCACCCCTCGAGGTAAATTTTGATAACATGCATCAGATTCTTCAGTCCCGAGCAAGTAGATTGATTCAATGCCCAAAATCATGTTTTGGGACCCCTTTGGCTTCTCTCTAACTCTCCCATCCAAGGAAAAATCCCAACGAGTTAGAAAAATTGAAAAAATACAAAAATGAAGTTGTAGGCTTGTTTTAATGCATTGTGGGTCTAAAGGTTGCGGGTCGTACCAGTGCGGATCGTACCAAGGTTCGTCATACCAAGTTTGCGGCCAAAATACAAAGGAATCAGCAAAGTCGGAACTTTTTGTCCCAAGCATTCCGCAGGATAGTTGGGATGTCGAGACGCACAAAGCCGAAATGGCCACAAGTAGTGATAATCAGCAAAATTGGAAGTTTTGTTCCGCGTAGTTTGGGATAGCCGAAACAAAAGTACGCGTGGGACGTGAATCGGTTGATTTGCCGCAAGTCGAGTCTATTGCGGGTGGTGTGGAGATTTTCATCTGGGATAGTCGGGACAAATGTACACACGAGACGTGAAAGGGTGAAAAGGCTGCAAAAGGGGACAAGTAGGCCCGAATCAGCCAATGCGGAAGAATGTGTCCAGGACAGTCGGGACACGCGGACCCAATTTTTCCACAATACCTACAATTCAAAGGAAAAGTTAATGTTTGACTCTAGAAACTTCTAACGGCTATAACTTTTGACTCCAAGCTCTGATTTTCACAAAATTGGACTTTTGGAATGAGCATGAAAAATGATAGAAAACATATTCAGCTCTAGTCGATTAATGCTCATTCCCGTCAAATAATGAAACGCCCGCGGACCCAAAATAGCTGCTCACACTCATAAGGCCATAACTTTTGCATTTCTCAATAAAATCACACAAAATTAGTACCATTCGAATCATGTCTTCGATCCCAATGCCAGAAATCAAGAAATTTTGGATTTGATGAGAAATTGATGGGAATTTTTCATAAAATGTGGTAGGGTTCATGACAGTGTTTTATTTGGTAGTTGGGAGTGCAATTAAGAGGCATGGTCATCATTCCTTCTCTGCTACAACACCTGGGACAAGTATGGGGAGCCTTTTTCAAGTAACATACAATCATTTCACTCCATTTAGTGCCTCTTACAAGTGGTTAAAGGATAGATTTTGGGATTTCCATTTTCCCTTCTCTCTCTCTTCTCATTTTTCTATAAATTGGAATGTTGGGCTCATTGTAGAGGAGGTAGTTTTCTTGTAGCAAAGCTCTGTCAAAATTTCTTTGTGAATCCAATATGCTATAGGCCCTTGTAGTGGACTCATATGGTGATCCAGGCCCTTATCTTGTAATAGATTGAACTATGCATATCATGAAGCAATAAAATACAAGTTTGTGGATGCATCTTCCCCTGCTGTGTTTTCTTGCATTCTTCTTGCCCCTCCAACCTTGATTACAAGAATATTGTGTCTATTTTTATGCTCTTGCAGGGATCCATTATCATTGTGTATGTTTGAGATGTTGTTTTGAATGCATTTTGCTAGATTGTGGAGAACTGTCATCACCCCTTCTAGTGTGCACTTTGCTTCATGTATCTCACACATTGGAAGAATACTCTCACACCCCTCCTTTTCTAGTGTATCACCACTTTAGTGTAGGCTTTCATTTTCATGCATTCTCCCTCCTTGGTCCCTTGGAAAGTTAGATTAGGAAAGATAGTTTTTCTGCATTAGAGTAGATTGTGGCAGGTAGTTTAGGAGCAAGAACCAGCTTTCTCTAGAGGTCTATCTCAAGTAGAAAGTCCCACAACTTGGAGATAGTACCCATGTTATCCAATCACACCGTGAGCTCAAGTACATGCACTTGTAGAAACATAAGGGTGTTGTGATTCGGTGATAACAAGCACAGAATATGATATTTTTATTAAGTGGAAAAATGGTCTCGGTTTTGCGATGTGTCAATGTTTTTAGATTCATTTCATCATCGCAATCATGTGCTCCAAATTTCACTATGTTTCACTCACTGCAAAGCTTGAAATAAAAATGAAAATTTTACTGGTGTGGGCTTGAGCATGGAACTTCCATGGCAACCATTAATGGAGTCAAGGAGATTTTTATAGATTCTTTCTTGACCTCTAATTATAATGAACTTGACTCCATCATGATAGTTATGTCGTTTGGAGTTGATGTTCACAATTCTAGCTTTGTTTGACCGCAGATTGATGGGAAATCTAAGTAAATGGAAGATAGGGCACAAATCAAGTTTTTGTTTACTTAAATAATTTGGAACATAATTTCAAATTTCATGATTTTATTCTTGAAAACCTATGAAAATTAGAAAGTCTCTGCAAATTTTTCATCTCAATTCATGCTCTAAATCATGAGATATGAACACTTCATTGATTTTGCCAACGAGGGTTTCTCACAACACACGGGCATGGTTTTGTCTTGAAATATGCTCTTCTCTTACTGTAAAGAGAAAGGAATGATGGATAAATGATGGTGAGAATGATATGGAAGGTATGGATGTAGCAGAAATGGAGGAGAGTAATGATTTCCAGTAGTAGAAGGTTTCATGTGAATGCGTGAAGCTTAAAAGAGAAGCCTTTACTGCACTATCTTGAATTTTCTTGCACCTATTGCACCAAGCCTTTGGTGCACTTGGTGCAAAAAGTGTGCCACTCTCCCATTGGTCCAAAATTTCACCAAAAAATGGCTAACTCCTTCACCATGTGGAGCAACTTGTCGTGCACATAACTTGATATCTCGGACATCATTTTACACACTTATTTATATGAAATTGCATGTGAAATGCCTTTTAAACCCAATTATGATGGTCTCATACCTTTATTCTTCTTGAAATTTCCTTAAATTACCCCTATTTGATTAGGACCACTAGTTATCCCTATAAAGAATGAGCTCCCATGAAAAGCGCCAATGGTTTATGAAAAATATGATGATTTATCCTTCTAGAGGATTATCGTGGTTTTACGATGAGTATTGTTTTTCCTCCTAACTCCTTACAAAGATCCCCTAATCTTCCCCTGAAGATCAAGTACTTATTTTGACATCTTTCTCCATGGGGGCTTAGACTGGGACACATGGATGACCAAGGGAAATAATGGGAGGGTGGGAGTATTTTGCACAAATTGCACCAAGGATTTTTGTGTAAATGGGACACAAAAATGCACCCTCACCCGGCTTGAAAAGTGGCGATGTGTGATTACATGGAGCAAGGGATGGGAAATGGAGCCTGGTGGGCTTAACCTTGTGAAAAGAGCTGAACTGTGGTTATGTGGAGGGTCTGAGGTCTAAATGAGGTAGGGTCACATCTTCTTACACCTTGTGCATTAAATATTTGGTTCACTTGGTGCAAAAAGTGCACCACTCTCCCACTTGTTGGATTCCCAACCTAGAATTTAGCTAGCTATTGTAGCTTATGCACTAAAGAGCAACTGGTTGGGATCATATATGGAGCTTCCAGGTGGAGTGTTTTGATGAAATATTTTGTTTCTTTCTCTAATGTTATACATGAGGAAACTTTATTGGGGACATAGTACACCAAGGTGTTGTGAAGGATATGATTCAACCATCTTGTATATATCTAAATCACCTTTCCAAGGATATCTTGTTTGACTCCTAACTCCTTCCAGAGCTCCCAAAATCACTTCCTAAAGCTCAAGGGTTGTTTTTACATTGTGCACTACCTAGGCCTCCAAGACTCAATTTTGTTGAAATTGCTCCAAAACTTGTAACACCTTCCAAAAATTATTGTTACATGTTTCAAGATCTCTGATATGCTTCCATGATGGATTTTGGGTCTTCATTCTATTCTGAGGGTTGTACACCGGCCTTGCAAAGTCTTGAGAACAGCCCTTTCCAAGCTTGTTGAGAAGCTTGTCTTGGTAGATCTAGCTTGGGAAGAACATGGAATGACTGGATACCTCTAGATCACCTAAGGACACACTAACATGACACTTTAGACTACTTCAGAGAGAAGGTATATGACTGACTTGGGGATTAGGGTGATAGGAAGGAGGGCTCAAAATGATCTTTGGATAAAAAATTTAGGTAGGGTATGGTTGTCATGCTAGAAAATTGAGAATTTTCTTGTTTCACATTTACATGACAACAAATGAATTTACTAATTCTAATTCCAAACAATCTATTTTCCAATCAAACCAAGCTCTACATTCTTTATTTCAAGATAAATTTGAGGCTATGGATGTTTCTTTGTATCGGGGTAGTTCTTCTTCTTATCTTCATTCTATTTCTTCGCATGTGCTCATATCGGTGAGCCTCAACTCTTACCACTAATAGAGCCTCTGATTTTTATGCTCAATACTAAGAAACAAGATATTCTTTCATAGATAATAACTCGTCAATTAATCATCTTGCCATCTACTCATTGTTATCCCCATTATCGACTTGCAAAATATCATGGTCTTCCATATTACAACTATTATCGAATCAATGGACATAATGAAATTATTTTATGATTTACAACAATGTATCAAGCACCTTGAGCACCACGGTTTTCTCTCATTTTCTAAAAACATTCTAACACATTCCCATCTCCAAATGTTAAATCTCAATGGGTTCCTAAATCTGATTCATTTATGTCTAATGAATATCATGCAATCGTTTATAAGGTTCCTTCAATGAAAATTCAAGCATCACCTCCTCCTCAAAATATATATAACACCTCCTCCTCTCAAGTCATTTATGGTATAACCAAGTCAAGCTAAAAACCCCCTCTCAAAATCACTTAACCCTCTTCTACCAACAAGTCTTACGCATCGTCATCAATCCCACCTATCTGTCAACTTTCGAGATTCCTCCCCATCCTAGTCCACTTCCATTTATAATTCATTTCTCAAAGAAACCACTCCTTTTGATGGCCAGGACACATTTCAAACTCCACAACCATTACAGTTCCTATTGTTCCTTCTTCCTATGATTATATTGGCTCTCTCTCTCTTATCACGACATAGACAATGCTCTCCCACAATGGCAAGGTATGTCTCACATCTTTGCATAGATATCCATCATTGACACACTTGGGGAATCATGCTTACTTACTACCCTCTTAACATTATCTCGGTGCCTTGCATTTCTACTATTACGCTATGTTCTTCAAGTTTCATCTCTCGAGCATCATTACACACCCTTTGATACACCTCTTGTATTGTCACTACCCTATGAAACACTCTTGGGCTACGGTTCATGCTTGACTATTGAGGTATCACTACAATTATGAACCTCACATCATACACACTACACATTTCACATTCAACGCATTCATGACACATCTTTCTCATGTACATTCATCACACCACACTTCCTAATGATGCACTCTATTTACATGGTTCATACATGAATTCTAAGGGTATAAATATGAACTTAACCTCATTACACTCCCTCACTCTCTACACTTTATGCTTTATCGATCATATATTTCTAGTGCACAATTCAAACCATTTCTTGATGACACACTCTTGTTCTATGGTTAATTATTGACTGTTGAGGGGTAATTTATAAATGATCCTCATCTCACGCATACTCATTCACATTTTCTCAGAGGGCATGCTGATCCTATCATACTCACACTACATTCCATTAATTCTCACCCATCCATAGCTTACTACATGTCTTGGTCACATTTACTCGTGTTTTCTTATGCTTACATGTAAACTTTTTTACACATACTAGATAGATATTTGGTATGTCATTATCATTTTATATATACATGCGCGTTCACTTTCCTTCTAGTTGTGAATGAAAAATTTACACAAATAATTACACATAATATAGATGCTTTGCACAATACCTCTTACCAGTCCCATAACGGCTCCTAGGGGCATCTACTTTCGTACACACTACAGGTGTTATTGTTTCAATTTATACTACTTATTCTTACTAGCACACTACTATATCGGATCATACATGCTTTGACATACTTTTTATCTTTCTAACATGCTAACAGGGTGCTTCATGTGCAACATTTTATTTGTGAACTATTTTCCACCATAGTTGTTTGTTACTTTACATGTCATTGATTTTCATTGTTCGAGGGATTTGCACTTTGTCTTGTGTGGAAACTATATGCTTTTGGTTGCTTCATCCCATTGTCTTGTGACATTTTGAGTGATGTCCCATGTTTAAAACCCACTTTTAATATCTACTTTATCTTCTTGTGTGCTATCTTACAAATTGTTTCCTATATACATGTTTATCTTGTTTACACTAAAACTTGTTTACAACCACTTTGTTTACATGTGAATTAGTTTCTACTAAGCACGTTCCCCTCCTCTGTAGGGTATCAATCACCGTTGAGTGACCAATCCTTCTTTGGGAAAAATTATTCCAAGTGGCATCATATCCACCCAAATGAGAGGGGCATTATTAGGTGAAATATTCACCCCATACAATAGTTCATAGTCACAGTTCAGTACTAGTACATTATAGTCTTAAGTCACAACAATGACCCAAAATATGACTTGGGTCTTTAGCAGAACATAGACACTAGCACTTAGACACAAGACACGGTAGTGACTAGGCGCCCGACCCTTTGTGGGTGCCTATGACCAAGGCGATTACAAAGTTTTTCTCTATTTGGTATAGTTTATAGAAGTTTACACATCATCTTTTATAGGAAAGACATAGTCCTTCAACACTTAGCATGCATGTTTTTACCTCTTTTCTATTTTCATGTTAGATCAAATAGCGATTAATAGCTTGATGTATCAAATGTAAGTATATGTGTGCATGAATTAATGAAGTTACCCTCATATGAATTTTATGCAAAAGAATGTAATCCCTTGTCCCTTGTGTGAGTGCTAGATGGATGTTGTGATTCTTGTGTAATGGCCTTTGGATGCAAACTTAGGTGATGATAGTAAATTCTTAGTGTTTCGTCTTTTATTATGGTCACATATCTTTGTATTTATATGATTTCCTAGTTTGAAATTTGTATTTAAACACTAAAAGTATGACCAACAAGAAAATAAGATTCCCAATAACTAGAGAGAACCCAAAATACATTTCATACTCCAATTCTACTTTGTAGTTCTATAATTTTGCATTTTTCTAGGCTCGGATGTGATACATTGCTTTCTGGTTTCATTAGTTTTTCATCTCAAAGCATAGCTTCAAATTTATTAAAAATCATCTAATTATGTTATCCGCTCTCGCAACTAGGGTTTTTCATTTATCTTGATTATTTCTTAGGCTAAATCTATACTTCGTTATTTATTCATTTACTGACTACATTGCAATATAGGGTTTAGTATAAATTCTACTTTTGTTAAATCACCTATCATGTTAGCTTAATTCATAGTATGATCTTTACTTTTCACATGTACACATGCACATTCACATGGTAATTTGATATGAATTAAGGCTATATAGATGTTTTCATACAATGCATGATGTTTGACACTCTTCTCTACTAGTCCCACCAAAGCTCCTAAGGCATCTATCTTCCCCTACATTTTCCACATTCAGTGTTATCATTACAATATCTACTACTTTTATTTATATTTCATTCAAATATGTATGTATGTATGTATGTATGTATGTATGTATTGGGACATATTATTCATTATTCTAACAAGCTAACGAGTGATTCATGTGTAGCATTTATTTTGTATGATTTCTTCCAAACACGGCTATCTATTTATTATTTTCTTGTATCTTATCTTCTATCATTTTGACTTGTTTGTCATTATTTGTAGGATATTCCTATGATTTCTTGTTAGTTTGTATGGTCTTGAAGGCATTGAATGTCTTGTGAAATCCCGAGTGGCATCTCGTGTTTTCCACCACCATGTGTATTTCTATTGATGTGTTATAACATGCTTGGAGAGTTTATCTTCAATTATGTCATGATTGTTTATCACTAACACTTATTTCTAGCTTTATTTCCATTATTTTGAATGTGCCATGGTTGTTTCCATATACATACCTTATTCCCATTAAGAATCCTTATTCGGATGTACACATCGATTCGAGGTCCTATCATTTGGGGTGTACTCATAGTGATCCATATCCCACACCCCAAATGAGGATGACAACCATCGGGTGATTATTTCACCCTCTCGTAAGTTCGAAACCAAAGACAATGATACGAAGGGTGGTGGGATTAAAGACTCATAAAATGGTTCGAGAATCGGATATGGTCTAGAAACAACATAGGGACAAAATCGTCTAGAGTAGACAGTAATGTTGGGCACTATTGTCCCACTTGGGTAGTTTTGTCCTGGGGAAAAAATAGGCATTTGGCAGATGGCACAGTTTCTTAGGGTCAATTTTATATGAGAATCCAACAACATTCATTCGGTTTCGGTTACTAACAAGAATGAAGGAACATAATCAATAAAATGTTTCATACTTTGGGTAAGGGAATTAACTAATTTTCTTTCTCAAGTCATATTTTTCCTACTAGTATCTAATGAGGAATGACACCTAGGGTTTTATATGTGAACAATTTCTATTTGGTTGGTGACCATCGCAATGACACTTATACGTGGGTTTTTAGAAAATTGTCATGGATAGAAGGAAAACATGACCTCTCTCCAAACAATGTCCTTTTTACGAAAGGACACCTAAATCCTTGGAGTATTCACATTGGTTTAGGAATTGATCGCTCCCGACCCCTCCAACCATATCCAAGGAAAATTTCTCCAAAGAAATAATACACAAGGACATTATATCATTTTCTATCTTCTCATTCACGTGTACCCTATCCTTGATTCACATATTTATTTAACATATTTCTATGTATAGAATTATTATGTCTATAAGTTAAATTTCAATTGCTTATACTGTGAACATTGACTAAACTTTTCTTATCATCCCTACAAAATGTAACACAATTGGAGCAAGGAGCAATCTCGAGCATAAACGGTCAAGAAAAGGGAATATTCGGCTATAAACGTATGTATCTTTTTCATTCACTTGTGTGTTTCTTATCCTCTCTTAGACTCCACTATAAACTTCCAAAAATTTCCATTCGACATTTTATCAACTAAATCTTCTTTGGATTTCCATAAGGTACACTCTTTTCTATCTACTCTATCTCTTGAATATTCATTCACTAACATAAAGTAGGGCCAAACACAAACAAAAAAATTATACACTTATTATTATTACATTATGCCTCTAGTATGTTGTTATATGCATGATTCCTAAGTGAGAAAACTAGACATTGATAACACTTGTTTTGCTTTATATTGACATTATTTTACCTTTCCATGCTTTTGTCCTCTACTTTTCTGGAATTATCTTGTTACTTTTGGACATCACACAATATGTTACTCAGATGAGAATTTCATGATTTATGTTTGGATATTTCTAGCCATAAGCATCCAATAAGGACACTTGTGGAAGACAATATTGTCCCCCCGTGGGTGTTTCTATCCCTTTTCTTATGTTCTTACATTTTAAAAGTACGCGGCACTTGTTTATCTTTTCTAAACTTGTATTGATCACTTTGGTCAGCTTATAGTGTCATTAATGTCAACATTCAATCACATAAATCATATATATATATACACAACCTATTAACTATTCTAAGGGTCGTCGGGCTATTATTCTCTATCTACTACTTAGGAAAAAAGATAAACTTAAAAGTTGTATTCGGACTACATCATTCACTACATAAGAAGGGAAAATTCTGAATTCCATGACACTCATTATCTTGATGGAAAAGTTGTTATAGCCCACTATCATGGTGCAACATGCACAAGGGAAATCTAGTTTCAAGGAAATTTATTTATATCACACACACCATAAGTACATTGAGTATTAAGTGTTATACAACACTCAATGAAAATCACATTGGGGTAACCTCCGAGGTCAATACGATCAAGAATTTACATATTTTATTTAGTGTAATATGTGCTTGAATATTGTGGAGGAAGTTAGGATTTTTTTGCAAGTATAAGTGTGATAGAAGGACCCTACAAAAATGTGGATGCAACATGATAGAAGTGAATTCAATGTTATCATACACTAAGCAAATCATATATGCACTCGTCTTTAGGACACTAGCACTCAATTTAGACACTAGCACCTGAAAGCGATATTGTCCCCTTCTAGGCAATACTATCCAAGATAACCTTTGTATCATTATTTTCCAAATGAAGCATATACAATCCATATTGAGTCAATGTTAGGAAATAAGGGATAAAATATGCAGAATAATCCCTCACAGAATCGCAACAGTAGAAACTAATATGCAGAAATTATTACAGATCTCAAATAAAATTGTAGAATAAAATAACATAACACAAAGAGACAGTATTTAATGTGGTTCACCCAATTTGGGCTACGTCCACCAAGAATCACTTGCTCAGATTTTATTACAAGCCACCGCTCTCTCAATACAATACCCAGATCTGTTTGGAGCTATGCTCAACAAACTCTACAGAATTCACACTGAATTCAAAACACATCTGCAATACATTTGCTTGTACATCTATCATATGCATAAGACCATATAAATAGACAACTACTTAAGCAGTTTTACAAAACCGTGGGTATCAAAACCATGGGCAAAATCCGTCCCATAAACCTATGGGTCAAAAAACTCGCCCATATGAGAAAAGCACGTTTCCCGATATTTCGGGTGTAATTTTTTTAGGCCAAAAAATTTACGCCTAAAAAAAAAAATTTGGGGTGCGCCACGAACCTCTTCTTCTGGGGCTACGCGCCCCGGACCCCGTTCGAGGCCCGGCCCGGCCCGAATCCCAAAGTGAGGATACATGAAAAATGTATGGTACTCTTAGTGTACAATCTTGACACTTTCACACATAAAAATAGTCTCCACAACCTAACAATCTCCCACTTAGAGACTAGTTTTCCTCTAAGCAAGCTTCTCAACCCTTCACTAGTTTCTATGAAGACCAACCAAAGCTGAACACAACTTCATTTTTTCCCTTGTGACCACCTTGGTCATCATGTCTGCAGGATTCGAGTGGTATGAATCTTCTCAACTTGACTTCTCTTCCTCCAAAGTTTTCTGATGAAATGGTACCTTAACTTGTATATGCTTTGTCTAGAGTGGAAAGCAAAGTTCTTAGCTAGGTGTATAGCACTGACTATCACTATGAAGCTTACATTCCTCCCGATTATGCCCCAACTCCTCAAGCAATTGTTGTAACCAAATCATCTCTTTGCTTGCCTTTGTGGCAACAACATACTTAGCCTCCATGGTTGATAAAGCCACTAGCTTCTATAGTCGTGAAATCCGCTCACTTTGCTGTCCCACCTATAGTGTAAATATAACTGTCGTGCTCCTCCCCATACTACATCTCCAGCCATGTCCGAATCTACATAACCACGTAAAGTGTTGTCTCGATCCACTTTGTAGCACAAAACTTTCCCCATGGTCCCTCTCAAATCTTTGAAGGATCCACTTTCTGCGCACAATGCTCTTTACTTGGATCACTCATAAATCTACTCACAGCTCCCACTGCATGGGCAATATCAGGCCTAGTGCACACCATAGCATACATCAAACTACCAATTGCTGATGAGTAAGGTACCTTGGACATTTGGTTCCTCTCCTGCTCTGTCTTGGGACATTGCTCCTTTGATAACTTGAAATGGCCTGCCAAAGGAGTCCCAACCGGTTTAGCATCTTGCATATTAAACCTCTCCAAGACCTTCTTAATGTACTCTTCCTGAGATAAAGTCAGCTTCCGTTCCTTCCTATCCCGAGATATCCTCATACCAAGGATTTGTTTGGCTGCACCCAAATCCTTCATAGCAAAGGATTCACTTAGTTGCTTCTTGAGTACTTTTATTTCCTGCATGTTTTTACCTGCAACCAGCATGTCATCAACATACAAACACAGGATAATACAACTTCCATCCTCAAATTTCTTTGTATACACACAATGGTCAGAATGACATCTGATATAACCTTGCTCCATCATGAAGCTATCAAACTTCTTATACCATTGACGTGGAGCTTATTTCGAGGCCATCAAGCTCTTCTTCAGTTTTCACACCATCTCCTCTTTACCTTTGACTTCATATCCTTCTGGCTGCTGCATATATAGCTCCTCCTCCAAATCGCCATGGAGAAATGCAGTCTTTACATCTAACTGTTCTAAGTGCAAGTCTTCTGCTGCCACTATTCCAAGAACAGTTCTAATAGAAGTCATTTTTACTACAGGAGAAAAAAATCTCATCAAAATCTATACCTTTTTTCTATGCAAACCCCTTGACCACCAACCAAGCCTTGTATCTTTTCTTGCCTCCTTCTTCCTCTTTAACTCTAAACACCCACTTATTCTGTAATGCTCTTTTTCCTTTGGGTAGCTTTACCAAATCCCATGTCTGGTTCTCCATGAGAGCCTGATGCTCCTCATCCATGGCTTGCTCCCACTTCTTCTTGGCATCTACCTACATTGCTTCATCAAAGCTCTCTAGTTCTCCACTATCAGTGAGTAATAAATAATAAAGAGAAGGAGAAAAACGTTTAGGTTCTCTTCTTACCCTAGAAGACCTCCTCAATATAGGATTTTGGGGTTCCTGTTGAGGGGGTTCCTGAACTAATTCATGTGTCACTTTCCCATCTGGAAGATCCTCTACCGCTGCATATTCTTTCTTGGATTCTTCCCTGTTTTCCTACAACTACTGCTTATACATGACTTTCTCATTAAAGACCACATCCCTAGATCGAATGATTTTCTTATCCTTAATACTCCAACATTTATATCCAAAGTCATCACCACCATAACCAATGAAAGTACATTTTTCTGATTTAGCCTCTAGCTTAGTCCTATCATCCTTATCTATGTGAACAAACACCTCACATCCAAAGACTCTAAGAAATGAATAATCAACTTTCTTACCATACCAAGCCTCCTTAGGTATGCCTCCATCCAAGGCACTTGAGGGTCCTTTGTTTATCAAGTACATAGTTGTGCTCACCGCTTCTGCCCAAAAAGAAAGAGGTAGTCCTGCATGTAACCTCATGCTCCTAACACGTTCCATTATTGTTATGTTCATCCTTTCTGATACCCCATTCTGCTGCGGAGTTCCTGGAACTGTCTTTTGCCTGCGGATTCCATTCTTAGAACAATAATCATCAAATTCATTGCTTGCAATACTCCCCTCCATTATCTGACCTGAGACATTTTAGCTTAAGACCTGTTTCATTCTCTACCAAGGCTTTCCATTTAACAAAAGTGTCAAATACATCATATTTGTTTCTAATACAATAAACCCAAACTTTCCTTATTGCATCATCAATAAAAGTAACATAATAACTTGAACCCCAAGAGATGATACCTGAGTGGCCCCCACACATCAGAATGCACCAACTCTAACTTACTCTCTTTCTTTGTAGGTCCAACCTTGAGAAACCTTACTCGCTTTTGTTTCCCATATATGCAGTTCTCACAGAAATCAAAACCTATTTCTGTATATCCAGAAAATTCTTCTTTATGATGTTCATGCCCTTATGGCTCATATGACCGAGCCTATAGTGCTATAATGTTGTATCTGCTGCATCGAAGCCACAAGATTACAATCATTAGTACTATCAGTGGTTAAATACAAGGTTCCAACCTTCTTACCTCTTGCCACCACAAGAGCACCCTTGGTAACCTTCCAAGAGTCTGCTATAAATATCACAGTACAACCATCACTTCCCATTGCCCTGCCTGATATCAAATTTTCGTCTTAATGTAGGCACATGTCGACATCCTTCAATAGCCAAGTATTCCCATTACGCATCTTAACACAGCAGAACCTTTTCCAACTATGCTGTAAGGCTCATCATCACCAAGAAAAACATGCCCAAAATCTCCTTGAACATAATCAAAAAAATAATGCCTATGTGGAGAAGCATGGAAAGAAGCCCCTGAATCTAAAACCCAAGATTCAGTAATATTGTGCAAAGAAAGAATCAAAGCATCCTGACATACATTACCCGTTGCCACATTTGCCTCCTTGTTTTCTTCTTGTTGTTTCTTCTTATCCGAAGCTCCCAACAGTCCTTCTTTGCATGCCCAGGCTTTCCACAATTCCAAAGATACAATCTTGTTCTTGGATTTTGACCTTGCCCAATCTTTTGATTTTCCACAGTTTCCTCTATTCTTCTATCCCTCTAGTTTCCATTGTCAAAGCATTCCCTGAAGTAGAAGATTCCCCAGAGCTTTTTCTTCGCATTTCCTCACTTAGAATCACCCCTACAACATCCTCAAACTTCAACTTCGAGTTAGCTGGAACCGAGTTACTTACCGCCATTACCAGGCTATTCCAACTCTCAGGTAAAGAGCATAGAATTAATAAAGCCCTAACTTCTTCATCAAATTATATGAATGGTTAGAAGCTAGCATATTCACTACCGTATTGAAATCATTTAAATGATCTCACTCTTGAACTATTCTCGGACATCTTCATATTAAACAACTTTTTCATTAAAATATCTTATTATTAGATGAGAGGGTTTTTCATACAACTTCCCTAATGCATCCATTAGATCTTTTGTAGTCTTTTCCTTTGAAACATTAAATAATACCGAAGATGCAAGACACAGCCAGATCATTCCAAGTGCCTTCCGATCCAACAAATCCCATTCCGCATCTGTCATACTCGAGGGTTTGTTCACCTTCTCAGACAACGGAGTATAAAGATCCTTCTGATAAAGGTAATCTTCCATCTGCATCTTCCAAAGACTGAAATTATGTCCGTTGAATTTATCAACCCTAGATCTTCCTTCATCTGTCATAGCTCCCACTCAAGCTAAAAACTTTCCTGCGATTCAACACTTCACAAACCAAACCAGACCTACGATACCAATTGTTAGGAAATAAGGGATAAAATATGCGGAATAATCCCTCACAGAATCGCAACAGTAGAAACTAATATGCAGAAATTATTACAGATCTCAAATAAAATTGTAGAATAAAATAACACAACACAAAGAGACAAGTATTTAACGTGGTTCACCCAATTTGGGCTATGTCCACCAAGAATCACTTGCTCAGATTTTATTACAAGCCACCGCTCTCTCAATCAATACCAGATCCGTTTGGAGCTATGCTCAACAAACTCTCTGAGAATTCACACCCGAATTCAAAACACATCTGCAATACATTTGCTTGTACATCTATCATATGCATAAGACCATATAAATAAACAACTACTTAAGCAGTTTTACAAAACCGTGGGTATCAAAACCATGGGCAAAACCCGTCCCATAAACCTATGGGTAAAAAAACTCACCCCCTATGAGAAAAGCATGTTTCCCAATATTTCGGATGCAATTTTGAGGCCAAAAAATTTACTCTAAAAAAAAGAACCCCGTGAGGATACATGAAAAATGTACAAGTACTCTTAGTGTACTGATCTTCAACACTTTCACACATGAAAAGCAGGCTCCACAACCTAATGATCGGTTCCACCATCATTCCAGCCCATATTCAATCTAAATAGCATGATATCAGCTAAGTCACTCATATCCTCTTATTAGTTGTACTTATTCATCATTGTATGTTTATGATTTTTTTTTACTCAAATCCTCTAATTAAAGTTTAATTTTGTTAAATCAATGTGGAGATCTCATATGATACGTTATATCTATGGGCACCATTTGTATTTACTCTCCAACCAAAGTAAACCTTAGAATACAAGTACACATCCTCTAGTGTGAGCATCATCTCCCTTGTTGGGAGCCAAAATGTACATGTGTCGGCATTCCACCGCTCGAACAAAGATGTAATCGGGTGCATATTTGGGGCACATTCTCCAATCATGCTACATGACATACCCCACCTCTATCTAGTAGGTCCCAATCAACATCATTCATACCTAGAGGAAATAGGATGTCGTATGTGCTAACCATTGGGAAACTCTCTTACATACACATCTCTCAACAAACACAAATAAGCGAGAAAAACATGTATCAATATTATATCATGCAAAATATATCTCATATATACTCACTAAAATATGTTACTAATATCATCATCTACGCCAATCGTCTACATCACTTATCAAAAAAACTGAATCGGGTCCAAACCATATGGTTTTGGTCAAAACCGTATGGTTTTAGGTGGAAACTATATAGTTTCAACCTAGGTCCAAAATTAGACCATTGAGTCTATTTTCAAATTTTCTACAAAATACATCAAAAATAACAAAATTAGAAAAATCAATAACAATCAAGCTATTTCCTACTAAATTCCAGGTCATTTGTCATGTGAGTTTGAATGGCCTCAATCTCCCTTTCAAACCAAGATGGAATCACGTCTCTAGCCCTCGACATCCTTTTATTATTAGAGTGTTATTCCTAAAATATTCAATTACAAATAAATAGTAACTTTTAACTTTTCCATTTACTATATATATAGTAAATTGTATAGTAAATAGTTCCAGTAGCAAACTACGCTTCTGACTTTAACTAAATTCTAACAATTCACAAGTACCTCTGTCACATTATGACCCATATCTTGGGGTTCGTTGACCCATTTTGCATGTTGTCTGCAGCATTGAGTTCGTGTTTTTATACTACTACACCACATTATCATAATGTTATACCACACACACTATGTGATTATTCGCACACGTTTTTGTCCTTACACGATATATCCTTTATATACAATTCGAATTTTCTATCTTATCGAATTTATCTCAATCTTGTAATGATCATATACTCAATTAACAAAACCTATTTGCGAATGCACACATAGTAGATTTTTACTATCTTTCAACTCAAGTGACATGGTTCCTCCATCTTCCTTTGACCAAAAAGGGAAAAATATAGGGTGAACCACACAATATCGTCCACATTTATATCTTTGAAATCGACAATCATTTAGCACTAGTTTGTTGGTCGAACAAAACCATCATGTGTTACCTATAATTCTCAAAATAAAACCATAAGTAAAGTGGCTATGTGTGGCCACGTTTATTCTCTATATTATACAGTTTCAACCTAATCTCATGATCTACTAACCACAATTCAATCATAGAAATATATTATATAATCTCAAATAAAAATTAGTTTCAAACACCACAATCTCATTGTATTTTATATGTGCAAGGGAAAAAAACATACAAACTCGGATGACACACATGAATAACAATTTCATAGTTTCTAAATGTACACCCATGCCCTAATAACTTTGCACAGTTTTGCAATAATAACGTAACCCAAAGATGTCTACATCGGTGTGGTCTCATTTTGGGAAGCTTTATAATGACACTCTTCCCTTGGTGTCGAGACACCTAACTCCCATATTTACACTGTAAAAACACAAACTATTGGGGATTTGATCATTCCCAACCCTAAAAACATGCCAAATGTAAATCTCATGTCTTTGAAACACTCTTTTCACATAATCATGAAATCTCCCATGAGGCTTACGATATACTTCTCTCTTGTCTCCACATGAGTCAATTGTTGGCTCATGACATTCACCACACACGATTATGTTCTCTCGGCATGCTCTTATTTTTTCTTGCTTCAACACTTTTTAGGTACACTTCTTCTTCTCCTTTACATTAGTAAATTTCATTCACTAGCATAAAGGGAATAAATATAAACACTAAAAATTGCACATAATCATTATTACATCATGCTTTTGTTATAATTGTATTTACGTGAGTTAAAGACCTTGAAACTAGATCTTAGTGGCATAGCCTACCCTCTTCTATATTTTGATTGCTTGATTTAATTCTTGATGATTATTTTTCTTTGATTTTGTGGTTTTATGTCAAGTCACGAGAGGCATTTATATCTTTCCTTGTTTAAATATCTTTATATCTAGTGTCACCAAGACCAGTATGATTGGACAAAAACCATACCACAGTCTCGGACCTTCCATATATTATTGGAACCTCTTAGTTTTTTCTCAAGTTTAATTTTTAGGTCTCTTCATTACTCATTTTTATGGACATTGATAAGTTTGGGTTGGTATATATATATATATATATATATATATATATATATATATATATATATATATATATGCATTGACTATCAGCAATCATCAATCTATCTACCACATCTTTTGAGATGAAATAGAAAGAGACATTGTTGCATACTACATACACAACATTAGAGGGCATAGTCATGATTTCTTTCATCGGCACACAAGGGTTTGACTGGGATGAACTTATCCCCTTATCAGTGTGGAAACATTAGGATTAGGGATAGTTGCATGCATAACAACACAAAGCATTAGCAGAACTACAAGGAGTCTAAAATGTAGTGCATTTCTTGGTGAATTCCACAAGGGGTGACCGACGATGTCAGTCTAACTCAATCATTTGCATTTTTTTCATCTAATGTGTGCTTGAGTGTGTTACATGGTATTAGGGTTGTTTTACAAGTTCAAGTGTGAAATGTGGAGTTTGATGTGATCTTTTGAATATTGTAAAAGGAAATAAATAGTGGGCTTGAGATTTACATATCCCCATTATATGCAAGGTCAAAACCGTAGAGAGATCAAGTTGTGACGTAAATTTTTCTTGTAATATATGGTTCCTCCCGAGAGAAGTCTAGTGGTTCAACAAAATATTTCTCCCATTCCCGGACTCTCTTTCTGTACAGATCATTCATCAACACATTTTGAAGTTTATCTAAACCAACTAAATAACTCATATACCAATTCCTCTTTTGATTGTTTTATTTCTTCCTTAGAGTGATTGTTATGCTTATATATATGTATATTCGATCGAAACATCATTTTACACATTATTATAATTAATTTTCTATATTATCAACCATTAATTAATCAATTGTAATTGTGTTTGATTCACAATACTTTACTATATGGTTGGAAGCCACTCAACACCTAATTGTGCAAAAATAGATACAACCAAATTTTTATAAATGAAAACATCATAATAAGCAAAATTCCACATAAATTGGCAAACGATCTAGGAACCCACTTTATCAATAATATAATCCAAGTCATTACATAAGAGTTTATGATTGTGCACCTCAGAGCACAACATATCATCCTCAAGCAAATAGGAAAGTAACAGAAATCAATAAGGTATTCGATAGGATACTTACGAAAATCTATAATATGAAAAGATGCAATAGCGAATATTGAATACCAACGGTATTATGGGCCTATAGGACAAACTACAAATGTAACTTAGGGAAATCCTGTTTAAGTATATGAAAAACAAAAGGAATCCATAGAGAACATGTTACTCAACTGGAAAAAATAAAGAAATATAGGATGCCTACGTAGTGGAGTTAGGAATTGCGTTAGTGAGAAAGATTGGCATGACAAAAATGTCCACAAAAATGATTTGAAATAGAGTAGTTTATATTAGTATATGAAAGTAGGTTAAGTGTGCATGCACACAAATTACACATTCACTAGAAATAACTCTATGTCATACACCACATAACGAAATGAGGTACAATAGTATCACAAGATTTGCAAAGTAATTTGCTACCAAGAATAATAAATAGATATAGGATTAAGTCCTACAATATGTAATTGTGAAGAAACATAAGCAGAAATAAATTTCTTTAGCATAAAGTTAAAATACGATTTTTAAATTCAAGTAATGTGTGGTAGTTATGAAATTTGTAAATTTGATAAGTTCGAGGCTAAATATGTGTAGGATTAGAAAGGTCATGAAGTCAACAAACAAAGTCTCAATCAAATGGATAAATTATAAACCACGGGAATTAATATCTGTAATTCTAAAATTAAGAAAGCAAGATTGTAACAATGAGGTAAATTCATACTTATACAAGAGCATGGTTAGATGTTGAATTTATTTAACTTTTGGTGATATAATCCATGCAATAATATTTATTTCTAGATTCATGGAAACACCTAAGGATACATACTAACAAGAACGGAAGAGAAACCTAATATATGTCAATGGGACAAAGGACTATGACATTTTCTATAATACATCAAGTGAGTTTGATTTAGTTGGTTATATTGGTAGTCATTGGGCAAGTAGTGTAAATGACAAGAAGAGCACATTTGGATATTTGTTCTGCATTTGGTCAAGAGCCATTTCATGTGCACTCAAGAAAGAACCTATATTGTATCTCTCCACAATATAAAGTGAGTATTTTACAATAAATGTAGCTTTGTGTCAAGGTATTTGGCTTTGGAAAATCCTAGAAAACATGAACAAGGAACAAAAATATGGAACCATAACCATATTTTGTGACAATATATCCTCGATAGCCTTAACAAAGAGTCTATTCTTCCATAGTTGAAGTAAGCATATAAAGTTTCATTATCATTTTACTAGGAAAGATGGTAGAATATGGAGAGATCAAACTTAAGTTTTATAGATCTAAGAAATTTCTTTCTTATATTTTTACTAAAGCATTTTGAAAAAGAATGCTTTGAACGGTTAAAAGATAATTTCATTGTCATAGATGTTGCAGCCATAAGTGGTGAACTCTAGACTCCCAACTCGAACTTTAGAATTACAAAAAAATAGTGAGAAACTATTTTTTACATTTTAAAGTGCTTGATGGTGGTAGTTGTGACTAAAGGGGTTAGAAAATGTAATCCCAACTACCAAGTTTCAAAATTTTACTAAGTGCCTCCATTACATAATATTTTTGAATGATCCCTCTTTTAAGCCCCAAAATTTGCAACTACTTAGATTAATGTTGTTTGGTATTTGGTATTTGGTAGTTGTTTGGCCATTAGTTGTTTATTTTTGAGGTAGAATTACTTGAAACCAAGAACAAAAAATGAAGAGCACAAAAAAAAGTTTTAAAATAGATTCTAGAAGAAAGCACAAAACTTGGAGTATACCGAATCAAAAGGGTTTCAAACTTTCTCAACATCAACTAAAAGGATGGTACTGTTGGAAATATGCATGTGTTGTATATATAATTTCCACTTTAACTTTTAGGAAAGAAAAAGTAAGCTTTATTTTATCATGCGTCAGATTTGGTTGAGTCTAGTTGATTCCTATTTTTAGGAAATAGATTTAAATAAAATAAAACAAAAGCAATTTGTTTTATGCATGCAAAGTATGCGGTTGCTTTAAAGAAATAGTTTAGATTTAGAGTCCTTTGGTTTTAGATCTATATGTGGTTATTTAATTAGCAGCGATTGTTTTTTTGCAAGAAAGTGTCTTGCACACACACGGCTTGAATGTGGGTAAAAGCGATAAATTTTCTCACTTTTGGTATGTTTTGTACCTTTATAAAGATGAATTTTTAGTTTCATTAATTTTCTAAATGTAATAGCCACAAAACTGTACACATTCATGAAATTCCACAAACTAACGAAATGTTGTGTTTAGAGTGTAGAATACATGTATATTTTTAAAAAAGAATTCGTAAAAATATGGTCATTTTCTTAATTTTATTCATACATTGTTTCTTATGTTATAAAATAGGAATGAATTTCCCTCGGTGGGTTTTTAAATGAAAAGTTATTTTTCACCATAAAATTTTAGATATATGTTCAAGATTTGAATTTTGAGGTCCTGTCAAATTTTCATATTTTTTTAATTATATATTTTTTTAATTAATTATTTAGTAAAAATATTTTCAAATAAATGGTGTACATATGTCTATGCCAATAAATTTTAAGATTTATATCGAAATTGAATTTTTTTCACAGGTAAGAAGAAGACTTCAACAAATAGTAATTTTATTTTTTCAATTTTTTTGATATATTTTTCTTTTTTTTGAATTGGGTTGATTGTGTATGATTGATTGTCCTAAAATACCATATGATAGAAAAACATAAAAAATAAATAGTAAAACATATTTAAAAAAAGAAAGAAAATTATATTTTTAGAAAGCTAATAAAATTCTATATTTTGTGCAAAATTTTTGTAATTTTACTAATTTGTTAACCCTAATTACGTGGCACATAAGTGGCACATTTTGGCATAAAATCATCCTCCCAATGGATTTGGAGCCAAAATGTGCCACATGAGGGGGTTCGCGCGAAGGGGGTTTGCGTGAACTCCCCTTTGTCCGAACCCCCCTAAACCCTAAATCCACCACCCACAACTATATAAATATCTATATATAACTGTGTGCCGCCAAAACAATTTGAACCAAAAGGGGTTCACGCGAAGGGTTGTTCGCATGAACCCCCTTCACGTGAACCACTTTTTGTTGTCTATGTGGCAGTTCGAGCGAATGAGGTTCATGGGAAATGGTTGTTTGCATGAACACCCCTAATTTCCCATCCCATCCAATCTCTTACTCACATTTTTGGGACACAAAGTGGGACATAGAATTGTGCTTTGACCCATGTAATGAGCAAAGCTTGGGTATATACAAAATTTAATTAATGGAGAATGCACAACAATGTTGGTTTGATGTTTAATCTGTTATTTGCAAGTTATTTTATTGTTTTGTTTATTTTCTTTATGTTGTTCGTTGTATAAGACTACAAAGATTTTCTACAAATTGGTATCAGAGAAGGTTATTCCAGCAATTTATTAAATTGTAGCAAGTTATGGATTCTACATCCGGTATATAGACACCACAGTTTAATGGAAAGAATTACGAGTATTGGTCGTTGACCATGAAGGTATTATTCAGATCTCATAATGTGTGGGAGATCATTAAGGATGGGTACACAGAGCTGCGAGATACTGACAGTGTATCTTTGCACTTTCACAAGTAGAGAAAGATACTTTGAAGGAGTTACGAAATAATGATAGAAAATCCCTTTTCTATATTCATCAGGAAATACATGAAAGTATCCTTCCCATAGTGGCTGAAACCATTCAAGCAAAGACTACATGAGACACACTTCAAGTTGCATATCAGGGTAAGGAGAAAGTAAAAACCACCAAGTACTAGTTACTTCATAGAGATTTTGAGAATTTGTTAATGAAATATTCAGATTCCGTAGAATTGTTTTTTACTTATGTAGTTGGCTTATTCAATCAGATAAAATACCATGGTGAGACTCTTGAAGACGGAAGGATTATTGAAAAACTACTTAGGAGTTTGCCTACAAAATTTGATCCTTTATTTTTTGTTATTGAAGAAACGAGGATCGAGTCGGTTTTTCTATTGATGAGTTGCATGCATCACTAATCAATCATGAAAAGAGGATGAATAGGTCACATGCAAGTGTAGATCAAGATTTTGCATCTCAGACAATAGGTATTTGTGGCAAAATAAGAGGTAATTTCAGCCCAAGAGGTAGAGGAAGAAATCCATCTAGAGGACGTGATAGTGGGTCATCAAACTCAGGTGGAAGAGGAAAGAATCAAGAAAAAGTTATGGTCAAAGACAAGATAAATCCCATGTTCATGCCATTATTGCAAGAAGTATGGGCACTATGCTTATGATTGCAAGAAAAAGTAATATGATCAAGAGAAGCAAAATCAAAATCAGGTTGGAAGTTTTATTTCTAAACCTATGTTTATTGCATACACAAGGATTTTCGCAAAGCAATACCTTCTTTATGCCCTATTGATTTTAATTTTTCAAATGAGATTCCATGTGATGCATGGTATTTGAATTCAGGTTACAACAATCACATGACAAGTAATCTAGATTTTTTTCTAGTTTGGATGATTCATTTCATAGCGATGTTACTCTTGGAAATAACAATATTGTGTCTATAAAAGGAAAAGTGCGGTTAGTATTCTAACTTGAGACAAGGGAGAAAAAGTATACAATTTTTTTACTATGTTGTAGGTTTGAAACATAACCTTATGAGTATTGGACAGATGGTACAAAAAGGATACCAAGTCTATATGGAAAACAATGAGTACATGATTGTGGACAAAGCTCCTAGAACTTAGTTGATTATAAAAGTGAAGATGAGCAGAAATAGGATGTTACCTTTTATTTTAAAACTAGAAAAAGAAGAAATCAGATCTATTTGTAGCTAAAACAACATCTTAGTTCACAACCAAGTCTTGTGCTAAGTCAAATCAGTCTTCTATTGAGTCCTACGCTCAAACAAATGAGTCATGCGCTAAGTTAACAGTGTCTGCACTAAGGTAACTTGATTCTGTGCTGAAATGCAGAGTCTTACACCAATGCAAATCAGGTCTATGCTCACAAGCAAGTGAGTCTTGCATTGGTTCTGCCACAAATACAATTAAGTCCTACACTAAAGGAACACAATCAACTTTTCAATCAATCATGAAGGATGAATCGTGGCTTTGGCATCTAAGGTATCGACATTTAAATTTACTTCATAGAAATAATATGGTTAAAGGTTTTCCATTGATTCAGAAACCGGAAAGGGTATGTGAAGGTTATATTTTGGGGAAGTAACACAAAGATTCTTTCCCAATTGGCAAAATAGCAAGAGCAAGTGCACCACTTGAAATTGTGCACTCAGATTTATGTGGACCCATGCAAACAACTTCTATTAGAGGTTTTTCATATTTTATGACATTCATTGATGACTACACAAGGAAGACATGGGTATATTTTCTAAGACATAAATCAAATGCCTTTGATACATTTTAGCAGTTCAAGGCATTAGTGGAGAAGCAAAGTGGATACTACATCAAAGTTCTCAGGATAGATAAAGGAGGTATGTTTAGAATGAATTTATGATTTTTTGCAAATATCATGGTATACACAAGCAATTTAATACTAGGTATACATCACAAAGTAATGGTGTGGCGGTGAGAAAGAATAGAACCATCATGGAGATGACGAGAAGCATGTTGAAGGCAAAGCACCTTCCAAATGACTATTGGCGAAGCGCAAAGCAACTTTGTTTACATTTTAAACAGTTTCCAAAAAAACTTATTAGGAACATGGTTCCTCAATAAGAATGGACTAATAATAAACACATTGTTTCACATTTAAGAGTTTTTGGTTGTGTAGCATATGCACATGTACCTGATGAGCTAAGGAAGAAGTTAGACAACAAAGGAGAAAAGTGTATTTTTGTTGGGTATTCAAAGAATACAAAAGCATACAAGTTGTGCAATCCGGTCACAAAAAGGTTTTGATCAGCGGGGATGTTCGGTTCATTGAGAATGAATCATGAGATGGAAGTATAGAGAAAATAGTGAGTATAGCAGTAGTTATCCACATGATGATATGGAAGATGAAACTTTAGAGAAACAAGGTATTGTATCTACAAATCTTGGACATGCACCACAAATCGTAGCACAAGCTACACCTCCATCTACAATTTGGAGGTCTCTAAGATTTCAACCATCTTCAGCAATGAAAGAAACACCACAGATAACACCAGAAGCAACTCCATTAGCACAAAGTAGTCCTACATTGAATAGTCTGTGCGAAAAAAAAAACGTAGTCTTAGTGACATTTACAATGTTGATATAACTAACTCATTTTCAGTTTTTGCATTATTTTCTGAAGCTACATATCTAGTATATTTATAAGAGGCTATAAAAAAATTGTGAAAAAACCATGGATGATGAGATCGATGATATAGAGAAGAATTGGACATGGGAGCCGATGGATCTTCCAAAAGGAAAGGATGTGATAGGAGTCAAGTGGGTCTACAAGACAAAATACAATGCTGATGAAAAGGTATTGAAACATAAAGCAAGGCTGGTAGCAAGAGGTTTTATGCAACATTATGGAGTGGATTACAATGAAACATTTGCACCAGTAGCATGTTTGGATATAGTAAGAATGGTTTTAGAAATTGCAGCTCAAAATAAATGGCATATTTATCAGATGCATGTAAAATCAGAATTCTTGAATGGATTCCTTCAAGAGGAAGTTTATTCAAATCAGCCAGAAGGTTATGAGATTGAAGGTCATGAAGGAAAGGTATACACATTGAAGAAAGCACTCTATGGTCTCAAGCAAGCACCTAGAGCTTGGTACATCAAAATTGATCAATTCTTATTTGACACAGAATGGTTTCAGTAGGAGCAGTAGTGAGCCTACATTATACACCAAGATAAATGAGCAAGGTAAGATTCTAATTTTTTGTTTATACGTAGATGATTTGATAACTACTGGAAATCTATCTACGAGTCATTCAAATAAGCCATGAAGAAGGAATTTGAGATAATAGATCTTGGTCTTATGCATTACTTTTTGGGATTGAAGTTCAACAATCAGCAAAAGGTGAATTTTTTATCTCACAAGAAAAGTATGCAAATGATGTTCTGAAAAGTTTTAACATGTTGAATTGTAAGCCAGCACCAACACCAGTTGCAATAAGTTTGAATTTGAGAAAAGAGGATGAAGGATCATTTGTGGATCCAACATTGTTTAAAAAATTGGTTGGAAGTCCTATGTATTTGATGGCGACAAGGCCTGAAATTATGTATAGTGTGAGCCTCATATCTAGGTTCATGAAATATCCAAAAGATTCACAATGGAAAGCTAGAAAAATAATTTTGAGGTATGTTTGTGGAGCAAAGAGTCATGGAATTCTATATTCAAGCTCAAATGAGTTCAAACTCATTGGTTAAATAGATAGTAACATTGTTGGAAGTATAGATGGTTGGAAAAGCACATCCGGATATACTTTTCACTTTGGAATAGGAGTAGTTTCATGGGCATCAAAGAAGCATCCCATTGTCACATTATCTTGATAGAAGCGAGTATGTAGCAGCAACAGGAGCAACATATTGAGTTGTTTAGATGAGAAGAGTATTGATGATTTACAATAGAAACAAGAGGACGCTTACGCAAATTTTTGTGACAACAACTCATTCATAACATTGTCCAAAAATTATGTTTTTCATCAAGAGGAGAAAACATATTGATACGAGGTATCATTTCATCAGGGAGATGGTAAACAACAAAGAAATTTGTCTTGAATTTTGCAAATCGAAGATCAGTTTGTAGACATTTTTACAAAGGCTTTGGAAAAGGAAGTTTTTGAATATTTGAGAGATTGTTTAGGATTTTGTGATCCTACACATGACAGATCTGGAAATACAAACACAACTCTAAAATAGTGAAAGTTACAGGTTTGAAATTAAGAGGGAGTGTTGGAAATATGTATGTGTTACATGTATAATTTCCACTGTAGCTTTTAGGAAAGCAAAATTCAGCTTTAGTTTAGCATGCGTCCAAATTTAGTTGAGTCTAGTTGATTCCTATTTTTAGGAAATAAATTTAAATCAAATAAAACAAAATTCAATTTGTTTTATGCATGCACAACATGCGGTTATTTTAAAGCAACAGTTTAGATTTAGAGTGCTATGTTTTTAGAGTTGTAGGTGGTTATTTAATTAGCAGCAATTGTTATTGTTTTGCAAGAAAGTGTGTTGCACGCACAACTTGAATGTAATGAGCCGAAGCTCTGAGTATGAAGAATTTAATTAATGGAGAATGCACAACAATGTTGGTTTGATGTTTAATTTGTTATTTGCAAGTTATTTTATTGTTCTGTTTATTTTCTTTATGTTGTTTGTTGTATAAGACTACAAATATTTTCTCAGTACACCCAAAAATTCAAAGCAAGAACATTTGAAAGAAAATGGAGGAGCGAGAGATTGGAATATTTCAACAATCACTTTTGTGAAACATTAGCAGCAAGTTTATTGTAATCATTTGAATATTTTTATCAATTCATATGGGATATTCTTGTTGAACTTTTTTTTTGTAATAGCTTTGTTTGTGTGTGGATCTTGTTTTCTTTTTGGAGCTTCCATGTATAACAATATGGGCATATTTCATATTTTTCTTACAAATTTAAAGTTTTTTCTCACACTTAAAAAGGGTAATATCTTCTCTTTTTGTATTTCATTTGATTATTATTAACAAATGTAAAAATTAGAGAAGCAAAAGCTTCTTGAGTTAAGACTATAAAAATAAATGTCTGCGAGAGATTATAAAATGTAATGAAATAAAACAACACAATGTAAAGGAAAGATATTAAACAAATCCGGTTATGCAGACAACATCCATACTAAAAATCCAAATAATATCATGAAAAAAAAGAAGGTTATAGAAAACCATAATTGTATAAAATGTATTTATACTTGAAAATGGTAAGCATTTATTTTTCATCAAATAAAGTAATTGAAGATACTTGAAACATAGTCGATGCATTTTGTTTTCAACAATATTCACTCGGGATCATTTTTATTTGAAATGTGGCTAACATTGTGAAATGCATGATGAACATATCTAAATTGAGTGTTATTAAAACCACTCAACCCATTAACGATGATCTTTACGAATGTAAGTGTCAAGTTATCAGTGCATAGATAATGTTCAAGGACTTCCGATTTCAAAGAAAAACATGATCTTATATTTGTGGTTGTGGACAAACTCACCAAAGTATCTCACTTCATTCTAGGTAATTTGAAAGATGGTTCACTAGTTTTAGCGAATAGGTTTTTCTAGGAGATTTTTCGACTACATTGAGTTCAGAGAAGATCATATTTAATCGAGACACTTGCATGATATCATGGTTTTGGAAAACCTTGCACACTGCTTTAGGCATAAAATTAAATTTTAGTACTTCTTATCACCCAAAATCAAATGGTCAAACAAAAAGGTGAAACAAGTTCTTGAAAACATGCTTAGGATGTACTATATGGATCAACAATACAAATGGGAATACTTGCCATTAGTTGAGTTTGCTTACAAAAATCACATCATTCGACATTCACCATGGCTCCATTTAAGGCATTGTATGAGAGAAAATTCCAATCACCAATCATCTAGGATCACACAAAGGATAGGGTGATTATATGTCCTAACATGCTTAAGAACATGGAGGAGCAAGTGATACTAATTAGGAAACTCTTGTTTGACATGCTTAAGAACATGCATGTATTTTAGTATTTGATTTATATTATTGTTAGTAATAATCATCGAGATAATGATTTTTCTTAACGGGGAAAGATCACATCACGTGTTCATATATTTATTATTTTGGGGCGTTTAGGATGACTAGGTGGCTTCTACCACATTAATACAACACTATATATTGTTTTGATTTCAATTAGTTATCATTATGACATGGCTTACGCTACATTGATACGACACTATCTATGTCATGTTTACCACATTTCACCTTTATATCCCCTACATCTTATTTATGTACCCTAACCTCATAATACTCCACATGAGTCAAGTTGTTTACTCCAAATTAGTGTTAACCTTTTGTGAAATGGGTGTGGCTACACCAGCTATCGATACAACAAGTGCTTGTCTAGGTGATATAGCTAAATTATTTGAGGCATTTTACTGTTCCGTGGTAGTTATTAATGGTGTGAGAGCTTGGAAGGAGGACTTGAGTGTGAGTTAATATACAAACGTTTCCTATTAAATGATGTGGTGGAAAATAAGTTTGTTGTGGCATTGTTTGTCTTGCTATGACCATTTGAAGATGTCATTGATGTGGGAGCTTGGGTAGTGGTGGGCATAGAAACAAATGAAGTGTTTAGTTGTGTAAAATATGCGCCACTTTGAACATTATACTTTTCCTTGGAATTTATCACTACTAGGAGATGCGGAACAGGAACTATAATCCTTTTTTAAAAGTGTATTTTTTATTGCTTTGATAATTCAAATTACCTGCCCCAACTTGAATGATGGCTTTAATGAGAGTTAAAGGAAGTACGCTCTCCACTTTAAACATGTGTAAATTTTTGTTTGTAATAGAGATGTCATTAGTTCTTGTTGACGGAAGACCTTGTGGGGAGAAATTATCATTACAATTTTTACGCGGAGCGTGACTAATGGAATGGGCATAGCGGCTTTTTCTTAGAGGTTGACTATTAAAAGATGATGTTGGGGGAAAAGCTTGTAGATTACTTGCTTGAGCGAGATGTTGGGAATTTGGAGTCAATGCAGAAAAACTTGAAAGAAAAGTTTGAGAACTCGCTAGGATTTTTTTGAATAAATTTCAACTTGAATACTCACTGATGCGAGATTTGGAGTATGACTAGGAGTTGATGATTATTTTGTGCCCCTTTTGTAGAAGTACTCCTTGTGGTAAATGCTCAAAATTAAAATTTAAACTGAATTTTTAACAGGAACATGTGGTTTCCAGTGATTTCAACCCTAGCAACTAGTTTCTCACTTGGATTTATTTTCAGAACTACACAAGAATCCATCTCAAAATATATTATATAGCCATTATGTATACAACTTGTACATGTTTATACATTTGGCCAACAAAATTGTTGTAGTACAAGTACAACTTCCTCCTTAACAAACATGAGGCATAGAACCAAAAAATACTAATTAAATCAATGTACTACTAAAACACAATTAAAAAAAAAGAAATATATATTTTTTCCTTATAGATGAAGATGAGGATGGAATTTTTTTCAAGAATAAATTTCAACTTGAATACTCATTTCTACGAGATTTGGAGTATGACTAGGAGTTGATTTTTTGTGTGTCCCTTTTGTACAAGTACTCCTTGTGGTAAATGCTCAAAAGGTCAATTTGCATACAATTTCTAATAGGAACATGTGGTTTCTAGTGATTTCAACCCTATCAAGTAGTTTCTCACTTGGATTTTTTTTGAGAACTACACAAGAATCCATCGAAAACATACTACCTAGCCATTATGTATAAGTTCACCCACACTCATAAGATTATCTTTTAAACTAGACACATAATAAACATCGGGAATTAATTTTTTTCATCACTTTTTGTGAAAATATTGATTTTCCTTTTTCCATTTACATAGACTTTATTGTCATTTCCTAGTTTAACATCCTGATCTAACTCATCTAAATATGTGAAAATATATTTGTTTCCTATCATATGGTTCTTCTACAACCTCTATCTAAAAACCAAATATCATTTGTTCTCTTGAGAAATATTACATGTGATCAACATTGAACCATGTCTTTCGGATAAACATGTGATTTTTTTTTCAAAATTTTGTATTCTTCCTACATTGTAGTGCCCACCATCTTCTGCATTATTTTATTGTTGAATCATCTTATTGAATGGATTATTGACATTGATATAATACTATTTAATCATTATATGGTTTTGTCATAAATTACTCTTGTGACATAGGTGGTGTTTGAGGAACGTTGTGCAATAAAATGTTGTGATACATATTACTAGTTTCTTGTACCCACGCTATTATGGATACTAACAGGATGCAACTTAGATAGATTTTACTAGATATATGATGGATGAATGATGAATCTATTGCATATTGTGATCATGATTTATGATGATACTGATTTGGATGTTATCATGGAATAATTTAAATGAATTCTATGTTTTGATCTACTATAGAAACATATATGACATTTTGGATAGTTATCTCATTTGGATATTGGTTGCTTCGAATTCGGATTATCAATCATAAGTGAAATAATTATCGATGTGTGTGGTATCGTTTTTATTATTTTATTGTATCGAGCATGTATGTTTGATGTGTGAATTGAGTGTGTAGGTTACATGTCACACAAGAGAACATGGGTTTCAAAGTTGCACCTCAAGTTGCACAAGAGAATGACTAGGCCGGAAATATTAAGCCATGTTTGACCTTCATTTGACCTTGTGTGTGTGGACGTATTCATGTTTGGACACCCTTTGGTGTTGTCCTAATTGACTTATGTTATTTTATTGTTAAGCCTTGTATTAAACTTGTTTAAGGACCTAATGCTCCCCACATGAATTAGTGATGTTATTATCTTAGTAAGGATGTTGTTAGCGGTTTGGGACCACCTAATAGTAATTTGGGTGGGCCCCATCACCTCTTCCTTTGAGCCATTTTACCCAATCTCGTATTTTGGTTAAATGGGGCATTTGTAAGGGTCTTTTTCACTTTGGGGGTCTCCCTTACACTGAAATGGACCCCTTGGACCCTATATATGGGTAGGGGGTCTATTTTCAAGGTAAAATGGGATTTTCCCTCCCATTTTACCCTCTCTTGTCACCATCTTGTAAGTATGTTTGATTTTTGTGTTATCTCAAAAGTTGAAGTAATTTAGTTTATTGTCTTTTTGGGAAATTTAGGAGTTTTATTCATAAAGGTGTTTTGTTTTATGTTTAATGGGATTTTTGGATTCTTGTGTTGGAGAATGAGATGGGTGACACATGTCACCCTCTCATTTGTGAGGATTTGTGATTGATTCTCCTTCATATACCTCCTCTTGGAGAGGGGTATGGAATTTTGCTTCTCATTTTTCACTTTTGGGAGTTGGAGAGAGCTTGGAGCTTGAAGTGCTTGGATTGTTTTGGAGAGGGATAGATTGTTTTGAGGTAGGCCTTCATGCCTCTCATTTTATTTTCTTTAGTATGTTGTGTAAAAGTAAAATGGTTGTTTGAATATGGTATTGTTTGCATGCTTGTTGTGGATGTTTAGTAAATCTTGTTTTCTTTTATTTTCTCCATCCATCCTACTTGAGGTGGATTTTGGAGTGTAGGGGAAGAGGGAGGAAACCCCTCTTACACCACATGGCTTGATGGGAAAGCCATGATGGTATTTATTTTATTTCCTCCCCTCATATGGTTTGATGTGGAAGATGATTGTTCATATGGTTTGAACCTCATCTTCCATCCTTGATAAGGAAACCATGCTTGGTTTGAAAATCCTTACAAGGAGGAGGCTTGGTGTTTGGGATGGAGTGATAAGGAGGGTATTATGGATATTCTTTTGGTGTTCCTATGGTTGGATCACAATATGGTTTATAATGGGCTCCTTGCCACTCTTCCCCATTGAGGAAACATGGAGTCTCCTCTTGTGTTTTTGTGGTTGCTTTGATTGCTTTCTCATGGTGTATGGTGTGTTTTTCATCCTATGTTTACCCCCTTACTTGTGAAATTTTGAGGCATGCATTCTCTCTCTCCCATGGGCTTGGAGGGAGGCTAGCATGTCCTCCATTGGTGGAGATGGCACGTGACATATGTCATTTAGTTATGTGGAAACTGGACTCATTCTCTTGTGCATTGAATACTTTCACATGGAGTGGAAGCTTGCAAATATGTTTGGAGCATGGAGGAAGAAAAGTTCAAAATTTGGCCATGTTGTTCCCCATTTTTGGGGAGGCTTGTACACTTGCATTTTAAAGTGTTATTGGTAATGGTTATGTAATATCTTGGTATCTTCTATTCTCTCTTGAGAAGAAGTCTTGTAATCTTGTAAACTTGTTCCCACATTTTTGTGGAAGGCCTATATACTTGTATTTTAGTATGTTGTATTCTTGTGGAAAACTTGGCATGCATTTACATCTTGTTATAAAGGGTGTTGGAAAGATTGTTTTAGGGGTTGTGAAAGTATCATTTACCCTTGTATAAGTAAACTTGGTTTTGAGAAATGAGGATTTTGTTTGGATGTAGTTCATATAAATGAAATTTTGACTCCTTTATAAACTTTGAGAAAAAAAGAATAAATATACTCTATGGTTACTTTTTTGAGTAGAAATGCCTTGTATGCAAGTATATTTGTAAATAAGAAAATAATAATAATAATAATAAATGTTTCTTTGTTGGCCTTTACTTTAATGAGAAGTCACCTTCCTTGTTATAATTTATTGTGTAAAAGAAAAGATAGAAAATGGACTAATTGGAAGGAAACTTTTGGGTTTCAAGTAAAATTATTTGAATATACTTTATAAAAAAAAGCAAAACGTTTCTTTTAAAATCTATTTTGAAAGTCTAGTTGGATTCCTCTTGAGTCTCGAGAATAAATATATGTATATCCTCTTTTACATGCCTTTAGTTATGAATGTTTTATTATTGAGCGAAGGGATCCATTGTGTTGTATTTATAAGGTGTTGTATGTTCTAAAAGGAAAATATAATTCTTTTATTGGTGAAAGTGTTTGGAATGGGTTGTTTCAATACATATATACAAACTATATTTCTATTTATTTTCTTATCTATCTTATAGTATTATTTTGAGTAATGCGGGACCTTCTTTTACATACCTTGCACGCGCACGCCACTATTTACACACACACACACACACACACACACACACACACACACACACACACACACACACACACACACACACACACACACACACACACACACACATTTGTGTGTTTGTGCGTGTGTGTGCATATTTATACTTATAAAAAAGTCAAATTTGAGGAGACAATGATTTTATCATAAAATTATTGAAATATTTATTACTGATTATAACCCTTGTTAATGTATGTATGTAAAACATATGTAAAAAATATTTTCTTTTATAAATATGTATATACCATGGAATTTCAAATTTTTTTTTGTAACGGAAATAAATAAAAAGAAAAAAATATATGGGAGGGGAGGCAGTGCAACCTCCCCCACCCCCCCCTTCCCTGCTTACCACAATACTATGGTGTGGTTGCGGCCCAACCACAACTACCTATTTTGTACATGTGCGGAAATTCCGCCCCTTTAAACCCATGTGCCATGTACACATCTTCCATGACCGCAAATTCAACCATGCGAAATCTCTCTCTCTCTCTCTCTCTCTCTCTCTCTCTCTCTCTCTCTCTCTCTCTCTCTCTCTCTCTCTCTCTCTCTCTCTCTCTCTCTCTCTCTCTCTCTCTCTCTGTGTGTGTGTGTTGTGTGTATGTGTGTGTGATAAGATAATCTCTAGTTCAATGAAAACAAAACAAAAATAATGTATAAATGCAAATCTTGAAAACCCTAGTTAGATAATAAACCAATAAATATCAAAGGGGAATTTTCACCCAGCTTTTAGATCTAAACAAAAGAGAATGGATCTCAAGAAGAACAAACATAGGGTTTTGGTGGAGAGATTCAATATGCCTCCATGATCTTCCTTTCTCCCACCTTCTCCTTGAAAAACAACTTGTGCAAATGGAAGAAAAAAATTAAATAAAAGATATAAAGAAAAACATAATGGAGGATTAGAGTTTCTAGGAAATACCTAATATCTAGGGTTGATATTTAAACCTAATTAAATCCTCACAACTTAGGAAGTGTGGGAAAGAATGTTTAATGGGTATTGGGGGGAAATTAACTAAGTGGGAATCTTAAGGGAGTCATTTAAACCAAATTGTAACCTAGGGATTTATTTAAAGGCCTTGGTAGGTATAAAATAATAATGTGGATTTTAAGTACTTGGTTAATATTCCAGGTGTTGACCTAGGTTAATTTAGTGATTTAATTTAATGGCTTGGTTAAAATATGTATATATGTATATATATATACTATTTTGGTACTTAAGAGAATAATTAAATAAATTAACAATGGGTATGGGTTAATATGGTTGGAAAATGGGACCCTTTACGAATAAAATGTAATATGAACAAAGGGGTGATTTAACCCAGAAATAATTATGGAAACAAAGTAGTATTAATTAAATGTTAGGCTATGATTCCATCCTACTTCAAAATATTAATAAAATAATGTTTATAAAAAAATCCATAATTTTATATCATATGGTATGGTTTAGGTCATGTCAAATATGGTGTGTTACAAACTTAAATCAAAATTCTTCTATCTGAATTTGTTTGCATTATGACCATACTTTTTATGCACCAAAATTAGTAGGAACTTGAAAAGGTCATAACTTTTGCTCCGAGTGTCCATTTGAGTCTATTTTCTTTAAACCACCTGTTTCAATGAGATGAATGCACTAGTCAATTAGCATTGCTGAATGAAGCACGTTTCGACACATTTTCGGTCCCGAAATCTGCCATCTTGAGGCTAAAAATTAGAATTTAAGTTAGAGTTCGGTTTTTTCCTATTTTAGGGAATTAGTTAATTTTAGTCTCTGTGCTCATACGAATAATCATTGCAAACTTACTAAGAATATCGGGTTCTAGTAAATTGCTAAAAATAAAAAATTTCCGCCACCTAGAGTAGATTTAATCAAAGTTAGTTAGAGTTTGCTTGGCAACTCGAGTTGGTAGTTGTTTTCCTATTTCGGAAACATTATAATTCATGATTCAATAACAAAGAAGGAGATTAATTTTCTTTTGGATTTCATATTATTTGTAGTATATTGTGTTTTTTAGAATTTGGCTACATTATACGGTATTAGAGCATGTTCAAGTCTTCAAAAAATGGCAAGAAGATGAAGAGGAAGAGGAGGCGGTATTGCCCAGGATGAATAGAAATATGAAAGATATGCAGAAGCAAGTTGTGCTTACTACTGATGATAACCCGAGAGAAGAAATTGAGGTGGAGATGACACAAATGATGGGATAAGAGTTGATGTTTTGAGTATGGAGGTAGTCTAAAACCAAATGATCGATAGACTAGTTGACTAGCATGGGGAAATTGTTTTATTAGAAGGCCATGTGAAAAGAAAAGAACGTAAAATTTACATGCATGAAATTGAAAGGTCATGTTATGTTATGGTAGGATCACCTATAGAAAGATCATCAAGAAAGGGAAAGAAAGAATAAGGATGGGGAGTAAGATGGAGAAGAAGCTAAAAGATAAATTTCTCCTGTGGATTATGCACAAACCCTTTACAGGAGGTTTTAGAATCTCAGATAGAACTTACAAACCATGCAAGAATACACAAATGAGTTCTAAAAGTTGTCCATTCATGTAGAGCATGAAGAAACTAAGGAACAAATGGTTGCAAGGTATGTAAATGGATTAAAATTTTCTATTCAAGATGAGATAAGCATGCACATGATTAAGAGCATGGAGGATGCCTATCAATTATCCTTAAAGTCCGAGGAAAAACAAAGTCATCAAAGTTTTAGGAGATCACCTGGAATGAATAAGGGGGCTCATCTTCCTTTCGAGGATGAACTAGTTTCAGCCAAGGTAGGGGAGAATCACCTCATGGAGTGGAAAAGCAAGAAGATATGAGACAAGATTCCCATAATCAAAAAAGGCGAGAAGATTTTCTAGGGGCGGAGGATATAAGGGAGATGAAGGATGGGGGCTCCACGAAGACCATTTGTTTATTACAGATGTGGTGAAGAGGGGCATTGGGATTTTGAATGCCCGCATTATTATACACATGACAAGAGGCAAAAAGATGCTCCAATAGTAAATCTTGTTTAATCTGAACAAGTAGAAGACAAACAGGACCTAGAAATTCCACCAGATGTTGGATAAAATATGATGATCAAAATGACGATGATTTCTCCAAGAAAGGATATCAAGGGGGATGCATGACTGCATACAAATATTTTTAGAACAAGATGAAATTTAGGAGGAAAGGTATGTAATGTTATTATTGATGGTGGTAGTTGTGAGAACATGGTTTCAAATGAGATGGTTGAGAAATTGGGTCTACATTGTGAGAAGAATCCTAACCCTTACCGTATTGCATGGTTTAAGAAGGGTAATGAATTTATTATTGATAAGATATGTTTAATAAGTTTTTCTATAGGAAATAGTTACAAGGATGATATTTGGTGTGATGTTATTCCTATGGATGCATGTCATATGTTGTTAGGAAGACCATGGCAATTTGATAGAAAATTAATTCATGACAGGGGAAAGAATACTTATACTTTCAAGAAAGGATGGCACAAAAATGGTTTTGCTTTACCTCTTAAGGAAGAGGGGAAGGATGAAAATATGCTTTCTGCAAAGGAATTTGTGAAGGAGACAAAGGAAACTAGTTTTTGTTATGCACTAGTTGCAAATAAGGATGAACCTACAAGTGCACAAATACTAGTAGAAACATCATAATTAATAGAATAACTTTCTTATGTTATTCCTGATAAGATACCAGATGGATTACCACGCAAAAGAGATATTCAACACCATATTTATTTGAATATGGGATCTCCACTCCCAACTCAAGTGGCTTATAGGATGAGCGATATTGCATGCAGAGTTGAATAGGCAAGTGGAAGAGATCGTGAGAAAGGGGTCGTAAGGGAGAGCATGAGTCCATGCATAACCATAGCTTTATTAACACCAAAGAAGGATGGAACATGGATAATGTGCATGGACAACATAGAAATCAATAAAATTACAATCAAGTATAGGTTCTCAATACCTCACCTTGATGATATGATGGATGTGCTTGTTGGATCTAGCTATTTAAACAAGATTGATCTTCGAAGTGGTTACCCCCAAATTTGGATCAGAGAAAGAGACAAGTGGAAAAAATCATTCAATACAATAAATGGATTATATGAGTGGTTGGTGATGCCATTCGGGTTATCCAATGCACCTAGTGCTTTCATGAGACTAATGAACAACGTGTTACGGGAGTATAATGGTAAGTTTGTTGTGGTTTTTTTGATGATATCTTGATCTTTATTAAAACTAAATAAGAATATACGGGGAGTTATTTGAAGTGTTAAGAAAAAGAAACTCTATTCAAATATGAAGAAGTGCACTTTTATGCAAGAGAGTTTTGTAATTTTTGGCTTTATTATTTTATTGGATTAGGTATAGATGGACTCGGAAAATATAAAGGAAATTATTGAATGGCCTAATACATGGAGTATAATAGAGGTAAGAAGCTTTGATGGTTTAATAACATTTTACAAAAAAATTCTTAAAATTTTCAGCAATATTGTAGCACCTATAATGATTCCACAAAAGGAAGGGAGTTTTTGTGGACAAAGGAAGTTGAGGATAGTTTTAAGTTCTTGAAGAAGAAGGTGACAGAGGCACCCATTTTGGCACTACCATATTTTGATAAAGTGTTTGAGGTTGATTGTGACGCCTCACATGTGGGTATTGGTGATGTCCTAAGTCAAGGTGGAAATTCAATAGTTTTCTTTAGTGAGAAACCTGAATTCGGTAAGAAATAACTACTCTACTTATGATGTGGAATTTTATTCAATTTTACAAGCATTGAGGCATTGGAAGCATTACTTAGTGCCTAAGGAGTTTGTGTTATTTACTAGACCACATAGCCCTAAATTATGTGAATACACAAAAGAAGTTGAATAGTAGGCATGCAAAGTGGGTATCATTTTTACGAGGGTTATACTTTTTCTCTAAAACATAAATTAGGAAAACATAATCAAGTTTTAGATGCATTGAGTAGGCATGTGATTTTGTTTACCACTATGGAAAATGAGGTGGTGGATTTTGAATTAATAAAGGGTTTGTATTCTTCTGATTTTGATTTCAAGAATATTGTTGAAAGGTTAAATCGTCCATTGTCAGACGATGTAGTAGATGTCCAAGATGAGTACATTTTACAAGATGGCTATCTTTTCAAAGGACGCATAATATGTACTCATTTGGTCTATGAGAGATAATATAGTGAAAGAGTTACATAGCGAGAGGATTGCCTAGGCATTTTGGTAAAGACAAGACGATAGCCTTGGTAGTAGAGAAATACTATTGGTTGTAGATGAAAAGAGGTGTGGCAAGATATATGGAGTGGTGTCAAATCTTCCAAGTATCGAAAGGCCATGCACATAATCTGAGGTTGTATATGTTGTTTCCTGCTCCTAAAGGATCGTGGATAGATCGAGTATGGACTTTGTTTTGGGATTACCAAAAACACAACGATGTAATGAATCAATTTTTGTGGTTGTTGATAGGTTTTCTAAGATGGTTCATTTTATTTCCTACAAGAAAACAAGTGATGCGATAGGCATAGTAGATTTTTTTTCAGAGAAGTTGTTCATTTGCATGGTGTTCCAAAAACTATTACTTCATATAGGGACACAAGGTTCTTAAGTCACTTTTGGAAGACTTTATGGAAGAATTTGGGAAGTCAACTACAAGTTCGAAGTGCCTATCATCCTCAGACCGATGGGAAAACAAAGGTGGTAAATAGGAGTTTGGGAAACCTATTAAGGTGCATAGTTGGGGAAAAGCCAAAACAATGGGACTTAGCATTACCACAAGCTGAGTTTGCATATAACAGTTCCATAAATAGATCCACATGAAAGTCTTCATTTTAATTTGTTTATGGGAGTAATAGAAATGGGTTGTTAGATTTAGTACAACTATCAGTTGATGGTAGAGTCAGTGATGATGCAGAAGCATTTACCGAATATATACAACAATTGTAGGAAGAAGTGCGGAAGAAGCTACTGAATAGTAATGATAAGTATAAGGAAATAGTAGATGTGCATAGATGGAGAAAGGTGTTTATAGTTGGTGAGTTGGTTATTGTACACCTACGAAAGGAAATGTTTCCCAAAGGAATCTATAACAAGATGAAGTACAAGAAGATTGGTCCCTGCAAAATCATGAAAAAAAATAAATGTTAATTCTTATGAGGTAGAATTGTCAAGGAATTTTGATATTTTTCCAGTGTTTGATGTTTCGAGAATTGTATTATTTTTGTCGGGATGGTGCGAAGGAGATGTTATTGACAAAGTAGTAGATTGGAGGTAGGAGTTTCTAGTGAAGAAGAAAGAAGAAGCGGATCAAATTCTAGATAAGAAAATAGTGGACACGCGACATGGGAAATATAAAAAATATTTGGTACATTGGAAAGGACTGGAACAAGAAGAAAATAATTAGGTCACAGTGGGAGATTAAGAAGTTGGATGTAGATAAATGGAAGCGGTTTGAAGAAGAGAACTTGCAGAGCTACGTTTTTTTCAAGTAGAGGAGAATGATACACCAAAATTAGCACGAACTTGAAAAGGTCATAACTTGTTCTTTAGGTGTCCATTTGAGTCCGTTTTTTAACCCCCTGTTTTAATGAGAAGAACACACAAATCATCCAACCTTGTCGGTTGGAGCACGTTTTGGCACTTTTTTGGGCCCAAAATCCACCATCTTGAGGCTAAAAAATTAGGCTTTAAGACTTATTTTGATTTTTTCCTATTTTAGGGCATTAGTTAATTTTAGTTCATGTGCCGTACAAATAAGCATGTGAATTTAATAAGAATATCGGGTTTAGTAAACTACTAAAAATAATAATTTCCACCACCTAGAGTGGATTTAGTCAAAGTTAGTTAGAGTTTGTTTGGCAACTCGAGTTGGTAGTTGTTTTCCTATTTAGGAAACATTGTAATTCATGATTCAATATGAAGAAGGAGATTAATTTTCTTTTGGATTTCATATTATTTGCAGTATATTGAGTTTTTTTAGAATTTTGATATATTATACGGTATTAGAGTTAGTTCGAGTCTTAAAAAAATGGCAAGAAGAGGAAGAGGAAGAGAAGAGAGCGGTATTTCCCGGAGGAATAGAAATATCCAAGATCTCGCATAAGCAAGTTTTTGCACTTACAATGATAACCTAGAGAGGAAATCAAGGTGGAGATGACACGAGATGAAGAAGGATTTTGTGAAAAGGAGGAAATACATGCACCACCCTTACCTTTTGAAGAAAGGATACTTCGAGCATTAGAAGGAAATAATGATGGGATAAGAGTTGATGTTTCGAAGTATGGAGGTAGTCTAAAACCAAAGGAGCTGATATACTGGTTGACTAGCATGGGGAAACTTTTTTATTGGAAGGCCATGTCAAAAGAAAAGAATGTAAAATTTGCATGAATGCAATTTAAAGGTCATCTTTATGTTATGGTAGGATCACTTACAGAAAGAGTCGTCAAGAAAGGGGAAAGAAATAATTAGGACATGGAGTAAGATGGAGAAGAAGATGAAAGATAAATTTCTCCCTGTGGATTATGCACAAACCCTTTACAAGAGGTTTCAGAATCTTAGATAGAACTTACAAACCATGCAAGAATACACAGATGAGTTCTACAAGTTTTCCTTTTGTGTAGAGCATGAATAAATTTAGGAACAAATGGTAAGGTATGTAATTGGATTAAAATTTTCTAATCAAGATGAGATAAGTATGCATGGGATTAAGATCATGGAGGGTGCCTATCAATTAGCCTTAAATGCCGAGAAAAAAAAAGTCGTCAAAGTTTTAGGAGATCACTGGTATGAATAGGAAGAACTCGTCTTCCTTTACGAGATGAGATGGTTTGACCAAGGTAGGGTAGAATCACCTCATGGAGTGGAAAAGTAAGAACATATAAGACAAGATTCCCATAATAAACAAAGAGGTAGAGGATTTTATAGGTGCGAGAGGATATCTTTGGTGATAGAGGATGGGAGGCTCCACGAAGACCATTTTTTTGTTACAAATGTGGTGAAGAGGGGCATCGGGATTTTGAATGCTCGCATTATTATACACATGACAAGAGGAAAGCAGATACTACAATAGTAAATCTTGTTGAAGCTGAACAAGTAGAAGATAACAAGACCTAGAAATTCCACCAGATGTTGGAGAAAATATGATGATCAAAAGGACGATGATTTCTCCAAGAAAGGATATCAAGGGGGATGCATGGTTGCATACAAATATTTTTAGAACAAGATGCACTTCATGAGGAAAGGTATGTAATGTTATTATTGATGGTGGTAGTTGTGAGAACATGGTTTCAAATGAGATGGTTGAGAAATTGGGTTTGCATTGTGAGAAGAATCCTAACCTTTACCGTATCACATGGTATAAGAAGGGTAATGAAGTTCTTGTTGATAAGTATGTTTAATAAGTTTTTCTATTGGGAAGGATGAGATTTGGTGTATGTGATGTTATTCTATGGATGCATGCCATATGTTGCTAGGAAGACCATGATAATTTGATATAAAAGTTATTCATGTCGAGGGAAAGAATACTTATACTTTCTAGAAGGATTGCAAAAAAATAGTTTTTCTACTTCTTAAGGAAGAGGGGAAGGTTGTAAATATGCTTTCTAAAATGAATTTATGAAGGAGGAAAAGGCAACCAGTTTTTGTTATGCACTAGTTGTAAATAAGGATGAACCTGCAAGTGCACAAATACCAATAGAAATAGTAGAATTAATAGAATAATTTTTGATGTTATTCCTAATGAGCTACTAGATGGATTACCACCCAAAAGAGATATTCAAAACCATATTGATTTGATTCTAGGGTCTTCACTCCCAAATCAAGTGACTTATAGGATGAGCCCAAAATTGCATGCAGAGTTGAATAGGCAAGTGGTAGAGCTCATGAGAAAGGGGGTCGTAAGGGAGAGCATGAGTCTGTGTACAACCCCATCTTTATTAACACCAAAGAAGGATGGAACATGGAGAATGTGCATGGATAGCAGAGCAATCAATAAAATTACAATCAAGTATAGGTTCCCAATACCTCGCCTTGATGATATGATGGATGTGCTTGCTGGATCTAGGTATTTCACCAAGATTGATCTTCAAAGTGGTTACCATCAAATTCGGATCAGAGAAGGAGACAGTGGAAAACAACATTCAAGATAGGAAATGGATTATATGAGTGGTTGGTGATGTCATTTGGGTTATCCAATGCACCTAGTACTTTTATGAGACTGATGAACACGTGTCTTTGCGGGAGTATAGTAGTAAGTTTGTTGTGGTTTATTTTGATGATATCTTGATCTTTAGTAAAATTAAATAAGAACATATTAGGGTGATATTTGAAGTGTTAAGGAAACAAAAACTCTATGTAAATATGAAGAAGTGCATGTTTATGCAAGATATTTTTGTATTCTTGGGCTTTATTATTTTAGCAGATGGGGTATAGATGGACTCAGAGAAGGTAAAGGAAATTATTGAATGGCCTACTCCACAAAGTATAATAGAGGTAAGAAGATTTTATTTGTTTAGTAACAGTTTATAGAAAGTTTATTAAAAAATTCAGCACTATTGTATCACTTATAACAGATTGCACAAAACGAAGGGAGTTTTTGTGGACAAAGGTAGGTGAGGATAGTTCTCAATTCTTGAAGAAGAAGGTGACGAGTTACCCATTTTGCACTACCATATTTTGATAAAGTGTTTGAAGTTGATTATGACGCCTCAGATGTGGGTATTGGTGATGTCCTAAGTCAATGTGGAAAGCCCGGTAGATTTCTTTAGTGAGAAACTGAATGAGGTAAGAAAGAACTACTCTACTTATGATGTGGAATGTTATGCAATTTTACAAGCATTGAGGCATTGGAGGCTTTTTTACTTAGTTTCTAAGGGTTTTTTTATTTACAGACCACATAGCCCTAAAGTATGTGAATACACAAAAGAAGTTGAATAGTAGGCATGCAAAGTAGGTATCGGTTATACATGGTTATACTTTTTCTCTAAAACATAAATCAAGAAAACATAATCAAGTTGCAGATGCATTGAGTAGGCATGTGACTGTTTACCAGTATGGAAAATGAGGTGGTGGGTTTTGAAAAAATAAAGGGTTTGTATTCTTTTGATTCTTATTTCAAGAATATTATTGAAATTTTAATTCGTCCATTGTCGAGACGATGCGGGGAGATGTTCGAGGATGAGTAAATTTTACAGGATGGCTATCTATTAAAGGGACGCCAACTATGTATTCTAGTTGGGTCTATGAGAGATAATATATTGAAAGAGATGCATAGCGGAGGATTGTATGGGAATTTTGGTAAAGATAATATGATAGACTTCGTAGCAGAGAAATACTATTGGGCAAAGCTAAAAAGAGATGTGGTAAGATACGTGGAGAGGTGTCGAATTTGCCAAGTCTTGAAAGGCCATGAATAGAATACAAGGTTGTATATGTTGGCATAAGGTTACGTAGCATATCTTCTATATAATTAGATTGTGTAGATTAGATAATATCACATTCTTCTCGCATAGGTTGTAACCCCCTCCTATTATTTTGGGGAATATTGTTAAGCCTCTCGGCTATATAATATGTATCGTGCTTCTGTTTTTAATATGAATAAATTAGAGATATCAAATCTCTATTTTTCTCCATTATTTCCTCCTCGCAATCTGGTATCAGAGATATCAAAGACTCTGACCTGTGTGTGTGCATTTTAAAGATAATATATTCTCTGTTGTTGTGCGTAGGAGTTTTGTTTTAATTTCTGCGTGAAGTTCTTATGCTGCTAGCACTAGGAAAGAATGATACGCGAAGCTCTTTTGTTTGCTTGCAGCGTAATAACTTTGTTTTTGTGCCAACGTATTATTTTCCTAAGCCCGCGTGGAGTTCTTTCTCACCTGTTGCGTGGAGTGACCTGTGTGGAGAGATTAGAAGCTTGCAGACTGTTTTTTTCTGCTGTTGTTCTCATCTACTGCGTGCGTGGAGAGGTTCAACAGCCAAATACATGGCACAAAAAATTTGTTGTTGCGTGAAGGAGATACTGCTGACTACTGCGTGGAGGAGATACTAAGTGACTGGAATTGCATGGACATGGGATGTTGAATTTGCTGCTATCCACGGAAATTGGAACAACTGCATGGGAAGGAGACTGCGACCAGACAGAGAGTCTATTTCTCCTGCTATGTGGTCCTTCTCAAAAGTTGTGTGGTGTTTTGTCAATCTTAAGCCTGTGCGAGGAAGAAAGGCTATAATCCTACATAAAATCTCTCATGTTCATGTCTGTGCATCCGTGGTAATCAGCAGAAAAACATGTCAGGTAATCTTTTGGTTGTACGTGGATCTTTATAGATCAATTTCTTGTCACAAGAACCTATGTGGAGGAGCAATAGACCAGCGTGGAAAATTTTTGTTGAGCCTGCGTGGTACAACAACTGTTGCACATGTGGATAGACAGATATTTCTACGAAATGCACAGTTATTTCATGCCTGCTATGTGGGGGATTGGAGCCAAGCATTAATCTGGATACCTAGATCGAAATATTTGCTAAATAATTAAACAAAAAGGGCCATATATTTCCTGGCAAAGAAGCCTCTACCATGGAAATGAAGGGTCTCTCAAAGCCAACGTTGAATGACAAGTGTGAATGACACAATTGAGACTGCTGAAAGTCGTAACATCAACTCACAAGCCGAAGAACACCGTCCGAAGCTCCTGAAAGCTCTGGGTTCTACTTTGCATTGCTCAACGAGCTACGCAACACCGGAAATCTAGTCTTCGACGAGCTAGTTTGAAGAGGAATTCTTGAATATTTACTTTTCAACGTCAGTTTCCAAGCAAAGCCAACTCGGGAAGAGCTAGAAGTCGGGTATGACGCCGAATGTGAAGACGAAGAAGAACGCCCCATAAAGCATTATCGTCTCTCAGCACGTGATTATCGAGAGTATCTACGAGTTAGTACTTCTCATCAATGAGTAACATTGTAATATTTCTTGGAATAAATAAATAAAATTTATAATGTCTACACCAAAGATTGTACTCTCAGATGCTTAGTTACTTAAAGGGTCAACTTTTGCAGCTTGGAAAACAAAAATGAGGAAAATCCTTTAGTTTGAAGGATTATGTGGCATTGTTACAAGGTTGAGTGACTGTTCCCACAACCCCGATGAATTAATGAAGTATGAGATGGCTAGTACCAAAGCCTTGATGTTGATAATGCTCAAGTATCAGTGACGATGTGCAAACACATGTTTGGAATGCGGAGAAACCAAAGGAGGCCTGGGACAAGCTGGTAACCATTTATGAAGCCAAAAATCAAACTAAGATCCTCCATCTTTAGTCAAAATTGCACACCCTCTCTATGGGGTCAGATGAGAAAGTTGAGGAGTTCTTACGTTGTGTGGCTGAGCTGCGATCGGATTTATTAGCACTCATTGAAATGGTGGATGAAAACTTCTCATGTCGATCACCTTGAGAGCACTTCCTTCTCAATTCGATTGTTCGTTACGACACTGAATGTATCTAAACAAACAATGGCATTCGAAGAACTCGTGAATTTTCTGCAGTAGGAAGAGGCCATCAATTCAGCCCAAGAAGAGACTCAGGATAAATCCCTATTTTCAAAGCCATACCATGGCCAGAAGAATCAAAAGGGTCCCCCTAGAGAAGTCAACTCAAGTGCAACCAAATCAATAGTAGAAAGATCAAAATTCAAAGAGGTAGTGTCACATTTACAGAACCAACACTCATGACACTAATCACTGCTGATATAATGGCTTGAAATAGGGGTCTTCGAGTCAAACAAGCACATCGGGTGTGAATATTTTCAAAAATCCAAACGACGTCCTCGCCAAAGAAAGTAGAAGGGACATCTCGCAGCCCAACAAGATGATGAATCTAATGAAGAGACATCAGAAGGATCCCATTGTGGTAAGAACCTTGTACTAGTCTCTCAAACTTCTCATCCCATGAAGAAAGTATGGTTGATAGACTCCGGTGCAAGTAAGCATATGTCAAGTGACAAGAAACTGTTTGATTCACTGAATGAACAACCCACTGGAGATCGAGTTCGGATAATAGATGACAAAGAGTACGTTGTAGAAGGAATAGGAAATGTCACCATTCCTCTGGGACCACGAAAATGTACACTTACAAAGGTATTATATGTTCCTGGCTTGACTAGCAATCTCTTGTCAATGAATCAACTCTTGAATCATCACCTTAAGGTAGAATTTCTTGTCCAAAATGGCATTAAATCATGTTTGATCTCTAGACAAGGTATGGTTATTGCTAGAGCATTTCTAAAAGATAAGTTATTTTCTTTAGATATTGTTTCATCTTTTTAATAGCTTTATCTACCTCAACAGTAGAATCTATAGCCCTGGCATTTTAGATATGGTCACTTTTCGGTTAGTTCATTGCATCAAATGAGTTCAAAAGAAATGGTCCATGGACTACCCAAATTGTCCAGTTCCTTTCCTATTTTCCCTGGTCTGTCTTATAGGAAAACAACATAGGGATCCTGTTTAAGGAAAGCACCTTCATGCTAAAAAGCGTCGGAGGTAGTTCATACTGATTTGAATGGCCCACTGCCTGCTTCATTTTTAGGATACAAGTACTTCCAACTATTCGTGGATGACCACTCTCGTAAGATGTGGGTGTTTTTCCTGAAGAAGAAAAGTGAGGCTCTTCAACATTTTCATAATTTCTATCATTGTGTTGTGAAAGAGACCAAACAACCACTTCTTCTACTTCACTCAGATCAAGGGGGAATTCACATCAAAGAAGTTCTTGGCCTTCTTGAACCAACATGGCATTAAACATAACCTAATGGTTCCCTACACACCCCAACAAAATGGAATTGTTGAGCGTCGTAATCACATAGTGATGGAGATGGCTCGTTGCATGCTAACAACAACAAAGCTAGAGGAACGCTATTGGGATGAAGTAGTACAAACAATTGTATATCTTCTCAATAGGGAACCGACAAATATTCTACAAAATAAAATGCCATAAGAGGTATGGAGTGGTAGAAAGCCATCAATTTCTCATTTACGAGTATTTGGTTGCACAACATACATGCATGTCCCAACTCAGAAGAGAAAGAAGGTTGAGCCAAAGACACTCCTGTGCATCCTACTTGGCTATAACACTACCTCAAAGGCATACTATCTCATGGATCCTAAGATGAAGAAAATATATGAGAGTCGAGACATGGTTTGTGATGATTCATCCTTTGACTCAGTAGTGACAACAGAAGAACCATTACCAACCACCTCTCACCGACTAGTCTCGAATCAGATGATCAGCCAGAGGAGACTACTCAAAGAAAAGATGTGTTGTCAAGAGAGCTATTTGTTGACCTTGGAGAACTGGAGAATGTGACTCCACATCAATCCACATGACAAAAACACAGTTCTTCTCAAAATCAGTAAATTTCTCGTCGAAGTCAATACAAATCACCATCAAGGTGACATTTGCAAACTCCCGAGATACGTCATATGGAGTTAAAACAAGGAGTCAAACAAGAAATGAGGTAAAATTTGTACTCATGAGTTCACTGATTAATAGCTCGAGCCTAATAATGTTCATGAAGCACTCAATCAACCTCAGTGGAAGGAAGCCATGGATATAGAAATTGACTCACTCAAGAAAAATTGAACATGGGAACTTGTCGATCTTCCTACATGAAATAAACCCATAGGCTGCAAATGGGTTTTCAAGACAAAATATAAGGAAAATGGATCCATCAAAAAACATAAAGCATGACTTTTAGCAAAAGGATATGCTCAGAAAGAGGGCATCGACTATGAAGAAACCTTTGCACCCACTGTGAAGATCAAGACCATCGAGAATTATTTGTGTAGTGCCGGCCACGAGAAAGGATGGAGACTTTAGCGAGATGGACGTCAAGAGTGATTTTCTAAATGGTGACTGAAAGAAGAAGTGTACATTACCAAAACTGAAGGATTTGTTGATAGAAAGCATCCTAATAAGGTATGTCGTCTCATCAAATATTTATATGGAGTGAAAAAACTCCAAGGGCATGGTATATCAAGATCAATGATCACCTTTTAAGCATGGGTTCACTCATAGCCCCTCATATTCAAATTTTTATATAAAGAAGGTACATAAATAAATTGTAATTCTTTTTGTATATGTAGATGATCTTATAATCAGCTTTGTGATTCGAGAAGATTAGGTTGATATTGTAAATAATGATCTCAAGAAAACCTTCGACATGAAATATTTGGGGCTACTACATTACTATCTTAGCTTGGAGATATGGAAAACAAAGGATCATATTTTTGTCTCCTAGATAAAGTACACCAAGACACTCCTGGAAAAGTACAAAATGTTGAACTGCAAACCTATATCTACTCCGATGGAAAAAGGTTTGAAACTTTCAAGATTCCAGGATTCACCTCAAATAGATGCTACTCTCTACAGGAAATTTGTTAGAGAGCTCATCTATTTGACATATACCACACTAGATCTATGTTATGTTGTCAGCTATCTTTCTAGGTTCATGCAGGAGCCAAAGATATGTCATTGGACTTGAGAAAAACATGTTTTGAGATATGTCTGAGGGTAAGTGCACCAAGTTGGGGGGCCAAAAGGGGGTCTTAAGTGGACGCATTTTTCTAAAAAAAAATCAACTTGTACAAGTTTTTGAAATAGTTACACTCAAAATTAGAAGATGTTGTAGAAATATGAATCGTAGCATTTTGAGTCTAGTTTTTAAGCAACTTAATTTTATTGAAAACGGATAAGTTTATGTGGGTCATGTTATCACCGAATCACAACACCGTTACATTTACACAAGTGCATATACTTGAACTCACGGTGTGATTGGATAACATGGGTACTATCTCCAAGTTGTGGGACTTGCTACTTGAGATAGACCTCTAGAGAAAGTTGGTTCTTGCTCCTAAACTACATGCCACAATCTACTCTAATGCAAGGTAAACTAACTATTCTAATCTAAATTTCTAAGGGACTAAGGAGAGAGAATGCATAAAATGAAATCCTACACTAAAGTGGTGATACACCAGAAAAGGAGGGTGTGAGTAGTCTTCCAATGTGTGAAAACTAGGAGTAAAGTGCATACTAGAAGGGGTGATAACAGTTCTCCACAATCTGAAAATGCATTCACAACAATGTTTCATACATGCACAATAATAATGGATCCTTGCAAGAGTATAAATATAGACACAATAAACTTGTAATCAAGGTTGAAGGGGCAAGAAGAATGTAAGAAAACACAACAGGGGAAGATGCATCCACAAACTTATATTTTATTGCTTCATGATATGCATAATTCAATCTATTACAAGATAAGGGCCTGGATCACCATGCAAGGAGTCCACAATAAGGGCCTACTGACACATTGGCTTCACAAAGCAATTTTGGTAGAGCTTTGCTTACAAAACTACCTCCTTTTTACAATGAGCCCAACACTCCAATTTATAGGAAAATGAGAAGAGAGAGAGAAGGGGAAAATGGAAATCCCAAAATTTGTCCTTCAACCACTTGTAAGAGGCACTAAATGGAGTGAAATTATTGTATGTTACTTGCAAAATTCTCCCCATACTATCCCAGGTGCTGCAACAGAGAAAGAATGATGACCATGCCTCTTAATTGCACTCCCAACTACCAAATAAAACACTGTCATGAACCCGGCCACGTTTTATAAAAAATCCCCATTGATTTCTCATCAAATCCATAATTTATTGATTTATGTGTGTTATTCTTAGAGCCATGATTCCAATGGTACCAATTTTGTGTGCTTTCGTTCAAAAATGCAAAAGTTATGGCCTTAAGTGCGAGCAGTTGTTTTGGGTTTCAGCGGGCGTTTTCTATCATTTGAAGGGAATGAGCATTAACTGACTGGATCTGAACATGTTCATTTTATTTAAATATGTTTTTGAGGTAGATAACATCGTGCTCATTCAGAAAGTCCAATTTCATGAAAATCGGAGCTCGGAGTCAAAATTTATGGTCATTTGAAGTTCACGGGTCAAGCGTTGACTTTTCCTTTGAGTTGCGGATATTACGGCAAAATCGGGTGCAGTGTGTCGGCTATCCTGACACATTCTTCTGCATCAGCTGATTCAGGCTTCCTTTTCCCCTTTTGCAACCTTTTCACCTTTACACGTCCTACACACGTACTTTTTCCTAACTTGTCCCGAGGACGAAAATCTCCACACCGCCCATGATAAGTGACTTCCGGCCAAATCGGCCGATTCGCGTCTGTGCGTCTGACATCCCAACTATTTCGTAGACGCACATGGGACAAAAATGTTTGACTTAACTGATTTTATTTGTATTTCAGCCCCAAACTTGGTACGACGAACCTCGGTACGACCCGCACCCTTCGGACCCATAATGCATTAAAACAAGCCTGCGACTTCATTTTTACATTTTTTCATTTTTTTAACTCGTTGGGATTTTTTCTTGGATGGGAGAGTTAGAGAGAAGCCGAAGGGGCCCCAAAAACATGATTTTGGGCATTGAATCAATCTACTTGCTCAGGACTCAAGAATCTGATGCGTGTTATCAAAATTTACCTCGAGGGGTGAATTTTCGATAACAGTCAAACAACTAAAATACCAATAGATGCTCATTTTTTTTTTTTAAAAAAACATAATAGAGTGAATTTCGTGCTCCTTACCATTTTTTGAGCACCATTTAGTATTTTTGAAAACCCTTGGTAGAAAAATAGCTAGGAGTATCTAGTTTGGGCTCCATTTTTAAGATTTTTTAGCGAATATTTTTTTATTTATGATTTTTCTAGTACATAAATTTTATATTTTGAAAAATAATGAGCTCGACCATGCCCCCCCTAACTACCTCAAAAAATAACGAAATTAGATTATTATTTTTTGAATATGTATAGAATTATGCCTAGTTTGGGCTAGTATAATTTTTTTAAATTTTGATCACCAAAAAAAAAAGATACACCATGAAAGATAGACATATTTACATTTCAAAAAATAGCTATAAAAAGTTATAGTTAGAAAATAAATAATATGGAAACCTTATATTAGTGAGAAAATTTGAAAAATTATATTTCAGAAAGAAGAGACTCTGCTCTACGTCGTGGTATACTTTTTTAAATGGATTGATTGTTTTATTTTGATTTATCATAGAGGAAGTGGAATTTTTACATTTTCTTGTAAAAACACAATGTTTGTTGTGTTTGTGCAGGTCCATGCCTCGAGGCTTGGGGATCAAACCGGATCCCGAGCCTTGAGGCATGGCTGAAAAAAGAGAAAATGTAAAAACGCATACGTGTTATAATGCGTATGCGTTCTGTGTAGTATAAAAATTGTGCATGCTTTTGATATGCTTCTATTTACATAAATAAATGTTTAAGTATAAGTAAATTTATTTATGTAAATATAAGAAATTAGGATCACTCTGCACCTTATGGAATTAGTCTCATGACTCCATGAGTCATGGTTTAGGAGATAGTTTTTAAAAGTATAATATGAGTGCATACATAGGTAATTTTGAGGATTTCTACATTCGGCCTAAATATTTTAGCGTTTAACTTCTACAATCGAAATCCTAAACCATAGGCTATAAACCTAAACACTAAACTGTAAACCTTGAGCCCTAAACCCTAAACTCTAAACCTTTAACCATGATCCCTAGACCATAAAACCTAAACCCTAAAACCTAAACCTTAAACATTCAACCCTTACCCGTGAGCCCTAAACCCTGAGCCTTGAGCCCTAAGCCCTAAGCCATAAGCCCTAAACCCTAAACCATGAACCATGAGCCCTAAATGCTAAACCCTAAACCCTGAACTGTAAAAACTAAATCCTAAATCCTAAACCCGACCCCTAAACCCTAAACCTTAAACACTAAATCCTAAACCCTAAACCCTAAGCCTTGAACCCTACACCCTTATCCTTGAGCCCTAAAATCTAAACCCTAAACCCTAGACCATATACCCTAATCCCTAAGCCCTAAAACCTAGACCCTAAACCCCAAGCCTTAAACCATAAACCCTAAACATTAATCCCTAAACATTAAATCCTAAACCATAAACCCTAAACCATAAACCCTAAACCATAATCCTTAAACATTAAATCCTAAACTCTAAACCACGAACCCTAAAACACTGAACCGTAAACCATAAACCCTTATTCCTAAACACTAAATCCTTAACCCTAAAGCCCTAAACCCTAAACCCTAAACCTAAAACCTAAATCCTTAACCTCGATCCGTAAACCCTAACCATAAACACTAAACCCTAAACCCTAAACCTAAAACCTCAACCATAACCCTGAACATTGAAGAACCCTAAACCTTAAACCTTAATCCCTGAACCATGTTCCCTAAACCCAAAACCCTAAACCCTATTTCATCAATATTTCCTAGTCTCGTGCCTAGAACAATCATCGATTCTACTTATAGAGCTGCCTTTTTTATGAGAGGTGGGACAAGTAACTAAATGGATATGACATCTACCTTGTCCCTTGTAATGCATATATTACACATCTCTTCCAAACTTGTTTCTCCACACATATACTTGTGCTCTTGAATGTAAATTTATTAACACTCTGAAAAAATTTCAAATTTCTCATATTTCCATGTATGGTATTATGCAAGCTAGGATGACCCATTGGAAGCTGGAAAATATAACCATCACAACAAATAAATTAATCTCAAAGGAAACAAAAGAATCATAGAGAATATATCAATACAGAGGTGTAGGATCATAATTGAATTTCCCGTAGTATCCTCTCTCTCGGAGAAAGATAAATTTCAAGTGTTATCTTGGAATGCATATTAAATTTGACAGAACTTCCTACAATGTTCAAAATAAGTATAGAAATAAGGGAATGGCTAAGAACACTAAGGGGTTATCAATCGCCTAGTAAATCTTTCTTGTTTAGTTCTAAATGGGAGTTACCTAACCTACGACTTAGTGACCTTTCATTCATTGATAATTCCTTATATGATAAACCCATTGATGTTTTCAAAATTCCTTGAAAAAAGATAGGGATAGTCGTCAATCCTAGTTAAGGGTGTGATGTGATTTCCAAGAAACTTGAAATTCATATAGATTTAGAGGTCATAACACGAATTTACAAATATCTCTATCATTATAAATGGAAGCCAAGTAACAGTGTCTCCTTGTACATCTAAGGATTGAGGACTACTGGGGTCTTTGGAAGGATTGGACAGTCAGGAATATGACATTTCCCTCCTTTAAAATATCAACAGATGAAAAACATCAAATTTTGATGACTCTCTTTGAATGTTCTGCCTACAAATTCGATGAACCCTGAACTTTGTGACCTAAACCCTTAACCCTCAACCATGAGACCTAAACCCTAAACTATAAACCCTAAACCCTAAACCCTAAAACCAAAATAATAAATCCTAAACCCTAAACACTAAATACTAAACCCTAAAACCTAAACCCTAAACCCATAACCCTAAACCCTTGACCCTAGACCCTAAACCTTGAGCCTTAAGCCCTAAACCCTAAATACTAAATCTAGAGCCCTAGGCTCTAACCCCCAAACCTTAAACCAGTAACTCTAAACCCCAAACCTTAAGCCATAAACCATGAACCATGAACCTTAAACCCTAATCCCTAAACCATAAACCCTAAACATTAATCCTTGAACTCTACACCTAATCTTTCAGCCCTAAACCCTTAACCTTAAACCCTAAGCCCTAAACCCTAAATCTAGAGCACGATATCTAACCCTAAACCTTAAACCCGTAATTAACCCCTAAACCTCAAACCTGTAACTTTGAACCCTGAACCTTGAGTCGTAAACCTTAAACCATGCACCCTAACCCCTAAACCCTAAACCCTTAGCCCTAAGCTGTCATCACCAATCCGGCACTATGATAATTCTTTCACGGGAACTCCTCGTGCTTTATGATTATTCACTAATGCACATCTTTTAGTTTGGTGGATGGAATCTAGAAACACAACAACAAACATAACACAAGAATACCATAGACTATGATAAGAAGGAATGATGATAAATCTTAAATATACATGTAGATTATAATATCAACATGAAATTGTTACAATCTCACCCATGAGGTACTTCAAGTGTTACGACTTCACTTGTCTTCCAACAATAACTATGGGAGAAACTTCACAATTACACCTCTTAATGGCTTCTTTAACACACCTTCAAAATGATGGCTTCCTTTACACACTTACTCATACAATATTTCTCACTACTTCTATGCTAAATGAGGGGGGTGGCCTCTTTATTTATATGAATTCAGGCTTATCCACCCTATCTCTAAGATAGGATAAGAAATCTCTTCCGGCCAATCATATTCCATGCCTAAACTCTTGCCTTTATATGTAGGCTTATCTTAAAATAAGATAAACCTTATCATCTCACATGGGTTCCACCTTTTAGACTTTTCCACAAATAAAATACACAAAATATTTATGATGTCACTCTTTATCCTTATTACAAATATACTATTTCTAATTCCGATCATGTAGACCCTACTTCTCTACTTACCCAAACTTTGACATTTTAACATTACCGGACCACTTACGACAAATATTTACTTTTTACAACATTCCTATTGTACTTTGACTATTACCGTACTCTACTTTATTGGTGGCACCATACTGACAACGCCGTTATCTTCTATTGGACACCACTACTAATTATACTTAACAACATCTTATTCCTAATACATACATTAATAAAATAAAAATTACGGAGGAAAATTTTAATGTCGACATTTTCCCCCTTCTAGCTTCTACTCGTCCTCGGAGTAGATTCTTATGGACATTCAGAAGAATGGTGCTTGGAAAATATTTAACTTGTCATAGTTGACCCATTTCATAATGGGGGTGCCATCTAATTCCTCCAGTCGGTATGTACCATTTTCATGCACAGCTGCTATTTTGTAGGGCCCCATCCATTTTGGAAGAAATTTTTTGTCTTCTTTTTTTGTATCTAGAATCATATACTAGAACCAAGTCATTTGTATGAAATGGAGACCAATGGATCTTTTGATGAAATTATTCCTTACGCTTCATTTTCTTCTTATAGTTTATATCTTTGCTATTTCCCTCATTTCCTCTAGCAAATGAAGATGCACAAACCTTTCTTTTCTTGAATCACTTTCATCCATCCTTTCATTTTTCATAACTCTCACGGTAGGAATATCAAACTCAATAGGAAGAAGCTGCATCAATGCCATAAGCCAAGTGAAATGGGGAGTATCTTGTTGCTTGACTTTGATGTTGCCCTATATGCCCACAATGTTGCATGAATCCTTTTATCCCACTTATGTACTGTGAGGCTACATCTTTTGCTAGAATTTGACACAACACAAAATTTGTTCATTCTACTGTCCATTTGTGCTTGGCTTGTATCTTGTTGCCTTCATGCTTAATAGAAAACTTATTAACTAGGGATTCTACCACCTCATTAATGAAGTGGCTTCCTTGATACATTACAATTTCTAATGGACAACCAAATCTAGTGACAATGCGTTCATATATGAACCTTGTCACTTCATCCATGGAAGTTGTTTTCAATGGCCTAGCTTCAACCCACTTGGTTAAATAATGTGGCAACTTCTGATATACTTATTTTTGCGTGGGGTAGTTGGAAGTGGACCTACAATATCTATTCCTCACTTTTCAAAGGGACCAAGTGGAATAATAGGGTGTAATGCTGATGAAGTCTTACGGTTGCTATGTGTTTGACAAATATCACATGTCTTACAATAATTATAACAATCTCTAAAAAGAGTGGGCGGTGATAACCTACATCCAAGATCCTTCTTACTTTGTAAATTGTCCAGGAGAAGTGTCCTCCACATGTACCCTTGTGGAATTCTTCTATCAGCTCCTTTCCTTGATCACATCCATTGCTCTCTTGTATTGTCCATTAGGTCTTATTCAAAATAATACTCCATGCGAGAATAGAATATGGACGACTGGCTTGAGTAATATTCCTCTTAGTCTTTGCATTGGCACCATCAAGAAACTTGAATTCACTCATATAATTCCAAATATCTATGTATTCACTAGGGATTGTGTCAAGGGATAACAATGTTACATCTAAGAAATCATCATCATCACAAGATGAACCTAAATCATCATAGGCTTGAAAGAGTGCATCTGCATTGACATGCTTCTTTCCTGGCCTATCTATAATATCAAATTCAAATTCTTGTAGCAAAATTATCCATCTTGTTATCGTCCTTAATGGGTTAGGCTTATTTACAATATATTTTAGAGCACGATGATTGTTACAACTATAAATTTCTACCCTAGCAAGTAATTTCTAAACTTCTTTACAGCAAAAATGATAGCTAGAGCCTCTTTTTGAGTTCTGAGTATAATTTACCTCAACACTGCTCATTTTCTGCTCCCAAAGTAAACTGGATGATCATTCCCATTTTCATCCTTTTGGCTCAAAGTACTTCCTAGTGCTGCATTTAAGGCATCAGTATACACAATGAATGGCTTGCTCCAATCTGGATTCTTTAAAATAGGTGAAGACACCAGGGCTTCCTTCAGTTGTTCAAAAGCTTCATGCGCCTTATTTCTGGTTCATAAGTAACATCCTTCTTCAAGAACTAGGTTAGTGGCTATGCAATCTTTGATAAATTCTTGATGAACCTTCTATAGTAACCCACATGGCCTAAAAATGATCTCAACTTAATTCTATTCATAGGAAATGGTAACTCTTTTATTTTTGAAACTTTATCAGGATCAATACCAATACCATCTCTGGATACAACATGCCCTAACAAAACACCTTTAGAATTTTCAAAGACACACTTTGTAGGGTTTAGTGAGGCTTGTGCTTCATCTAACCTTTGAAATGATGTCTCCATCTAGTGCAGGTGCTCCATCTTGCTCCCATAGATGTAAAAATCATCCAAAAATACTTTGATGAAGTTCCCAATGTAGGGTTCAAACACCCTATTCATCAAGTGTTGGAAGCGTTTAGGAGCATTACACAACCCAAAATGCATAACTCTATAAGCAAATGTTTCCCAAGGAGTGGTGAACATGGTCTTTAGCTGATCTTTTTCTGCTATACAAACTTGGTTGTATCCGCTATATCCATCAGCAAAACTATAGCACTCTGGCTAGCTTCATCCAAGATTTGATCGAGAATGGAAGAGGGTAATGATCCTTTTTATTATCTTGTTGAGCTTCCTATAATCAACACAAATGCATAGTTTCCCATTCTTTTTATTGAGATCACGATGGGAGAAACCCATTCGAATTCTCCACAACAAATATGAATCTTGCATCAAACAACTTATCTATTTCTTCTTTTATAGTCTTGGAAAAATTAGGATTAATTCTATATGGCATTTGCTTTATGGGCTTAGCACCATCTACCACTCAATAGAATGTTCTACCCAACTTACTTGACGGAGTTCCTTGTAATCAAAAGTGAATATGTGTATGTACCTTGAAAAAGCTGGAGGTAGGATTCCTTCTCACTCTCCATCACAACATCACCAATCTTTATTTTTGGAGACGATCATCAATTTATTCTTCAGATAATTTTGTGGGGTCATGAGTCGGTGTGACTGGAAGGATATCCATGACCAAAACATCAACCTCACTTTCTTCATCTTCAGTGTCCACTTCACTGGTACTAGAGTAATCAGAGGATGTCTAATCATTAGTTTCATCACTTGAATCCACAGGTTATGCCTTATGATGCCGAGGGATCACATTTATCTTCATCCTCTCTCTACCACGTCCAAGTGTCATGAAGCTTCATTCCAGTAGTTTCTTGCATGAACTATCCTTAGTCATGGTCTTCCCAACAACATTGGGTACACAATAGTACCATTTTCATCACTGAAAGTCTACCACACATACAACACCCATATGAGATATTGCCACATTTGAAACTACACCTTCGGTTTAGTTTTTCCCTTATTTAGTGACCTTAACATAAGTGTTGAGGGGCGATCAATTTTTAACCCCAACATATTCATTATAGACTCATTCATTACATTAACTACAACACCTCCATCAACTAAGACATCATGAATTGAAATACCATTACATAGTACCTCGGTTTGTGGAGCATAGGGATCCGCTTCTACCTCCAAAACAGGGACCTCAACCTCCTTCCTTCGTCAAGTATTGAGTCCACTTCATAGCTCCCGCCTCTTCTCAGAAGACATAGCCAAGAGTTGACCATATGTAATATTTACAAGCCTTTTGGATAGATCTTCTAAGATGGAGTATGGTCCTTGTCCTGTGAAATCAGAAAATCTTGCACACCCAACTTTCTTCTCCTATGTTTCATACTAGTTTCTCCTTTCGTCTTCTTAGGATCATTTCCATCTTGGTTATCTTTTTCTTTCTTTCTTTTTGTTATAAACACATCTACTTCATTATTTATGCTCTTATCTACTACATCAAAAGAATTCATAGGTGATTTTCCTTTATCATTATCTCTTGTACCGGATGTAGAAGCTCTATCTAGACAATTATACTTATAATGACCTTTTTATAACAACCATAACATACAACTTGAAACATTTCTTTTTGGACCTCTATCTCCTCCCCGAGAACTAAATTATTTTCCTTGAAGAAGATTAATAGTTATTTGACCCATGTTCTTTAAAGCGAGATCTTCATACTCATTAAATGTACTAGGAGAAAGATTTTGCTCACCGAGAGTGGTTGTGGATTCTACGGACTAAAGGTGTTGGTGTAGGCTCTACTTTAGCAACAATTTCTTTGGGCTCCTCTTCCATGCTTTCTTCTTGCCTTCTTGCAATCTCCTTTGCTTGTTCAATGGTAGCTGGGTTCATACTTCACTCGTTGTCTGATCTCTGGCTTCATCCCAAGAATGAAGTGCTTATAGAGGAGATTATCCACTCCATTCATCAACCCATCCACTAATCCTTCCTTCCGGATCTGGGCATCGAGCTTCCTCCTTAGCTCTAGAACACGAGAATGATAATCTCTTATCTTCTCCTTCTCTCCTTGGGCTAGCTTTGTGATCTCGATCATGAGATCTCGCATATTTACATTGTTCACCAAATTCTTCAAGAAAACTTTCGGTTAATAAATCCCATGAATTTTTCACATTATCACCTAGTGTTTCAAACCACCTAAGTGTTGAACCATCCAAAAAGGTAGGAAAAAATTTAGTCCATTGTTCCCTTCTTATGAGGCCATTACAAATACAAGATCATTTATACTCTTGAATGAAAGAGGAAGCATCTTCATTAGATTGGGCTGAAAAAACAGAATCTTCCCCATTTTTAAATGTAAGCTATGAGTGAAATATCAACTCACAAGTACAATCGGTAAGATTATGTGCACAAATAATTGGAATCACTATAATAGAAAGTGATTTTACACCTTTTATAGTAAAATAGAAATGACCACGGTAAACTATGGTAAAACTTGACTTACTACTGTAAAAAATGACTTTATTGTGGTAAACACTATTCACAAGTAAAAGTGAAATTCTTGCGGTAAATACTATTCATGGTAAAAGTGACTTTACTATGGTAAATACTATTCATGGTAAAAAGTAAAGTTTCTTGTGGTAAATACTATGCATGGTAAAAAGTGACTTTACTATGGTAACTACTAGGCACAATAGAATTAAGGTTACCCTCCTATTGGTTTATGACTAAGTGGGAATATCTCTCCGGAAAATTCACCAACGAGGAATGGTCCTGCAATGGAACCAAAATTTCATCACCAATCCAGCACTCCTCATGCTATGATTATTTACTAATGCATACCTTTTATTTTGGTGGATGGAATCTGGAAACACAACAAACATAACACAAGAATACCATAGACTATGATAAGAAGGAATGATGATAAATCTTAAATATAAGTGTAGATTATAATATCAACATGAAATTGTTACAATCTCACCCATGAGGTACTTCAAGTGTTACTGAATTCACTTGCCTTCCAACAATAACTATGGGAGAAACTTCACAATTACACCTCTTAATGGCTTCTTTAACACACCTTCAAAATGATGGTTTCCTTTACACACTTACTCATACAATATTTCTCACTACTTCCTTCTATGCTAAATGAGGGGGTGGCCTCTTTATTTATAGGAATTCAGGCTTATCCACCCTATCTCTAAGATAGGATAAGAAATATCTTCCGGCCAATCATATTCCATGCCTAAACTCTTGCCTTTACATGTAGACTTATCTTCTAAAATAAGATAAACCTTATCATCTCACATGGGTTCCACCTTTTAGACTTTTCACAAATAAAATACACAAAATATTTATGACATCACTCTTTGTCCTTATTACAAATATACTATTTCTAATTCCTAATCATGTATACCCTACTTCTCTACTTACCCAAACTTTGACATTTTAACATTACCGGACCACTTACGACAAATATTTACTTTTACAACATTCTATTGTACTTTGGTTTACATTACCAGTACTCTACTTTATTGGTGGCACCATCTTGTGATTCCGTTATCTTCTATTGGACGCCACTACTAATTATACTTAACAACATCTTATTCCTAATACATACATTAATAAAATAGAAATTACGGAGGAAAATTTAATGTCGATAAAGACCTAAACCATATACCATAAATCTTAAGGTCTAAACGTTAAATCATAAAGGTCCCTAAACCCTAAACCTTGACCCCTATATCATAAACTCTAAACCCCAAGTACTATATCCTAAACCTTAAGCCCTAAACCCTCAAACCCTAAGCCCTAAACACTAAACCCTAAACCCTAAACTCTGCGACCTAAACCCTTAACCCTAAAACCTAAACCCTAAACCTTGAGCCTTAAACCCTAAAACCTGAACCCTTTGCCCTAAACCCTGAACCCTGACCTTTAAACCTTAAACCCTAACTCCTAAACCCTAAATCATAAACCCTAAATCCTCAACCCTAAACCTTAAACCTTGAGCCCTAAACCCTAAACCCTATACCATAAACCCTAAGCCCTAAACCCTAAACTCTAAGCCCTAAATCCTAAACCCTAAACCCTAAACCCTAAAACCTAAACCTTGACCCCTAAACCCTAAACCTTGAGCCCTAAACCCTAAACCCTAAGCCCTAAACCCTAGGCCTTAAGCCATAAGCCCTAAGCCAAAACCCTAAACCTTGAACCCTTAAACATAAACCCTAAACCCTAAACCTTGAGCCTTAAACCCTAAACCCTCAAATCTCAACCATAAACCCTAAACCCTCAACCTTGATCCCTAAACCCTAAACCCTAAACCATTTTCCCTAAACCTTAAACCCTACCTTTCCATGTAAACCTAACTCTAAACCATGAACCGTAAACCCTAAATCCTCAACCATAAACCTTAAACCCTAAATCCTAAACCATAAACATTAAACCCTAAATCCTTAACCCTAAACCCTAAAGACTAAACCCAAACCCTAAACCTTGACTCTCAACCCTAAACCCTAAACCCTCGGCCACGATCCCTAAACCCTAAACCCTGAACCTTGAGCCATAAACCCTAAACCCTCAACCTTGACCCTAAACCCTAAACCTTGAACCTTGAGCCCTAAACCCTAAACCCTCAACCCTTAACCCTAAACCATAAACCCAAAACTCTAAACCCTAAACCATAAACCCTAAGCCCAGCCCTAAACCCTAAACCCTAAAATCTAAACTATGAGCCTTAAACCCTAAACTCTAAACCTTGAGTCCTAAACCCTTAGCCCTAAACCATAAACCCCGAGCCCTAAACCCTAAACCCTAAATCATAAACCCTCACCCAAAGGAAATTCCTAAAAATATCATTCAGTGTGTTTCAGTGTGTAGGGAATAGTGTTTAAGGTGATCGATCAACTCATTTAGTTTTTATGAGAGACTACTTCCTTTGAAGGCCTAAAAAGGCATTTTTGGCCATTTTGTAGTTAATTAAACACCCTTCAGAACAAGCTAAAATGAGCTAGTCATATCACCGAGTTATTAAGGACCATTATTTGTGAAGTATTAAGGCATCGTTTGTCTCCATAAGAGACATATGAGAAAAATCATGTATGAGAATCATGAATTTGATTCCATGAAAGGATGCTTTTAGAGCTAGGAAAGGTGAGGGGATGATCTTTATATGGAGCACCATGTTTCTAAGAATGAGAAATCATCTGAGTTCACTTGATGCAATTCACTTGGTACTATTCATAACAACTCATTCAACACCTAGTAGTGTTATCACACCTTAAGGAGGAGGCACATTACAATCACCTCATTTTGGCCATAGGACAAGAATCCCATTCAGGGAACAATCCTCTATCTACAAAGTGAGGATCTCTTTTTAGTAAGAAGTAGACAAACATCATAGAGTTAATTCATGGTCACTAAAGTGAATTATGGACCAAATTTAAAAATTAGTACCAATTCAAGCAGTGGTAGGGCCAAAATCCATTCCAAAAGGTCAAAAAACCTAAAAATGACTATATGCTTTCCCAAAACAAAGACCAACTACAATATATATGCCCTGAAAGTTTTAGGTCGTTTGTTGAAATCTTAAAAATGAGTAAGTATTGACCAGATTAGATTTTGAAAAACTATCTTCTAGATTATAACTATTGGAGCTACGAGACCACTTCCATAAGGTGCAGAGTGACCCTAATTTCTTATATTTACTAAAATAAATTTAAAGTATAAGATTTCTTTTATTATTTCTTATACTTTTATTATTTCTACTTAAACATTTATTTTTGTAAGTATAAACCACCAAAACACATATGCATGGTCCATACTACACAAAACACGTACGCGTTTTGAATTTTGAAATGTGTATGTGTTATAGGTTCAATGATTCCCAAGCCAAACAAATTAAAATGCAAGCGTGTTTTAGTAAAACGCGTACACATTTTGCTTTTTCAGATTCTTGTCCACTTTTTGGCCCCCAAATTCATGCACTTACGCGAGGAACAAGCGATTATAGTGCGGAATATAAGAAGAATGATCAATTCTTCTTACGGTGATACATGGACTGTACCACAATGGATGTTGATCACGGGAAGTCAACCACAGGTACATATTTCATCTCAGATCTAGCCCTATCTCATGGATAAGAAAAAAGCATAATGTTATTTCTATCTCATCCACAGAGGCATAATATTGTGCCACACGAGGAGCTGTGTGTGAAGTGATATGGTTACATCACATTTTAGATGACATGGGCATTCTGAAAAACAATCACCTATTCTCTATTGTGATAATCAAAGTGTGTTGAAGCTCGTGCAGAATCTAGTTTTTCATGAACGAACAAAGCATATTGAGATTGATTGTCATTTCATTCAAGAGCACATCTTGAACCATCACATTTAGCTCCAATACTATCCTACAGAAGCACAAGTAGCTGATATTCTCACCAAATCCCTTGGAAAAGTGAAATTTGAACTTTTTAGGGTTATATTTGCAATAATAATGTAATAAGGGGGTAATGTTGGCATAAGGTTACGTAGCATATCTTCTATATAATTAGATTGTGTATATTAAATAATAACACATTCTTCTCGTATAGGTTGTAACCCCCTCCTATTATTTTGGGGAATATTGTTAAGCCTCTGGCTTTAAAATATGTATCATGCTTATGTTTTTTTAATATGAATAAATTAGAGATATCAAATCTTTATTTTTTCTCCATTATTTCCTCCTCGCAGTATATGTTGTTGCCTATTCCTAAAGGGTTGTGGATAGATCGAGTATGGATTTTTTTTGGGATTACCAAAAAAAACGATGTAATGACTCATTATTTTGATTTTTATAGGTTTTCTAAGATGGTTCATTTTATTTCTGCAAGAAACAAGTGATGCGACATGCATAGAAGATTTGTTTTTTAGAGAAGAAGTTCGTTTGCATGGTGTTCCAAAACCATTACTTCAGATAGAGACACAAGTGTTTTAAGTCACTTCTAGAGGACTTTATACAAGAAGTTGGGAACTCAACTATAGTTCAGCAGTTCCTATCATCCTCATACCGATGGGAAAACAAAGGTGGTAAATAGGAGTTTGGGAAACTTGTTAAAGTGCATAGTTGGGGACAAGCCAAAAAAATGGGACTTAGCATTACCACAAGCTAAGTTTGCATATAACAGTTCCATAAATAGATCCACATGAAACTCTCCATTTTCAATTGTTTATAGGAGTAATCCAAATGGGGTGTTAGATTTGAGTACAGCTACCAGTTTATGGTAGAGTCAGTGATGATGTAGAAGCATTTTCCGAACATATACAAAAATTTCAGGAAGAAGTGTGGAAGAAGCTACATAATACTAATGATAAGTATAAGGAAATAACATATGTGCACTGAGATGGAGAAAGGTACTTACAGTTGGTGAGTTGGTTATGGTATACTGCGAAGGAAAGGTTTCCAAAAGGAACCTATAACAAGCTGAAGTACAAGAAGAGTGGTCCCTACAAAATAGGGAAAATAAATAAATGATAATGCTTATGAGGTAGAATTGCCATGGAATTTTGATATTTCTCCATTGTTTAATGTTTTAGACTTGTATTATTTTCATGGGGATGGTGTAGAAGGGGATGTTATTGATGAAATAGTAGATTGGAGGTAGTAGGTTTGAGTGAAGAAGAAAGAAGAAGTGGATCAGATTCTAGATAAGAAAACAGTGGACACACGACATGGGAAATACAACAAATATTTGGTACATTGGAAAGGAATGGAACAAGAGGAAAATAATTGGGTCATAAAGTGGGAGATTAAGAATGCGGATGCGAGATAAATGGAAGCAGTTTGAAGAAGACAACTTACGGGAGCTACGTTTTTCAATCGAAGAGAATGATGCACCAAAATTAGAAGGAACTTGAAAAGTTCATAACTTGTGCTTTGGGTGTCTGTTTGAGTCCATTTTTTTAAACCACTGTTTCAATGATATGAACACATCAATCAACCAACCTTTCTCATTGGAGCACTTTTCAAAGCACATTTTGGGCCGAAATCGCCATCTTGAGGCCAAAAATGAGGATTCAAGTTGTAGTTCATTTTTTCGTATTTTAGGAATTAGTTAATTTTAGTCTATGTTCCCATATGAATAAGCATGCGAACTTATCATGAATAGCATGTTCTAGTAAACTACTAAAAATAGTAATTTCTGCCACCTAGAGTAGATTTAGTCAAAGTTAGTTAGAGTTTGCTTGGCAACTTGAGTTGGGAGTTGTTTCCTATTTAGGAAACATTGTAATTCATTATTCAATAATGAAGAAGGAGATCTATTTTATTTTTGATTTCATATTATTTATAGTATATTGAGTTTGTTTAGAATTTGGCTACATTACTTTTACCGGTGATGGGATTGAACATTAGAGTTATCATAACTCTATCTTTGGTTTTGGCCATTAAGGTGCTACTATGGCATCTAAAACTAGAAGAATAGGAGTTTTGGTTGGTCCATCCATCATTTTTGGACTATTACTCCTTCCACATCCTCTTTTACTTCTACATCTACCTCTTGAATTCAATCTTACTCTACCTCTTCCAATTTAAACTTGACTCTTCAAGGCATGCTCTAGGGAGGAATTGTCATATCTTTTGATTCTATACTCATGTGATTGTTAGAAAAATTAATCCATTGTCGGTTATGCCTTGATCAGTTTTTCCTCCACGTAGGTATATGCACAATTTTGCATGCATGTTGGTGGGTATTCGGTTGGCTGTAACCATCAACAATTTGTATTTATTCTTCTCCTCATCATTGAATAATTTATTCAAACATTTATGTAATTGATCTTTGTTCCATCATTGGTATCAGAGCAGGCATCTTGGCACTAGAGGGAAGGTTGTTTCAACACCGTGTGGAGCCATACTATCTTCTCTTTCACGTGTAGAGATTCCTTTGCTTTTTGTAACCTACATAGAAGTCTGTGTGGATCAAGATCAAGATGAAGTTGTGTGTGGATAGGATACGGTTTATATCTCCGTGAAAGCTATGTTGCGAGAAATCCAACCCACACTCATGATCTCTCCATTGTTCCAAACACTGTAATGTAACATGAATGCGAATACTGCTCTTTCCTGAAAATCTACTCTTCTCACCATCATTCTGGCACAAGAGATCAGAAGAGTCTATTTATTGAAAGGATTTCCTTCGACAAACAAATAAAGAGTTTTAAAGCCACCGAAGTTGCCATTAAAAAGGAAGTGGTAGCCAGAATAGGTGAAAACCTGTGCATCGACTACCTCCATTTCATATGCACGAGCAACCAAATCTGGTATTATTTTCTTGCATGGTGATCTAGAGTTTAAAGAGCTATCTCATTTCTTGAGCCGTTATTTTGTGATTTTTATCTTGATTTGGAGATTAGCCATACGTTTCCATTCTGTTCCATATCTTGAATCCTAATCCCTGCAAATAATAATAATAATGTTGATGACACCATTTAGACTCGGTTCAAGGAGCAACTTGAGTGATAGGGTTCCTTTATTCGGCAAACCGACCGGCTTAGAAATCAAGAATACTACAAGCAGTGGCAAGGCTTTCCCCATATGCCTTGGCGTGGTCCAATAGCCCGAAAATAGTGGCAAGATTTGCATACAGGGATTCATATGTAGATCTCAAGATTATGTGAGATGACTTGCTCTTGCATTTGGTGCTTTGGATATCATTTACAATAAGAGAAGAAATTTGTTCAAGCAATTCACTCATAACTATTTTGAAGAACCTGGGCATTGGATACTTACATTGTTTGGCACAAGAGTACAAAGAGGAGGAAAACAAGACCTCCCAATGACCTGCGACTAGCATAGCATCATCCAGCAGTTGGCATACAAATGATCAGGAGACAGGTGGAGATTGTTTGAATCATAATGAGCCTCAAAGCTATATCTGCTAATAAAGTAGCAACATAACGGAGGCTGGAGGAAATCCAGCGACCTCTTGCAAGCTCAAGCGACGAGGTCATCAATGAGATATTATGGTGAATAAGGTATTGAGGACCAATTCCTCAATTTTGGTTTGTTTATTTCAATTTTGTGTTGGTTGTTTTGTTGTTTTTCAATAAATTGCAGATGTTGCACAGTTTCTGTTTGGGACCTCCTAAATTGAAAAGCGTCATGGGGAACAGAAAAGCACTGAAAGCAGTGCATGGTACTCGCACTAGGTTTGTGGTAAACCTATAAAACCACCGAGGTAAAATCCTCTTGGTTCATGGTAAACCTATAAAACCACCGAGGTATCATCCTCTTGGTTCGTGGTAATCCTGTAAAACCACCGAGGTGAATAGTCGGAAAGTGCTCTTGTCCCTCTAGGTTTATGGTCAACCTTAGAAAAACCATGTGTATCGAGACCATGTAGGCACATGCTCGTGTGAAGACCCTCTTTGCGGTGTTCTCATTAAGGGGGGGACATCCAGTATCAGGAAATGTATGTTTGTATGAACAATGTATTAAGGGGGGGAATGTTAGAAAAATTAATCCATTGTCGGTTATGCCTTGATCAAGTTTTTCCTCCATGTAGGTATATGCACAGTTTTGCATGCATGTTGGTGGGTATTCGGTTGGCTGTAACCGTCAACAATTTGTATTTATTCTTCTCCTCATCATTGAATAATTTATTCGAACATTTCTGCAATTGATCTTTGTTCCATCGGTGATAATAAGGAACCTTTCAATTTAACAATAGTCAACTAGGTCAACTTTGTATACTCTTATATGGCCACCACAATGGCATCAAATTTTCTAGGTAGAGTTATGAGAATATTTTCAACAACCTTTTGGTTTGTTAATGTTTCTCAATGAGATCCACTTGGTTTACAACACTCATGACCCGAGTGAAGAACTAGTGTCTTGACTTAGAATCCTTCATGCTTAAACTTTCAAAAGTCCTAAGAATTTGAAGTTTAGCCATTTTAACCTTACTAGACCCACGAAAACCAGTTTATAAACTATCACATGTCCGATTAGACTGATTTGTTTCTACAATCTTAGGAAACTAGATTCATCCATGTAGTGTTGCATAGTATATGAGGCCTTTGCGTCCTTTTTAAGATTCGATTGTTTTTAGTTTGTGGGAGGAGCTGAAAAGCTTGTTGGTCTTAATGTGCATCGACCCCATTGTCAACTATTTCCAAAAATATTGAGAGAAGGAATATTTTCATTTTTATACATTAGAAGCCACAGTTCTTACCATTTAAAAATGGAATTGAGTCTGTGAAAGACTGATATTGTTGCTTTCCGCCATGATGGTGAAACTAGTATGAAATTTGCTTTATCTTGCTTTGTGAAATCATATTGTTCTCCTCTGGACAATAATACGCTCCACTTCAACACAAAAATGCATATAGTGTTTAGCCAAAATGTGTCTCTAACACCAAACTCAAGGGGGAAGGAGATATAAAACATGAAATCAAATACACAACGTCCAAGCTCCAAATAAAAATTGATAGCATTTTGGTTCTTTTCTATTCTCATTAGCAAAAGTTTTACAATGACCTCTTATTAGTATTGCAAATGATTATACTATAGGCTTCACATTTGTTTCACTAACTATTATAGTTTGTACTTTTTAACCAATCACAGATTGGTATTATTTTCATTGAAAAAAATCACATTAATAAACATTAGTAAATGTGTACGATTTTTTAAAAAAATTTGTGAAAATACATTTATCTTCAATTTTATTGGCCTAAAAATTAAGACATTATTCCAACCTTCCTCCTTTTCAAAAAAATATGATATCATAATATATATTATAAATAAATACAAGCATGTCATTATGGTAAATTGGATGATTATGTTTTGGGTACCATGACATCATCCAAAATTAATGACAAAGAAGCCAATAGCATGGATTGATCTTGATTAGGGGAAAGGAGCCAGTTATCGTGAATGGCCCAATGACCGTGAGTAGTTATGTGAAACAAAGTACCAATAGTTGTTTGAATTAAAGTTAAAAATGAAATAAAAACTAGCCAATAAAGTAAGTCACATCAAATCACATCAATAAATGAACCAATGAAATCATGACACATAAACAACCCATAAAAGGTGATTTTATTCTCAACTAATGGGTTGCCTTAAATTCCTTTGTATTCAAAAGTACTTATTTTAAATCCCTTAAAAATATATTCTTCACATATTCAAAATTTTGAAAGAAAATCTGTATATTAAAAAAATCATGCTCTTTAAAAGGGTATTTTTTTTTTTAAAAAAATATGATTTTAAGTGGCTCTAACAACCTCCCACATTATGATTCACGATGACTGGCTCCTTTCCCTAGTCGTAATATTATTATGCTACCAAACTCTACTCAAGAATCGGTTATGCTACCCACTTCTACTTTTGTCAGCTTAAGAGGGCTTAGGGCATCGCAGTATTCACAAGAAATTTCAATTCAATTCTCCGTTGCTGGTGAGAGGACAAGAACAAAGTAATGATCCCACTTCTGGTGAGAGGGAAAAGTTTCCACCACTTGATACTAATAGGATAAAATGGATAAGATTTGTAAAAACCTATAGAAGAATTTTTGGCGCTGCAATATCTAAACTCAAATAGTGTTGTGTTCAAATAGATCTGGCACAAAGCCGTGGATGAAGCTCAAGGAGAAGGAGAGGGGATGAAATAGGTAACGCAGTTGTAGGTGAATTTTTTAATTGAAATGTTTTCTAAGGTGCACATATGTATACACTAGGATATTCTCTTCGCCATCAATCTACCACTTTGTTGGTTGCTTTATTTTTTGTACTTATCATATCTTTTGTGGTTGATTTCATCTCTAGTTGGACTCAATACTATGATTCCCTAACAAATGTTCATTTGTTGAATTGAAAAAAACTTGCAATATAATTGGCCGAATTAAAGGTTAGGAGCGCCCTAGGCAATAATTGAAGTGGGCGTCCTTCTTAAAATTTTAGTTAATAATTTATTCTCATAAAATAAATAAATAAAAGCCATGTATATTATCATTTTTATAATTTACATAAGGATCATAATACATTATTAATTTAGAGAAATTGGTATACAAAAGGATTAAAAATATCCTATAAAATTATCAAATAAGGACAAGTGATAATCCATGGATGGAGAAAATTATCATAGGATATGCTTAGAATACGACAAATACAATTTTGTATACAAGCTTGGTTAATTTTCTTGTTTACCAATATCAAGTAGGTGATGAGACTTAAAGCTAAAAAACACCGCTTTTTTGAAAGAAAGAAAATTCTTAGGTGGCTCCAATCATTTTATGCATAGTAGTATCTGGACCAAGCCTACTAATTCTGCATAAAAAAGAAATATTTTGCGTTAAACATTAGGAATAGAGAATTAAATAATTTTTTCCTTCAATTGTACTTGTCTCTATTAGCTTCAACGATGACATTATAAAATATACATGAGACATTTCTGAGAAAAAATTACACACTTGAATTATTTAGAGCTACATTAAAGAAAGGGTAATAATACCAAGAAAATTGGATGAGCTTAAAAATATGCATATTTATTTTACTTGTAAAAATATTATAGTACATTTTTATGTTTATGCATGAAATTTATATTACTTTATAATAATATCAATAAAAGGGTCAATTAATATTGACTTTAGGTAAAAGAATATTAATATTAAGTTATAATAATAACCAAAAATAATGAATTTTTTTAAATTTTGGCGCCCCCTTAGTGTTGGCGCCCTAGGCAGTTGCCTAGTCTACCTAGGGCTTAATCCCCCTTGGCAATATTTTTTGTCATTGATGCAATTTGTTTCGATTCCTTGAATGGAAGTTTCAGTTGTATTAAAATTTGAAGTAATGTGAATGAAGAATTAAATGGAAGTTCCTTCCAATGCACATAATTTTAGTTCACTCAACTATTTATAGATTTATTTGAAAGATCTAATTAGTCCGTATGTGAATTCAACAGATTTTCAGCAATGTTATGAAATCCATGTAAAGTCCTTGGAGTAGGATACGTGTGTCCTAAAGAAAGTTTGGATGAATAGCCACTCTCTACACAACCGCCATTGTTGCTGCCAAGTTATTACAACTACCAACTTTTGTAGAAATTAGGCACATAAAATAATAACTAACAAAAATAAAAATAAATAATTGCAAAAAAAAAGACATATTATTGCAAATTCATTAACACTTATGTGCATATATTTCTTCTTCTAGTTCCAGAGCTTCGGCTCAATACAATCTCTCTAAATGTGTTTGATATGTCAAAACACTTACAATTGCCTCTAATAAATAGATGGCTTCATCTAACAATAAAACACTCAACTCATAAAAATAGAGCTAAAAAGCACATGCTTTTGTGCAATACAAAGCTTTTGATTTATTTACTTTATTATTTTTTCCTAAAAGTAGGAATCTAAAAGCGAACTACCTAAAAAATAAAAGCATCTAAAAACAAACTGCTTTTTTTTTGCTTTTCTAAGGGAAAAATTAAACTCTTTTTCTAACAACTTTATCTGCAGCTAAGAAGCTGTGTTAGCCATTCCTATGTCCAAAATCCATACACAAATCTATTCAAACCGCTTCGCATGCCACACTTGCTAAAACATGAAGTTAAAATTGCTCACACTAATCATGTCACAAAGTGAATGGGGTCTTGGCTAATTGGTAAAGTTGGGCATTTACTAAGAGGAGGTCCAAGGTTCAACCCCCATTGGCATGCCCACTCGCAAGAGGATTACTCGATCGATGTTTTGAGTGCGCGACAACTGTACAACAATATTGCTGGAGTAGTCCGACCAATGTCCCTAAGTGTGTGTCAATTTATACAGAGGTGTTATGAAACTTGAGCACTTGGTGGTCCCTTCCTCACGCCAGGTTAAAGTTTACCAAGGTGGTAGAGACTATGCTAAAATTGTAATATGTAATGATTCCTCTAATGAACAAAAAAAAAATCGTGTCACAAATCCGTCAACTTAGTTTAGAGTTTGCAATAGTACCCACTTGAAATTTTCACATAATCTACATACCCAATGAAATATTTTGTGAAATCCTAATGGATTCCATTTGTTCCATCCCCTATTGTATGTACCCTAGTAGCGGTAGTAAGACCGGAGTAGCTAACATGGAGCAGAGTTAGTTAGAGTCAATTCACCTTTCATATCATACTGATGTCATTTCGGTCTCTGCAGTATTTTGCAAAGCATTGATTCTCTTGTTTACATAGGATTGAGAATAGTAGTGAATTCTAAAAGTTTCTTACTATTTAGAATTATATAAATGCCTAGAGTTAGCTAAAAATTTCAAAGTGGGATGATTTTAAATACGAATATACACCTACTTACAAAATCTATGAGACTAAAATACAGAGATTCCTTCTCATATGAAATTTTGAATTTCCCACTTGCCTACATTATAATTCACTGCGGGAACTTGGAAGGTGTGGGAAAGATTTCATTTTCCAACGTGATGGTCATAGTTGTGATCAATGGGAAGTTTTACAAAACATAATCCCAACTACCAAATTTTAAATTGGAACTTGGTGCCCCCACTATAATTCATTTTAGGCGCCTTGATTTTGGAGATATTTTTATTTATGTTGTTTGGTATTTGGTAGTTGGAGCCGAGGAAAAAATAGAAGGGAATAATTTGGCCTCTAGTTTGTGTTTTGAGGCGAAAGTAGCTACTCTAGAACCAAGAAAAGAAGAAAAAGTGCAAAGAACAAGAGCTCTAAAGTACTAGAGTATACCAAGAAAAGAAGAGTAGGGGAGAAGGGCCAGTGATGCGAACACCCTAAGTTCGCAGGCCCATGGAGCCAATTCCTTGCCACGTAGGATCACCAATTTGACAACTAGTTATAAATAAACATTTTTTTATCCTAAGCCTTTAATTTTGAAACATATTGTAATATTATTTGCTTACATATGATCGATCAAATAAAATATCTCAAAAAAAACACATTTACTGGTGGAGACCCGAAGTGGTTCACTCAACGGGACAGGTGTTGTGCATTTAATTCGAAATAAAAGAGGGAAACAGTATCTATCCTCCTCATCTAGACGCGCGTAATAGATAAGCCCCAATTAAATGCTCAACCACCCTTTACCAGTGGTTGTTTTACCCGCCTTCCAAACTGGTTTGCTCGACCACCATTTACCAGACTGTTCCATGGCACGTTTTGGAGTCGTTTCAGACTGTTTTGCTCAACCGCCATTTACCATACTATTCCATGGCACGTTTTGGAGTCATTCGGTGTTTTCTCGAGACGCGTTACACACTGTCTCCTCCTCTGGACGTGTTACACATTGTCTCCTCCTCTCGCGTTACCCTGCATCTCGCGATACCTACACATTGTCTCCCTTGGACGCGTTACACATTGTCTCCCTTGGACGCGTTACACACTGTCTCCTTTGCAAATGGTGGTTGTTTGTGAGTGGGCTTACAGCCTGTGCGAGGTTTGCGTGAAGGGTGGCTTCTCAGTGCCTTGCTCGAGGTGTTCATATTGCCCACAGACATTATACAGTGAACAATACGACCTTACAGGTACGCATTTTTTTCTTTCTTTTTCTCTGTAGTTTGGAAACTCTTTATCTTATCCAACTCGTTTTTTTAGCCATTTTTTAAATTTCATTTTTTGAAGCTCATTTGCATTTTGTTAGCCATTTTTTCTTTCATTTTCTCTGAAGCTCTGACTGCATTTTGTTAGCCATTTTTTTCTTTCATTTTCTCTGAAGCTCTGACTGCATTTTGTTTTCCAGTTTGTTAGCTCAGACGTACTGGCAGCTGCACATCCAGGACCGAAGTGCTTGGACCCGAGAGCTGAATCTCAGACCCTTTTCAGACAGGTTTTGAGCCAAATTTTCTAAGCCTTTCTACATGTGCCATTTTTTTAATCTATTTGATCCTTATGCTTTTTTCATTCTCTGTGTTCAAACAAATTCAATTTTTTAATAAATGGCTAAACATGCATGTGCAGATTGCATGGAAAACTTTGGAACGGAGTTTTATGCGTCGAGATCGGTTGAAGCAGGGTGGAAACAGTGTGTATTCACACTACTAATACTGAAGGAAAATGTTACCTACAATTCTATGTTTTTAAGCCATATAGAGGTGAGGTTTCTACCTCACCAAGATTCAAATAAATCCTTGTCTTTCAGTTTTTATTTCACGGTGTTCATTTTAAGTTGCAACAATTTAACGTAAACCTTTAACAAATTCTGAGCTGATTTGGTTTCCACATCTGAAACAACGATTACATTTCGAGCAAAATGTATTAATATAAAATGCATGTCTTTATATTTCTTACATTTGGAGCAAAACATATAAACTTATACTGTATGTGTCCATATTCATTACATTCGGAGCAAAACATATAAACTTATACTGTATGTGTCCATATTCATTACATTCGGAGCAAAATATACCAACTATAAACTATAAACTACATACCAACTATAAACTATTACTATAAGTTTGTTAGTCAATTTCCATGTCACACCTTCAAAAAGGCCCTGAGTTTGGACTATCAGGAACGATTGTATCATTGACAGATGTTGTTGGAGTCATTAAGAGGTTCACTGGATGAACCCATGGTGGAATAGGAAAACCAGATATGGTATGAAAGGTTGTATGTGAAGTAGGAGGTTGTGGGATAATGGGGTGTGTAGTTGGAGTTGAAGTTATTTGCATTCTGTTGGTGTCAAGGAAGTAAGGGTGGTAATCTGGGATAGGAACTTTCAACATATCTTGTAACATGGAGTTCTGTATGGGCATGGAATGATGCATGGGAAACAAAACCTGTGGATTGTTGAACTTGTTATCTCTTTCTTGTTTCTCTTTCTCCCTTTGATGCCGAGTGGCTTCCTTCTTTTGTAATTCCAATTCCTTTTTTTGGCGAGCTACTTCCCGTTGTTTCTCGCGCTCCTGTCTTTCAACAAACTTTTGTAGATCCCTTTCTTGCCTCTCTTTAATGCGTTGCAATCTCTCTTCCTTTTTTGCTCCTTTGTTGCCAACCTTTCTTGCTTTTTTGCCTCAATATGCTCCTTTTACGGATGACATGATATTTCAGTGCAGCAGCTCTAATTGAATAATGCGAGTAACTCAATATCATCTATGGCCTTTAACATATCTTCTTTTGACCAACTAGACAAAATTCTAACCTTCTTGGTCGAAGTGTTGCCTCTAACAACCACAGTCTCCTGTAGTTCATGCCTATTTAGTTCACATCCAGCAGGTTCTCGCTGATGATCATCAGTTGTGTTTGTATCTCCTTGATTTGTTGTTGCACCATCCTCTTCGCTTATTATTGTAGCATCATGTTCATCTGTTTCATGGTTAGATGGTTCAATTTCAAATTGTACACCTCGTTTTTGGGCATACGTTGTGCTCGATGTAAACTCCTCTTTCTCTTCATCTTCTCTAAATGCTGCAGTATGAAACAATATAAAATTAGTAAAATATGTATTAATATATCAATAAGATCATCTATAAACACTTCTAAAGATGAGGTGTTATCAAATAACACTACATTCATCAGCTTGTTTGTAATTGATCAATATTAATTAGAATGTTTCACTCGAACATGCAGTCGCCCCTTTCGACATTGTAATTCATATCGATCAATTGACGCAGGTCTTGTTAATGTAATGTTTTGTGACATCAAATCATCTTCAGAAGTGAATGCATGTAAGAATCGTAATTGTAATAGCTTGACTACATATGCTGTTACGGTGGCAGCAAATCTGTTGTACTACTGTAGGTCTTGGTATGGACCACTTCGGATCTCCACCAGTAAATGTGTTTTTTTAGATATTTTACCTGATCGATCAGATGGAAGCAAATAATATTAATATATGATTTGAAATTAAAGATATAGGATTAAAAAATGTTTATTTATACCTAGCTGGCATACTGTCACTCCTACGTGGCAAGGATTTGGTTCACTTAACCTGCGAACTTAGGGTGTTCGCATACTGGCCCTTCTCCCCTAAACTCTTCTAAATAAATGGCGGTTGAGCAAAACAGTTTGAAACGACTCCAAAACGCGCCATGGAATAGTCTGGTAAATGGTGGTTGAGCAAACCAGTTTGGAACGCGTCCAAAACAAGCGCTAGTAAATGGTGGTTGAGCATTTCATTGTGGCTTATCTATTACGCGTCAAGATGAGGAGGACAGATACTGTTTCCCTCTTTTATTTCGAATTAAATGCTCAACACCTGTCCCGTTGTGTGAACCACTTCGGGTCTCCACCAGTAAATGTGTTTTTTTGAGAGATTTTATTTCATCGATCATATGTAAGCAAATAATATTACAATTGGTGATCCTACGTGGCAAGGAATTGGCTCCATGGGCCTGCGAACTTAGGGTGTTCGCATACTGGCCCTTCTCCCCTATAAATAAACATTTTTCTTTCCTATATCTTTAATTTCTGGGAGTAGTGCCATTATGTCAACACCCTGAGTTCACGGGTCCATCGGGCCAATTCCTTGTCATGTAGGTTTATCAATTTTACAGCTAGCTATAAATAAACATTTCTTTATCTTATCCCTGTAGTTTGGAAACTCTTTATCTTATCTCTTTAGTATTGGGCAGTGTTCACATAGAGTTACAGATTTTGTTTTGTATTAAATGGTACAGATTTTATATCTTATAGAGTTAGCGAGAGATATATAAAGAATGTGCTGGACATATGTTTGAGCTGTTGCATTCTTTACCTACATTGTACTACGATTTATATTCACTACCATTAATCCTTGTGGATATTGATAATGGTTTGAATTTCAGTTTTTCAATTTTATAGGATGCAGTGGATGTTGTTTGTGAGAAAATTCAGTTCTCTATATTTTGCAGATGTCTAATTGATATGTCCAGCACATTCTTCATATATCTGTAGATGACTTATTTTTAGATAACAAGAGACTTCAGCCATATGATCGCAGGCCCATGGAGCCAATTCCTTGCCATGTAGGATCACCAATTTGACAGCTAGTTATAATTAAACAATTTTTTATCCTAAGCCTTTAATTTCGAATCATATTGTAATATTATTTGCTTACATATGATCGATCAAATAAAATATCTCAAAATAAACTCATTTACATTCCGAAGTTACTAATTCTATTGTGAAGTTAATATTATTTGCTTTTAAGGTACTTTAAGGGAGAAAACATAAAGCCATTATCTAATAGATGTTCACAGAATTAATTAGCAGGATGCTATGATCAAGAATCACTCAATTCCAATCTTAATATTTTTTTAATGTGCTCTGCTGTATGGGCCAATTTTTGATAAATTAAATAGAAATCAGTCCATAAACTTGCAGTTCTGCTCAGCAATCTGTTATGTCTAATTCTAACTTAATTGAACAGATCTTTGGTCAAACAAAAAGTAGATCACAACATGCTTTCAGCAGAAGTGCAAGGTATACGTTAGCTTATATCAGAGAAAACAGGCAGTTGAGGTTATATATGAATACATTCCAGTGGAAAAGGGCCTTAAGTAATAAATTTGACTATTTTTTACATATTTAAGTGTCCTCTTGAAGCAGTAGGTATGAAAACTAACCTGCAATTTTTGCTTTGCTGGACCTTTCCTTTCAAAACTTGATAGAAGTAACCTCTTCTTATAAAATCCACTGTAATCAGGCACCCTGCAGAAGTTAAAAAGCAGTAAACAAGACTAGGAAAGTGAATATATAATACCAACATTGATTTGAGAGTATCCAATCAAAATGTAAGACATGGATCAAGGTGTAGGGTCTTTTTAATCAAAGGTTGAAATTGATTTTGAGATGATCTTGTGGCTGAAATTATTTGATTTGATATTCATATTTATTTTTTACCTTCAAGTGTACATTTTTGTTTGTGTTTTTAATGGATGAATTTGAATCTTGAGAAGAAGGTTCCCTTTTTTTGCGGTATGTATTAATGCGGATATGAAAGATCCGGTGATTGAACAATGACTTGGAATATGGAAAGAGATGAATTGAAAAGACAAATATTCAACCCATTAAATAGATATGATGGGTTTGTCAGTGATATGTTGTTTTTATATTTTGAACAAATGAGTCTTTTATTGTAGAAAATGAAAGTACCAATCAGTATTTATTGTGTACTAAGTAATACTGAGATGTTGACCCTATGCACATATGGTTTATAAAAAAACAAATTTTTGAACTTCAATAATCAAAATTTTGGTTTTTATTCCATCAAGTATTGGATATTTTATATGCAAAATACTGTTCAAGTATTGGGACGTGTTCACATCTCGCCCTTCTCCCCTATACCGAATCAAAGGGCTTTGGACTTTCTCGACATCACCTAAAAGGAGGGGATGCCCAGAAATTTAGAGAAGAAAAATATAGCAAAGATTGGAAGATTACTGTTTGTAGTTTTTACGAAAACATTTGCAACAAGTTTATAGTAGTCATGTTTTTATCAATGTATATATGATCTTCTTGCTTTGTGTTTTTCATTTTTTCTTTCTTTCTTTCTTTTTTTTTTTGGTTGTCATGGTGTAATAGCTCTGTTTGTGTGTGAATATTTTTTTCTCTGTGGGGCTTCTCTAATTAGCAATCTGGGCATCTTCCATATTTTAACTTACATATTGTAACCTTTTAAATCACACTTAAAATAGAGGAAAAATCTTCTCACTTTTGTATGTCATTTGATTATAATTAAACAAATTTAAAAACGGAGAAGCGAGAGGCTTCTCAAGTTGAGACCACAAGAAAATAAAAGCGTGAGAGATTCCATAAAATGTAATGAAATAAAACAACAGGATGTAAATCCGGTTATGACAATGTCCATACTAAAAATCCAAATAATAGCCGAGGTTAAAGAAAACCATAAACTAGCGAAAATACGTACTTGAAACACAATTGATTTTATTATGATATCTAACACTTTTGCTGGTTTTCAAAACTCCATTTTCTCTTGACCTCATCTGATAACAACAAGGCCATGATATGGCAAATCTGCTAGAAGCGAAGGTTTGTGGTGTGGAGGTCTTTGTTATGAACCTACGCATGACAAAAGGCGAAGACAAGTTGGTTTCTCTATATATTTTTGTGTGGTATTCGACATTCGATGATCATTGTATTGTTGAATGATTATCGAAACATATTTGTAACATGATTTGAAATTCATCCATTGTGTATGAAAATATTTAGAAATATGCGTTACGAGTAAATTAAATATTAAAAAATTAGATATTTTAAGCTTCGATATACGACCTCATACTTATTCGAAGGATCTAAATAAGAGTTATTATTTTTCCAACTACGATAAAATACATCGAAGTCATCTCCCCAAGTATCGATCTTGGGATTAACGATTGTCGATTGGTGATTTTATTTATTGGAAAATCTTGGAAGAGCTTGTTTCCCACCATTAACACAATGGCGGTAAGCAAAATTGGCATAATCATTACATCACAACTGGCCACATGTTCACTTTGGAGTTATGAGCCGACTTTGTGGTGAGGAAGATTTGAACCTGGATAATGCCCTTAAGAGTTTGATGTGGTTATTTATGAAACGAAGGCAATCGCACAAAGCAAGAAATGAACTAAAGAATGTAAACCAAATACACTTAACCAAACGATATTGATCATAGAATATCTTAATAGAATTTATGAAGCGTTTGTGGTGGGAGTTAACGAGATTTTTATTCATTACAATGACTCGATGGAGGAAAAGTTTCTTTAACGTCACATTGATGGAAAATTTATCATGTAGCATATTTACTGAACCTCATAGAAATCACATCTTCCAAATCTGTGCAGAAAGGTCAAATACAGTGTTGGTATTCTGGGTGCTTTGGAGAATGCAGGGATCCCAGACGGGAGGCAATACAGTGTGAGTAGCATGGAGGATGCATTGTAGGCGGGTACAGGTTATAGTGCAGGAATTGAATGTAATACAGATGAATCTGGAAACAAACAGTTGTATCAGATGAATCTGCATGATATTATCGATTACAGACTGTAACATTAAAAGACAATACAAACTAGAATAAGAAATGGAAAACCCATTAAAATGAGATTCAAACCTAAAATATGAACTTCAAAGACTGGAAAAATGAATTTCTGTCAGAACAGGAAGTACCAGATCTGAGTGTTGAGCGAGCCAAGTTACATCCAAATAGGGACGAGCCTTCTAATGCCTGAATCGAAATAGTGCAAGCCAAATAAATTCGAGTTCGATGAGATCCAAATCGGGCCAAGCTAAAGCAAACCCAAGCTCAGCATGCACCATGGATCAAAAGAACTAGAAAAGGAGCCTCTCCAACACATTCAACCATGCAGATGAACAACCATGGGGATTTCGCCATGTTTGGGATTCACAGTGTTTAGCAACAGATCCCACGGAAGAATATGTTTCCGGGGGAGATGGTTTTCCCATCTCACAAACGTTTGGATCCCTTATATTGCTTCGATCGTGGGACCTGGTATAGTCGTCGTCTTCCTCGACAATCCGAAGGCATACACAGTGCTGAAAGGAAGGTCCTTGTGAAATTTCTGTTAAAACAAGAACACCCAGTCAATAAATAATGCAGATCATAACAATTAACAAAAATAACAAAAATATCAGCACAAAAAAATGGACTACATCTTCCCTTTCCCTATTGTGTTTCTACGTTTGCTTACATGGTGAAATGGTGTCTGTAGAGGCGCATATTGTCATTGACCATCGACATTAACACTGAAATTCTCCATAGCACCAGTGGGACAACATCAAAACCAGAACCACCACCTCCACTCAAAATAATTTCTTCTGAGCAAAATCACATGATTTTGCCCTCGGATTTTACTGCGGAGCATGAGGTACGGCTGGTTTTCATAGTTTCCATAAACAAGATATTGTAATAGTTTCCACTGCAAAAAACAAAAATAAAAAATCAACACAGGGGCCTCGAGCCACACAAAATTTCTTGAACTCCGCAAAAGCATGGCTTTGTCATCCACGGTGATATCCTTAAATGTACTTAAATGTAAGGAATGACAATTTCTCTTCCTCAAAAACAATCACAAAAGCAGTACCAAATAAAGGGGCAGCCCAATAAAATGCAAGATAAATGATATTCATAAATTGTGAAAAAATATTATTTTTTCAAAAACTATAGTCTACAAATGAGAAAATCCACATGTCAAAAATTTATTGGAAGAAAAAGAAAAAGATAATAGGTAAGGTGAAAGCAATATCCATGCCTTGGCCGTATAATAAACTAACATCCAAAAGTAGTAAAATTTTATTTCCAAATCCTGAAAATCATTAGTGGTTTGATGATCCCATCGACAAGTGACCAACTTTGAAATGAATGACGAACATCTTTGAATTGAATGTGATTAAAACAACTCATCCCGTTTCTATTTTTCAATGGTTGAAACTTCGCCCTTAACACTCTGAGTTTGTGTTATCTGCTTAAGACCATAAATAGATTAGATGGACACCTGATGTAATTAAACAAATGACATATATCTTAGCTAGGTACGTACCCAATCCCAGAAATTTTGGTGGATAAAAATGTAAACACGAAACCTAGCCTCAATTATTATGGTTTAGGGTTTAGTCCCTACCAAATTAAACCAATACGTCATACATCTTATCAATTCATGAAAGTTGACATAAAGTTGTGGGGAGTGGGAAGTAACAATCGAAGTCAGTAAATAATGAATGATATTGATATTGACTGTGGATAAGGATCAAATGAACCATTAAAATCAAAGCCGACACCCCACTAGTCAACGTACTTTCTTTTCCCCAAAGATAATGGCCGCGTACTAAATTCGCACGGATTTCCATTTCAAGAACCCAATCTGTTTTTAACCCTTCCTCTCTTTAATGTTGAAGGGTACTTAATATATATATATTCATCCAAGTTCCACCCCTTCCTCGATGAGAAGTTATAAGAAAATGTCGGTGGAGCAAATTAATTATAGATTTTGTTTAAATGTATATATTTTAACTAGTATTATGGTACGTGAAATGTGTAATGGCAACGATGTATAGAGGAAGGTGGTTTAGAATGGAAAGATGAAGATGGGAAGAGAATAGCATGTGAGGTGGAGGGGGAACCATGCGGGAGGGGAATGGTGGAGGGAGGAGAATGGTAAGTGGAACCTTCATTAGGTGTGGATAATGTTGTATATAGGAAGCTATATGTATATTTATATTGTGTTGAAGTTGTGAAGGCTAATATTTGGCATGGATTAAGGAAGATAGAGAAGAAGATGATGTTGAACTTGATTGTTTGTGCAACCAATGTTACACTACAAGTAGTAGAGACGTTAAAAACAAAGAACAATAGACAGGAGCCTGGTGTGGAGCTAAATTAATTGAAAGGGATTATAACACAACCCTTGCATACTTCAATGAAAGATGGATCAATACTATGCAAAGAAAGAGCAACTTGATTTTATGACCAACTATATTGATGTTTGTCCATGTATCGATGGCCTGACATGTCAATACTATCAAGGGCCATGTGATTTTGGGATGGAGTTGGGATTCCTTGTTGGAAGAGGAGCATAGAGTTGTAGAAACTTGTATGGCATGCCAAGGTTGATAATTGTTTTGCATATCCTCCCAATTAGAAATGATTTCCTCCCTTGTGCTCCATATGTCTAAATAAATGTTGTTGAATGGCTTGTATAGGAGTTCACTCCAACATAATAGTTCATAAGAAGTGGAGTTCGGAGTTAGAATCTAATAAAATATGTAGTTGACATGTACAATAGTTGGCAAGAGACCTAGCCTCCATTTTTCCTAACATGTTGCTTGTTGTAAGACCAAGATCGACTAGCCTCAATAAGCAATATAGACTCCATATTTTATGGTCGTCATATGTAAGCATGGAAGAAGTTAGGACGTGTCATTAGTCTAAGCCACTACTTCTATGACATGACACACTTTTTCCCAACATTCAAGGAAATAAAATTACGAATGCAGAGAACAAGAGGTAATTTTTGTAACATGTGACATGTTTCTTGTGCACTCATGTCATACTCAACAACATTGTCTGTTAACATTTTTGAAATGCAATATATGTTGGCTAGTCAGGGTTGGAGATGGAAGAAATTCTTGAGAGCATCTAAAGGTATGTTTCACAACTTTTTTTGCCTTCAAAGCATATTTTGCAATATATTTAGAACTGAATGTTGAGAAAGCACAGGCAGACAATCAACATTTACTTTCCAAATAGATGTGGATGTTGAGTTTGTTGTCATTTTTGGTTGGACGGTAGCTGGCCTTTCTACCAACATCTACATGTAGTTGTGATTCAACTCACACGTCACATGGTGCTTTGTAGCGAAACTGTAGGCCTATTCCTTTTTAAGGAGGAAAGCTTGTTCAAAGCATTTGGTGTGGCATTGAACACGGTTCAACAGTTATTTGAGGTCAAAAAGAGTATCGATAGCCATTATCTACAACATGTTTAATAGGCACATGGTCCTCTTCAATGTAACATTGAATATATTCTATCCATCAAGCTAAGGGCCAGGGTTCCATGCATAAACAAACTGGTCAAAGTACTTTTTCATAGATTGAACAAAAGATATGTCATCCTAGTTTAGTGTCTCAACATTCAACACATGTGGAAGCCACAAAAGCCATGTACATGTGCAGAGCCTTGATGTTGCCACTCAAACCTGTAAGAGGGGGAGCATATATTCAAGATTGTAATTGACTAAACAAAATAGAGAAGGGAAATAACTCTTACCTGCATCAATAGTCACGAGCCTGAAGGTGTTTTTGCAAGAATTTTTCATAGAATATTATGAATCTTTGATGAAGGAATGCAGAAACACGATGGGGGTTGGAAACAATGTTAAGGTTTCTCCATATCTGCGCACACGAGGGTCAGTAGGTGCGGAGCCATGCTTAATTTTATGTAAGTCTAGCCATTTGGTGTCAGATGCACTTAGAGTAAATAATATCTTGTGGGGGCTAGTTGTTGATCATGTCAGAGAGATCACCTCTACTTTTTGACAAAAAATAACATGCTCCTCACAATAATTTTATGTAGACATCATTGAAAAAACATGCAACATGCGACAACCAATTTTTTTGGAGTAAAGACATAATTCAATGTGAGGTCTTTCTTTCAACTTAAGAGCAGAAACATAATCAAATCTCAAGTTGAAACAATCATGTTTTGTTTTCCTAATGCCTGGGAAAAGTGGAATTTGAGTGACCAACCAGTATAAGAAGGTAATTAACATATCATTGTAATCAATAAGGTAAAATGCAAAAGTAAAATTATATCCTTGGGTCATCTTTGGCACGGGAAATAATCAATATCATCGCTAGCAAACTTAGCATTTGAATAGTAAACAATGGCTAATAATATGTTGACATGGTTAAAGAGCTTGTAAACAAGTAGAATGTAAAATAGTTGTATAATCTATTTTGACACACCTTTTTTTTAATTTCCATCTCCTTAAAATTATATATAATATAGATGTAACTTTATAATTGTTTTTTTATATTAATATTTTAATATACATATTTCCAAGAATGTATTTACATATAATATAACTCTAATCTATTTCATGTGAAGGAGCCGAATTTTCATGATTTCAATGTTGAAATAACTGCATTCCAAATGATGGCATGTATTTGAGGCTATTTTTAAAATACAATCCACATGTATTTTATATATTTCATTCATTTTTCCAATTTGCAACATCAGTTAACAATCTATTTTCTTTAATTCTCATGAATGTACACACCCAGTTTTAAAGCTTCCAATTTAGCGAGAGGGTAAGAGGATGCTCACAGAAGTTGTGGAGCTTGGCTTTAAAATCTGTTTCTTTAAGATTTTCCATTTTGTTAATATCTTGAAATAATTGCATTCTATGAGATGACATTTTCTTGAGACATTTTTTCAAACAGTTCACATGCCATCAACCCGGTCTAGTCAAGTTTCCAAATCGGCTTGGAGTTCTTAATTCTCATCAATGGGCCTGCATGTGAAGGATCTCAGAAGGACCTATATCAAACATGAGTGGACGAATCAACACAAAATATTGCTCTTAAACTCCCACTTTTGTAGAGGATGGGAGTATGCTATAAAAGGTTGTGGGTTTGATAAGAAGGTGAGGGAGAAATATGAAAACGCATCCCCAATTAAACAATTGTTTCACATGGATGTATTACTTTGATTGTATAACAATCCTATATTAGATCTTGAACCATTTTGGTTATAACTGAAATTATTGATCCATAGGGATCCAGAAAAACACACCACTTCATCAGTTCCATCAGCACTAAGAAGGAGAATTAAAGAAAATGAAGAAAAATGAGGTATATAGAGGTTCTGGATAGAACCGCCACTCTGTGCAGAGTAGCGGTAGTAAAATTGTCAGTCTACTCAGGGTGGCGGTCCTGAAACCATCGGTCTACTCAAGGTGGAGGTCCTGACACTTTCAAACATAAAAGAAGAATGGAGCACGAAAGGACGCGAATTTGAAGTGCCCGATTGTGTCTCTTCCCTCCTTAACCTTTCCCATTCTCCGGTGCACGAGAGGACATGGGAGAAGGCTATAACTACAAGGAAGAGCAAGAGAATTGATCATTCGGAGATAGAAATAGATCAAAAAGAAAAGGTTTAATGAGAGCAAGTGAGCAAGATCTTCAGTGATGGAGTAGAATTGTAGGAGTAAGGTGTAGAAATAGATCAAGCAAGCATGGGAAGGGAGAGGTTTACATTGTTGTCTCCATTTTCTACTTCTTGTAATCTGTAATTATCTATAATTGACCAATAAAAGTGGGAAGAAATATCATGTTTCACTTCAGATTGGTTTTCCTCCATTGGAGGTTTCCAGGATAAAATTGTTTGTGTTTAGAGTTTGAATTCTTTCCTATTCTCTACAATTTTCTCTCTATAGCACTAGATAATCAATCACTAAATCTCTAATCTTCAATCAATTTATCATTTTCCAAAGTTGAAAGTAAAACAACATAATTGTGTGATTTCGTAGAGTTCCAAAGTAGAAGTTTACGGATCATTTTGGTATTAGAGCTGATTATATATCCAAGACTGTGGAATTTGATTCTTTCTTGTGATTTGTATGACAATGACAAGGTCCAAAGGTGAAGAATTTTTACCTTGTGAGCCATATATTTATACAAATAAGTGGAAATAGAGAATTCAAGTTCAAATGGAGGAAGAGAACTTGGTCCAGTAGAGTCGAGATGCTAGAGACCATGATGGATAGATTGCATAGAAAACAAGAAGAGATTTCAGATCTGCAAAAGACGGCTTGGTTAAGCAAGATTCCATGGACTCATTGGTTCGAGCACTTGGCCAAAAATTCGGTATCGGAAAGAGCCACGAAGAGGAAGAATGGGAAGAGTGTGAAGAAGAGACGCCAATTGTAAGCAAGAAGGTAAAATCTGCTCATACACCTTTTAAAGTTGAAATGAAAGTGGAAATAAAGAACTTTGAAGGACAAGTAGATATATAATTACTTGATAAGTGGCTAAAACAATTGGAAGTTTATTTTAGTGTGCATAATGTCACTAAGGCATAAAGGATCACCTTTGTACGTCTCAAAATGGAAGGTCATGCTCTAGTTTGATGGGAAACCCATCCAACCACTTGTGAGAAGAAGAAACATCCTATTGTCAGTACTTGGAAAGGTTTTAAAGAAGTGATTAGAGATAAATTCTATCCTATTGGCCATAAGACTGACATGATTATTAAGTGGTAGTACTTTAGATAGGGCAGCGGTCAAAGCGTAAGACTATACTACTACGGAATTTGGAGACAAGATATGTTGCTTAATATGGACTTGGAGGATGAGGACATTCTGACCAAGTATTTGGGAGGACTTCACACTCACCTTCGGAGGAAGGTAATCTTCATGAAGCCTAAGGATCTCAATAAAGCTTGCATACAAGCATACTACATTGATGATGAGAAGAAGCAAGGAGAGATAGCCAAAGGAGACCTTTGAATATATCATTAGGAAAAAGAACAAGGGAAGACAAGTAGCAGAGGTAAATGGAAAGGTAAACATGCCACTACTAATTTTCATACTTGTAAAGATCCTAAGAATTTATGTAAGAATTGTGATATAAATGGACATACTAATGCCACATGTTGGAAGTTGCATATGGAATCCAAAGCATCAAACAAAGGATTCCAAGAAATCCATGACCACTATGAAAATAAAAGGAGAGGTGGAGATTGAGGATGATTCAGATGTAGACGAGAGGCTAGGATGCATGGCCACTAACATGTACATGGGAGAAGAAGAAGAAGAGATGAGTAAGCTTTTTCAAATCAGAATCCAAATCAAGAAGACTAAGGTAAATGCTTTAGTAGATTTTGGTTCTCAGTCAAATCTGATTTCTAATGCGGTTGTAGAACATCTTGTCCTAGAAACTTACATGCATCCACATCCATACCCATTGTGATGGGTGAAGAGGGGTGTAGAAATACAAGTTACAAGAAAGTGTAAGTTTTAGTTTGGGATAAATACCCAATATATTGATGTATTAGAGGTTGATATCATTCCTCTTAATGCATTCGATGTTTTCTTTTGAAATCTTTACTTGTATGCCAGGGATGTTGTGTTCATAAGGAGGGAGAACCGATGTAGATGGATCAAGGATGGAGTCAGTTTCAACATCCGAGAACACAGAGAAAATCAAAGAAGGCTATGGTAAGTGTGACCAAACACCAAGACTTATTCAGGAAAATCATCATTTTTGTTTACTTTCATTGGAAGAAAATAAAAATGGACTTGAGAGCATGGATATTTTGGATAGCACTTGTCAGTTTTACGAAGAATCTACCACATGAACTTCTCATTCAAGGAGAAAAACAAACTTCCGCTATGTAGTCACTATATCTACCTACGGATTTACTGGACTGACCATGGGACAACAAGGAGAAGAGGAGATACAAGGAACAATGGTGACTATAGAAACAACGTACATGGAGAGGATTCGACCAATCCATCTCAAGAGAAAAGACAAGCAAGGAGTAAACCACTATAGTATGGGACCTTTGCCATACTTGAGTAAGTTGGAAAAGAAACCTTTAAGCCACACTTCATACAGATGCACACAATATCAAGTTACAAGAGCTCAAACCTACTAAAGCCATCTATGCATGAAAAAGAAAGAAACATACAAAATCTTCCTTCCAAAGAGGATTGTACTCAACTCGGAGGATGATGTAGCACTGGAGCAGCAAACCAAAGATCCACATGAGTTTTGGTAGGTTGGATGAGAGAAGACACTAAGGCAGACCCAATGGTAGTCGAATGAGTAAGAGAGGGAGTTGATTCCTATACCACTGCCTCACTAAGATTTTGTGGGACAAAACCCTCCTAAGATGGGGAGGTATGATCCACAGGGATCCATAAAAACACACCACTTCATCAGTTCCATCAGCACTAAGAAGGATAATTTTAAAAAATGAAGAAAAATGAGGTATACAGAGGTTATAGACAGAACTGCCACTCTGTGTAGAGCAGCAGTTGTAGAACTACCACCCTACAGGATGGCAGTCCTATAACCATCGCCTAGACATGGCAACAAGCCTGAAACTTCGGTCTACTCAGTTGGAGGTCTTGGCACTTTCAAATGTAAAAGAAGAATGGAACATGAATGGATGTGAATTTGAAGTGCTCACTGTGTCTCTTCCCTCCTGACCTTTCCCATTCTCCAGTGCATAGGAGGACATGGGAGAAGGCTATAAATACAAGGAGGAGCAAGAGAATTGATCATTCAAAGATCCAAAGAGATCAAAGAGAAAAGGTTTAATGAGAGCAAGTGAGCAATATCTTCAGTGCTAGAGTGGAATTGTAGGAGCAAGGTGTAGAAACAGAGAAAATAAGTATAGGATGGGAGATGTTTACATTATTGTCTCCATTTTCTAATTCTTGTAATTTGTAATTGTCTATAATTGACCAATAAAAGTGGGAAGAAAGAGCATTTTTCCCTTCCCGACTGGTTTTCCTCCATTGGAGGTTTCTAAGATAAAGTTATTGGTGTTTGGAATTTGAATTCTTTCCTATTCTCTGCAATTTTCTCTCTATAGCACTAGATAATCAATCAGTAAAGCTATAATCTTCAATCAATTTGTCATTTTCCAAAGTTGAAAGTAGAACAACATAATTGTGTGATTTTGTAGAGTTCCAAAGTAGAATTTTATAGATCAATTATGTTGTTGAAAATATTAGTAGTAAATATAAGGTAAAGTGAATGAGTCCCCAAATAAAATGCATATACACACAAATACACAATACTGAGTTACAAATTTGACTACATGTATACACACAAAACTTCGAGTTGGTTGTGAAAAAGGGATTCAAAGCTTTTGATTAGTGGCTTTAGAAGTTGTCCCGCTCACTGATTTTAGGGATAGTTTGATTTGCATGTAGGCAGTTTCATAGAAGATGAAAATCTGGTTATAAGTTTTAAGATGAAAATTATATTTAAGGTGTAAAAACTTAACAAATTCAAGAAAGTTGACATAAAATGCAATTTTTTTTGGAAAATTCAAGAAAATCGCTGGAAAATGCTCAAATATAAAATAAAATTGGAATCCAATAACAAACCTTCACCTGACACATGCACACATTACAAAGCGTATGACAAATGATCGCAACAAGAATAATGATCACATGGCGAAGATAGAAAAATACAAAATTGGCAAACATTTACATTAAAACCCATATAAAATCCATCAAAGCATACATGTATACCCATCACTACACGCAATCTGCAATTATTTCATTGTCGGAGATCTCATCTAAGATCGATAACATGTATTTTCATTCCAACATCCACCATGAAAAAATGGCATGAACCACTCGGCTATACACCTCCCCCTCACGCAAAATCAGATCCAATAATGCGGTTGAATTTGATGCTTATCAAATGTCATCGTTTAAGCTATCGAGATTGATTTCTTATAATTGGTGGGGATTTTAGGAGTTGATGTTAGTGTTGGTTATGCTTGTGTGCTTGCGTGGAAATGCATTGGGAGAATCCAAAGTATGGAATTAGAGGTAGTAAATAATGAATGACATTGATATTGAATGTGAATAAGGATAAAATGAACCATTAAAATCAAAGCGGAGACAACTACTCATCATACTTTCTTTTCCCCAAAAGATAATGGTTGCATACTAAATTCTCACGGACTTTTATTTCAAGAACCCAATATGTTTTTAACCCTCCATCTCTTTAATGTGGAAAGGTATATATTAATCCCTACCAAAGACATGGTAACTATAGTACAGGGTTCATTTTAAGAGACTTATAGGAAATCGAGGGTGGAAAATTCCATGCGAATATTCCCATAAACACTTTCACGAAACATGCAAATTTTAAGGGTTTATGTGTGAAATTTTCTCCCAAAAAAGCTTTCATTTTGAAGACATGCAACAACAAGGTCAACATCCTTATTGACGCGCGACAACAAGGTTGTTGTAGCACAACAACAACGTTGTTTTCGTGCAAAAATGACCTTATTTTCACCTGACAACAAGGTAACTATTGCACAACAGTAAACTTGTTGTTGCACGACAACAACCGTGATGTCACACTCTTTGTAAAATGATAATCTCCCGTCGTGCGTCTATGGCCTCTTGTCGTGCGTTAACAACATAGGATTGTCGTGTGTCATCCACCTCTGTTGTGCATCAACAACTTCTTATTGTGCATCAACAACCTTTTGTCATGCGTCAACAACCTCTCGTCATGCATCAACAACCTACCCTACAAATTCATGATACTTGATATGCTAGTACCTCAGTAAGCTAGTAGTAAGTTACTAGTATACTACCCGATGAATTACCTAGGTTTATATAGGATTAGTTTTCAATGGTAGGCGAAGCCAAACCCTAAAATAAATTATATTGGAAATTTTAGGCGAATAGGACATTGACCTATTCCGAAAATTTGCCATTTTAATTTTTCCTAAAATGAAATCACCAAGTTATGAATATTCACCACTAAAAAAATCTCTGCCATAGTATGCACTTTCCTATTACTCAGTCTTTTTCAACCAATCACATTTAAGTATTTTTGTTTCAGATGGTTTAAGTAATAGTTTTAAATAATTTTTTTTTATTCATTTACAAATACTAATTTTCATGTATGTGATTGGTTGATAGACTTTTCTCCTTATTCTCCTTATTCCCATACAACAAAATGATGTCATAGTTCATTAATGCTCATTAAATGGAGTGTCATGTCAACTCCAAGCTCTCTCCAAAGCATGACATTTAATATAAAGGTCACATCAAAATGCTCCAAGACAAATCTATTTTCATGGAACATTTCCCCAAACAAAATTATTGGAGAGCAATATAATTTTTTTGTGGATTTAAATTAACTCAAAATACAAAATAGCCCCAAATGTTAACCCATTTTTCAAATAAATAATTTGCACTTTTGAAGCTATTTGATGCTAATTATTAAAAAAAGTCAATCCTAATATATTTAAAACAATTCAACAATTTAACTTGAGGCAAAGACTAGTCACATTGTGACACTTATTCATCAGAGCTCCATCCCTTTCTCGATGAGAAGTTATAAGAAATTGTCGTTAGAGAAAATTAATTATAGACTTCGTTTAAACGTATATATTTTAATTAAATTAAATGTACTATTTTTTTATTAGAGAATTCAATTTATAGAAAACAAGTAAGGTATTTTAAAGTGATTTTAAAAAAATAAGTGAAGACAGGTTTTACATTGTTTATGAAACATGATGGGTGGTATATATTTGGAGGTATACAATCCTCATTTTATACCATTCAAAATAATTTTGGATTATGTTTTTCATTCTAATAATTAAATATATTAGATATGATAAGTAAATAGATTAGGTTCATTAAAAAAAAATACATAATTGAACTTTTGTAACTCATTTCATTCCTAATTGCTATTGTATATTACGATATTAAAAAATAAATCCTTGCACATATACTATAATGTAAAATCACACATCTAACATAACAAAAAAGTTTAATACTCAAATTAATTAATTATAAGTCATCATATCCTAAAAATTACTACGATCACGTGAACATCAATTAAATGCGATGTAATGAAATAGATATAAAATTTTGTTGTGTAGATCTAGTAATATGATGATTAGTATTGCATATATTGACACAAAATTAATATGAGAAACCTACGACTACACTTTTATCATTTGATATAAATTCTTAAATGTTAACACCTAAAGGCATTTAAATTGTTATGATATTAAATATAATAACTCTCCATTACTATCAGTGAAATTAGAATTTGATGAGATGTTTCCATATTTTGATAAATGTAATTTTATGTTGATGGGATCATCACATGCATAATTGAAAGCTTTAGTACAAACATTTCTATAGAGGAAAGATAAATTAGTTACTTTACACATCTAACAATTTTCATATGATGTTATGTAAAAATACTAAGGCATGGTAAAGTGAAAAAAACATATCTTATAATACATGTCATAGCCATGTTTTTTTCACATAAACATAAGGTTGTGAGAAAACGAGAACGAGGATCATACGGGATAACGTGCACATCAACCGAGTTGCAATCTAATGGCAGCGTGAAGAAGTTCCATGAGGAAGCAAACATTCAACCATGAAATGTGCATGCAAATAAAATGTCTCTCTCATATTCATAGATATAAACAAAGGAGTAAAAATAGGAGTGTTGTGTAACTCCCAATGCAAGACAATCATACCTCCATAAGTGGAAAAGAGGAGTCACATTCTGAAATGTAAATTAAATCACGTATGAGGCACTCGCGCACATTAACGTGTATGATGGAATCTATGACAACATTTTTCATACCTCCTAAAACACCTAAGACCTATGACTTCACCTAAGTGATATGACTTGCCATGTGACTTGGAAAATGCCCTAAGATGACAAAGGAAAGTACACACAAAAACACCCCCTTCATCATAACTTAGGATGAGGTGGCAAGTTAGAAGTAATAAATGGGTCCTAACAGCTAGTCTGATGAGGCACCCATGAACAAGGATCTAAAGTAGCGGAGGAAAACCCAGTGGGAAAAACATCCACTTACAAGAGATGGAAGAATCCCCTAACAACCTAAGAAATATGTGTCAATGGGTCCCGAAAACTAAGGTCTGATGAGGTACCCATGTAAAAACCACAACCTCTCTGGAGGAAGAAGAAGAGAGGAGAGGAAGAAGATAAAATATGTGAAGCCGCTACCAAATTTCAACTCTGTAACTTTAGGAAGTATCCAAGAAGAGTGTCGATGACATGGTCCTCAACTTGTAGATTGAATAAAATCCAACCACATCAAACAATGTGCCTACCATTAAGAAGGATGGAAATGGATTATTGGAAGTCCACCCACTTTGTGAAGGAAACCAAAAGAAGAAGTACAAATAACTCTGAATCTGGTCCATTGAAATGTGACATAGGTCTATCAAATGACTGCAAAGGAACCAAAGGTAATTCCATGAATGTATAACTGTTAGAGTGTTAGAGAGGAACATCCACCAAAAGGATTCCCAAGTGAAGTGAAGGAAAAGCAAGAACCCCCACAATAGTAGAAATATGATCCAAAGCGAGGAGGTGGATTAATGATGGTATCCAAAAAGTGGAAGTGATAAGAGTCCTAGAAGTGTAATTCCCAACAAAGGATATGAAATACTTTTAAAACACCTATAAAAGGATGAGAAAATCCCTATACTACATCACAAGTAGGCACTGTGAAGAGACGATGAAGGTCTGATAGATACTCGTCCCAAGAGGGTGGCTCAACAAATAGAAGAGCGATGTCGCAGGTATGAATCATTCATGTATAAAGGAGGAGGAGTGGAAAGGGCCTCACACAGTGGAAGTGAAAATGAATGAGGAAGATGTAATGACGATATGAGGCTAGGGACAAGACTGCTCGATGTATAATGGGAAGGGAGGAGTGTCAACATTCTATGGAAGGTGGTTGAGAGAAGGAGGATATGAGTCCTTAGTAGTAATCTTGTCATCAGAACTAGAAGAACAATCCTCATCATCAAGGATAGAACAAGCAAGTCGTGTCAAGAAAATTTTCATTATATGAAGAAGGAGAGGAGAGAAATGTACCAATACGAGAAGAAACAACCTCTAAATGGTCTCCGAATAATAATCGAATAATGTTCCAAATGGTGTGAAAAAAATGCGAGTGCACCACATGAAGGAGGAGATTCTTGGAGACATGTAACGTCAAGTAACCAACAACATGGTTGTATGTGTCAAGGTAGTATTCAAGATGATATAATCAGTGGGTGCATGAACTTTTCCATATAGAAAGGGATAAAGGTCCTCATGAGTAAAGTAACGGTCCATAGAAGCCCACCATGATTCTCTACCAAGAAGAATTGGTAGAGGTGAGAAGAAACCCTATGATGCTCAAGTCGGAAAAAAATCCTCCATGGTGCATCTGCAAGAATAGAAAGAAGTAAGAAAAGAAGGGTGTAAGAAAAAACACAAGGTTGCAAGACATCGACACATGTGAGAATGCATCTGCATGCATGCAATAAAACACCCAAGAACAATGATAACCCCTATTTGTGGCACTTTATAAGTAGTTTGTTGCTTATAATATGGGGTGTTCATGCGGCGTGAGACAATTAACCATAAAACATAACCCTTTTACACTTTTTTCTTCAATTTTTTGAGGTTCAGTCAAAGCGGGCCAAGGGTACGATGGAGGCAAGGTGCTACGATATTTTATGTTAGTGAAGGTCTTCCTTGTGTTGGAAAGAAATTTTTCCTTTACCCTATGTGCCATGATAATAGAATTAGAACCCTTGAGTGAATTAAACATGTGCACCTCATGCTCAATGTGGTACTTAAGACCCCTAAGAAATAGGTCATTTAGATACTCTTAAGTAATATCCTCCACACGTAAGGAAATATTTTGGAATTGATGGACATAATCTGTACGGAACCTGTTTATCGAAACTTTTCTAATTAGTTGAAGTAATTCGTGACACACTAAAACTATAGTATCTCTTGATGAAAATGGTCTATGTGACACTTAGAACATTCTTACGCCTTTGGGCACATAACTAACGATAACAAAGGAATTGGTCGGGCTCTAAATATAAGGATGTCATGGTCACCTTTTGTCCGGATGGTGTTTGATGGAGATCAAAGAAACTATCCATTTGGGTAATCAAATTGAGAAAATACTTTCCATAAAATTTACGCATTTCCACTTTTGAAATAATGCCACACCATTGGTGAGGAGATCCACCTGAATTTGTAGAGGCTCCTCCTTGATTGGAGTGATTTAGACCTATGTTCGTATTGCTAGAGGAACCCATATGACTAGAATTGGGATTTTTTTTGAAAGAGCGAGTAACATATCTTGTTTCATTGATTGAAAATCCATCTGATGTTCACCCCTAAGGCTACCTTTCAGATGAAAAAGCTCATTATTGAGGTCATCCTTACCATATTATTTTCCCTTTCCTAAATTTGGATGACTACATCAGATACTCCTAAACCAAAAGATTCTAAATCCGTATCTTCATTATTTTGGGTCATTCTGGATTTTCTTGATCTTTCAATTGGTCATGAGTTGATCTATTGGTCATGATGTAGGGTTTGGTACTCGGCGTAGATGGAATACGGAAAAACTTTAGGGTTTGAGTTTTGATAAAATTATTGGCCGAATAGAGGAAATATTAAAGAAGAAACCCTAACTAATTTTTGGAAACCTTTATGAAAATATAATAAACTTAGAAAAAATCCAAAATTTTCAACCTAGGTAGCCGTTTTATGAAGCTGCTATAACGTTTACAAAAAAAATAAAAAATGTTTGAAATTTGGAGAGGATCTTACTTGACTAATTTTTCCACACCACAAAAAAATTGCAGAAAAATTAGCTACAAATTTTGAGTTATAGATGAACCTTCACAATTAGGGTTTGATGTAGCTCGGCCGAGATCGGGCTACGATACAACTTGTAATGAAAATACTTGTAGAAATCTAAATATTAGCAATAATAGAACACCAAAGAACACAAGATTGTAGATAAATGATAGCAATATGCAAGTAGAATAGCTTAGCCACTTCGAGGGCAAACCTCCAAACCATATAATAAGACTCAAATGCTCAATATGACTATTAACTACTCCTCCCTACCACCTATATATACCAATCCTATGTTATGGCCAATACCAAGGCTAACCTACTAAACATACAAAAGCATAAATTAATAGTATATGACAAGAAGACAGATTATGTAAGCCACAAGTTGGCACTACATATCCAATATAATCTATAGGACTAATGGTGTAGCAGCTACATTCACCCCTTTTGATATCATAGAATATATGATCAAGTCAAAAGTGATGATTTATGAATCTAAACAATTACTGAGACTCACCTAGAACAATTTGATAGGCTTGTCTGTCATATAAAAGGTAGTAGTTCAATAGCTAATCGCACGGTCCTAGTTCCAAAGTATTCTTGCCAAATCCACTGCTACCGCATATCATAATTTTTTTCTTTGAGTACATCCAAGACCGATAAGGTTGATCCATTTTATTTCTCCTACTCATTGGAGGATACTAGTTGAATAATTGTATATTAGATTCGAGGAGCTTCGATAATGTGATGGCCATAAAAGTTTCAATGCTCTTGGAATTACCTTAGCATGGGCCAATGGATTTTTTTTTCAATGAAGTCCAAGGAAGTCCCACTTGTAGGGAAGATAAAGAATTTAGAGTTGCCCCTCATTGAGTTTCGAGATAATAATATATCGTTGACTATTGTAGTAGCATATATTCCAACATCATTCAAAATGTTACTAAGTAGGAGTTTGCCGAGACTTGGGAGGTAATATCTATATGAATTGGTCTTCTTAGGGGACAAATTTAAAAGTTACTTCTAGTAAAAAATATGAAATACATGGTACAAATTTCAAGAGATCCAAAATCTAATATATTGTACTAGGATAACGGGAATATAATTTTTATCATAACATTTGAAGATGAGGATGAAGTTTTTATCTTGATCAAACCAAATAATCCTTTTCCGGTGGGTATTGATCATGATGAAGAGTGGAAATATATTCAATTATAAAACCACATTCGGAATTGCCAAATGATGTAGGCCATGAAGTGGTTCTTTAAAAGTTCCAAATTGAAAGATCAACAATTGTGTTTGTTAATGATGAAGAGGTGTTCATTTTTCCATTTGAAGAAGAAAATTATCTTGGTGGTGGGTGTAATGACAGAAAACAATTTAAGCCTCTCATTAAAGATTCCTTCCATGAAGAAGAGAGTCTAATTTATGATGAGCCTTTGAAATATTTGAAATAGGAATCCGTGAAAGAAATGATGAGAATTGCATAAGAAAAAAATGATCCCCAACTCACCCTTGAACTCCTAATACAAGCCATGGAATTATAACATAGGCATTCCTCTTGAGGAAATGGTGGATGGATGTAATGATGAAAGTGAAGTTTTCTCTTTTCCATTTGAAGAGGAAGATTCTCTCAATGATGAAAAGGTTGAAACAAAAGTCTTTAAGTCCTTTAGAGATAAGGCCTCTCATAATGAAGAAGCAGTGAAATTCAATGAGCTTTGAAATGATGAATCAATTTCTCCAAATTGTTTCCTCAAATTTCAAAATGAAGATTCTCCAAATGAATGTGAAGGTGAGATTCTAGACATTTTGAACAAAGATTCTATGCAAGAAATCTTGAAAGTCACGCAAAGAATGAAATATCCATAGATTGGTCTTTATATCTTGGCTCATGTCATGGCTATGCAAGATAGGTATGAAGCTAAGTTTCATTCTTCATTCAATGCCCAAGTGATTCATGATAAAATAGAACAAAAGGTTGGACTCAACACTTCTCATGATTTTTTTAGTAAGCATAAATGTGGGAAAGATAATCAATTGGAACATTTCAACAATCTAATCAAACATCATCCATGGGGCAGCGGTGAGATGAAAAATGGAAAATCAACAATATGGATGAATATAGAAGAAAATTTACAATCTGAGAGTAATTTTAAAGATAGTAGGAACAACGAAGTTTGTGGGAAAAGCTCTCAACATTAGATTAATTATGTAAGCTCACTCCTCCCAAGCATACAAGCATCTGTGAAAGCACCTAGATTTCATAAGCAATTAAGGAAAAGAAGCTAATTCCTTGAACTAATAAATGGATTTTCAAAACATCATCACCCAATGCTACCCATCTAGGAGTAGCATCCGAAGAGAAAAGTGTTTGAGTGAAAGCGGTTTGTGCCCCACATGTACCATATGTTATTTTGGGTTTTGTGTTTCCCTTCCTTGCTTTGTGTGTGTTTCCTTTCCATGTGTGTGTTTGTTTCTTGTTGTGTGTGTTTTTTCATGTGTTGTTCCTTGCTTGTGGTAGTATGTTAAAGTAGTGACTCTATAACCTAATGGATAAGGCACCGATCCAATTAGTGTCATGAGATTCGGAGTTCATGCTTGTCTTTTCCTCACTCCATTCAATTGAGAACAAGTCACCAAAAAGAGCTAACTATTGTCATCAAAATATGTAACATGAAAAATTAACAAAAAATCCATGACAACCTAATCCAATTTTGAAAATCCTTTTCCCGATCAATGTAAAACCATCCCCCAGCCATCTCAGTCACTGTTTGACCCTCGTAATGGCCAGGAGGAATTTTTTAATTTGATTTTCAAGTGTGTTTCATGTACAAGGGATGTTATTGAAGTTGATTCATGAAGATATCTAGATCCATGAGGAAACAAGTACTCTGGAGGCCGAAAAAGGCCTATTTTTAGACTTTTTCCATCTAGTGAGAACCCCTTGGGAACATAAAGGGAGAAGATAAGGCATCGGGAAGTGTGTAGTAGATATATGTAATCATGTAAGGTAGTTTAGGAAAGTTCGCAAGAAAAATCAGGCTTAAGAAAAGTTGTGTAACACCGGGTTGTAGCATGGTGTAAGGAAATGATAGTAGTGAAAAAGCTAGTTGGTTTGATTTGAATGTTTCAGGATCCTCGGGATGATTTGAAAAGTGCCTCAATGAAATAATTTTTCCCCCTGCATGTACTATAGGTGATTTTAGGTGTTGTGTTTCCCTTCCTTGTTGTTTGTGTTTCCCTTCTATGTGTGTGTTTGTTTCTTGTTGTATGTGTTTCCCTTTCTATTGTGTGTTTGTTTTGTCTGTTGTTCCTTTCTTGTGGTAGTATGTTAAAGTAGTGTCTCTATAACCCAATGGATAAGGCACGGGTCCACGTAGTGTCTTGAGATTTTGGAGTTCTCGTTTTTCTGTCCTCACTCCATTCGAATTAGAACAAGTCACCGAGAAAGAGCCAAATATTTTCATGTAAAATATGTAACATGAAAAATTAACAAAAAATCCATGAAAACCTAAGCCACATTTTAAAATCCTTCTCGATCAATGTAAATTGATCCTCTAGCCAACTCGGTCATTTTGTTATCCTCATAATGGCCATGACGAATTTGCTAATTTGATTTTCAATTGTGTGTCATGTGCAAGAGGATGTTATTCGAGCTAATTCATGAATTTATATAGATCCATAAGGTGACAAGTAATCCTAGAGGCCCAAAAAAGCTTATTTTTAGAATCTTTCCATTTGGTGAGAACCCCGAGAACATAAAGGGAGAAGATAAGGCATCTAGTAATTTTCTAGCAAAGCTATGTAATCATTTGAGGTAGTTTAGGAAAGTTCTACAAGAAAAATCAGGTTTAGGAACAAGTTATGTAACATCGGGCTACTTGTAGCATGGTGTAAGGAAATAAAAGTAGTGAAAAAGATAGTTGGCTTGTTTTGACTTTTTCAATATCCTCGCGATGATTTGGAAAGTAATAAGATACTCATCGGAAATCTATGAATTCTCACTTCACATCACAAAATGTTTTAAGAAGTTCTAAGGAGAACATTTTTAGATATTGGCCAGGAAGTGAAGATGAATACCTCGATCCTTGTGGAGACTCAAGCAAAAATTTTAAGAGCTATAGGATGATTTGACACCTGATTAAAATTCCAAAGTGACATATGTGAGGCCCTCTTCACACATAATGTGTTGTATATCATTTTTATCGTCATAAAATTTGGTGGCATTTCCTTTCACTAGTGTGAGGCTTGAACAAAATTGAAAGAGGGGTGAATTTCAAATTGGTAGAATTGGCTCTTTAAAATTATGGAAATGATATTATCATCCTTTTTTGTGTCAAAATCATATAATGTTTTCCTATGTAACTCCTAGGGAAGCTCTCGGGGTAAGATGACACTCTCGAATGGGTATTTTGAGTAGTGTTTGGTGAAGGTAGACATCTAGAAATAACTATGGTGCACTTGGAGACCCTTGATGTCCCTTTTTACCTTTAAAAAAGTCAATGAGGACATGGGGACACTATAATTTGCCACCATGGTGACATATTCACTTTTGGAGGTTGCGTCACTTAAATGCTCACTTGGGCTGTTAGCAAGATGTTATGCACTCACAACCAATTTTGGCCCCTTTCTCATGATGGGTGGACCCTATATGGACAATAAATCAGAAAATTAGTGATTTATAATTTTCAAAATAAATTCCCTATATGGCCATTATATAGGAAAATCGATGATGTGGAGGAATGAGAGAATGGTTCACGAAATGTAGTCTAGAGACAAAAAGGCCTTAAACCGATACATGTGTGTTTTGAGGGGACTCGTGGAACTATGAAATTGTTCCACTAGTTATTTACAGGACATTATTAACCATTCGTTATCATTTTGGCCGAGGGCCAAGTCAGAAAGATAATCAGTACAAGTGGAATGTAAGAACTATTTCATTAGTTCCACCAAATTATGATTTTTCTACTGCATTTGTTTCCTTCTTAGGGGTCAGCTAAGACCCAAAGTCGGGAACAAAAAGGAACCAAATAACATCTCAAAAGTTTCTAATAAACACTGACTTCGCTAACTACTTTGTGTTTTTTCCAAGGGATAATTTAAGTAAATAATGCGAAGAACACACAAAATAATTCCAATAGTTCCCAATTTTCCTGATTTCACTAATTTGAATGAAGGAATAAACTTTTGCAGAAAAGTAGGGAGAAAGTGGAACAAGGGAAAAAATCCACTTATTCCCCAAACATCCGATTTACCCAATTTTAATAAATTTGATCCAAAAATGATGAACTCATATTCAATTTTGACTCAAGAAGAGGGGAAAGATGTCGAAAACATGAAGGATTTGTTCATGACTTCAAAGTTTTTAAAATTTTCACCGATCCATGACAACATATGGGTTATCTCCTTTTTCACTAATTTATGAGGGATAATTTTAATTATACATGGGTACTTCATATAAGGGTTGGTTTCTATGGCTAATTATTCTTGGCACTCTTATCCTTCTTTCTTCATATTAACCTCACTAGGTTATATTGAATGGGTGATATTGATGCATTATTTCTATGTACTTTGGTTAAGTTTACTTAGGAGTTTATATTTTTTTCGATAGTTAATTTTATGTAGATCCTTATAAATGAATCCTTGTCAGCTATCTATATTCATCTTGGGTGGATATAAGTTCACTTTTGGCAATGTGGACAATGTTGTTTGAGAGGACTCTATAGGTAAATTTTCTCCACTATTTAACTTATTATACCACACATATCTCCTCCTTCTACTTAGTTATTCATTGGTTAAGATCTCTTCCCATAAGTTGTAGAGAAACTCTCTTATTTTCTTCTTGAGAGATATATTGTATTTATATTTATAGACTTATTTTAGGAACTTTCATAGTCTCCTTCACTTGTATTTGATATTTCCTTCCTTCTAAAGTTTACTTCTTTTCGTGCATATAGTGGAATTTTGTTCGTGTTCGAGTGGATTCTATCCACTCATAAAAATATCAACATTCTCTACAAAAAAAATCAATTATGGGGGATATGTGGTGAGGTACACCTTTAATTTGGTGTTTGTTGATTTTCCATTGCATATACTATATAATTTGTCATTTTGTGGGTGGTCGGTGTCCTTGCACCTACTTCCACAATTTATATAGAAGCATATTTTTATTTTTACACTACTTCAACATATTAGTAGTCTCCATGTACGGAGTTATCCCAATGCATACAATGTATCTTTGTCGGTGGTTTAGTAATAGATTCATCCCACTTATATAGTTTTATATTATTTACCTTTTTCCATCTAATAGTGTAGCACATCTTGTACATTCTTTAGAGATGGATTTCTTTCCATATAGTGCATCTTCAATGATAATTTTCATTTATTAAGGGTAAAGGTTTTTTTTGGGACCCTACCCGGGAACAAAAGGGACAAACGCTAATATAAAGAAATGAAGAACTAGAGAAGACACCTAGAAACAAGAAGCCTAGTTTGTGAAAATGAAACAAATAAGAAACCAAAACAATCACCTCTAGTTGGACTTTCTATGATGGATAATATTCTAGCCATTGTCTTCAAGTGGATCCTCAAGCTCTATGTGTGAACCAAAAGTTATCTTTAGATAGTCTTGATATCTAGGGCCCTCCCAAACCTTAATGATTTTAAGAGATTTGGGGTATAGAGGAATGGGGACCGATACACCAGGAAGACTGGATAACGATCTAGGGACATATTAAATATTTAAAACGAATTCTAATTTACCTTTTGAGAATCGTTCTTCCTCTTCCTCCCGTTTCAATCTTGATTCTTAAAAGGAATCCTCCAAAATTGATTCCTCTAAAGGTAGAAATTCTTTGTCATAACTCAACATGGAGAAATCGAAAGGTGCAACAGAAAAAACAATAACATTCAAAGCTGAGGAAAGGGAGTCATCAAAACCATATTCATCATCATCGTCAACATAGGAGTCCTCTTCGTCTATCTCAACCTCATTGTCACCAAGTTGTCCCACATGTGGTTGAACATCGTCAAGTTTTTCAAAGCACAAAACTACCCACCATATTGTTCCCATCATCAAAATTCAGAATCTCCACCCCATAGAACAATCCATCTTCAACGTAGGGGTCTTAATGTCAAACGATGAGAACATGGCACTCAACTTCCAACTAATCAATCACCCCTCAGCCACGCATTTGTCATTGGTCAAATATGACTTTGAAAAATCCTTATCTACCCACATCGTCTTTGCTTGTGATACCACATCCTGCTCATCATGTTGACCTAGCTCCACCAAAAGCTGTCTCCACCCTAGGAGACACCAAAGCAACTCCAACAATAGATCTAGAAGACAATGTTACGCCCTTAATCATATATCTTACATTTTATGTATATAGCCGACTTGTGGCTATCATAATTGTTAATGCAAAATCACAACACCCCCAAATGAGTCGTCAGATCTGATTTTCTAAGGTAGGGTCATCTCGGTGTGATTTGCATAACATTGAGATTTTCCTAAGGTGTGGGACCTTGCAAATGGGAAACCTCTCCAAAGAAGGTTGGTTCCTCTTCCTAAACTACCGCCACAAGCTATTATAGTGTAGCCAAGCTAATCTAATCCTAATCTAACCATTCCAAGGAGACAGAGAGAAAGAGAGGGGTGAAAGATTCTACTCTAAGCGGTGATACACTAGAAAAGGAAGTGGTTGAATCATAGACCCGACCATCTAAAGTGGAGAGAGGTGAGCAGAGGAGAGGGTAGAAAGAATGCACCACAAACCGAGAGGTAGGTATCACACAAACACCACTTTGAAACCCATTAAACACAACTCCCAAGACCTGCAATAGACATCAAAAGTATGCACAGTATACCCTACAATGATGAGAGGTAAGAAGAGACAACAAAATGAGCCAAGGATGGACAGATGCATCACAAAATAGATTTTATTTCTCCAAAATGTTACACATAAAGTGCACCATCGGTGAGCAAGAGGAAAGAAACGTCATTAGAACAAGGGAGGAGGTTTGAACTCCATTTTTGACCCTGAGGAAGAAAAAGAGGGGGAAGGCAGAGGAGAAATAGTGACCAACCCTTTGAATGTGCCCCTCTATTACAATATATAGGAAGAATGAGAGAGAGAAGAGGGAAGAAAACAAATCCTGCTCTAACCACCCTGAGATATGCATTGAATCTCATTTTGAAAGCTCAACCACTGAATATCAATGCCTTTTATAAATCCACCCACAATATGTCACTTCTAGTTCCCTGGTGGATCAAATCGAATCAGATCTGGTAGTTGAAGAGATCAGATTCTGCATTAATGTCTTAGAAGACTTTTTCCCTGTTTTAACCTACCAGAGCCTTCCCAAAATGATCATTTATGTTCCCAAGGCGTAAAGGGTGTCCAAACATTTCTAGAAAGTCTTCTCCCAGCCAAATATGATTCTCTAGTTTAAAGACATGTCCATTTGAATATTAGGGATATGTGGCGAAATATTTAAAGAGTTTACCCATGTTGTAGGGTCGATGTGGAGGCCTTGTGCACCTTGGAGATTTGACCCTTGCCCTTCGCTCTTGAAATAGCACCATAATGACTTGTGGTGGCCTCCATGAGCTCCTTGGGGTCCCTTATATTTCTCCGAGTCTTTTTGCTTGGCCGGCCAAAAATCTAATCCTAGACATGTGGAGGCTTAGCGCTTATTTGAAAACTACCTCCAGAATTTAATTTTGACAATGCGTAGGTGAGACACGTGGAGGCATCTACTGGGGTCGAAGACTTAACCAATTTTGGGCCCGCTCTCCTTTTAACCTTTTTGACCATTAGCTACGTGGAGGGCTGGTGCAAGTTTGAGTCTCCGCTCAAGATTTTGCCTTTGGGGATGCGCCGAGCTGACACGTGGTTGCCTCCGCTAACACTTTTATACTTAGCCTTTTTGAGGCCCGCTTTGTCCGCCTTTTGAATTTGATGCTTTGAATCTGCCTCCATTTTAGGCCTGGGACATGTGGGGACCCGATGCTTGTTCGAGCCTCCCTTTTTGGATTCAACTTTGGAGAAGCGTCGTGCTGACACATGGCTCTCTCTCTGTCTCCTCCATACTTAGTCGATTTTGGACTCACTCTGAACTATTTTGAGCCTGAAGACCTCGAAACTTCACCATTTTTTTCTTTGAGCCTCTGGCCTCTTTGACACTTCTCGGCTTTGCACTCTGACTCTGTTATTTCATTTTATAGTCTACCTGAGTCTATTTGCTGGTTTTGAAGCATAGATTCGCTTGAAAGAGCCATTTTTTGAATTTCTTTCTTTGCACAGGTCATTTAATCCTTCACAGGCCCCACCACTCCATTGTAGAGTCCCTCTATAACTTGTTTGTATTCCTGGAATGTGAGCTTGTGGGTCTAAGTTGTTTCCTTCATAATTTCCTTATGTGCAGGATTTGTTTTGACCAAATTTGCAGGGGAAAATTTGGGATAACAATAACTTCTTATCATTATGTATCTCTTTCATATATGTTATATTATCATGGGTGGTCCATCTTGGAGATGTCCATAGAATATGAGAGTATAAATAGGGGTTAGTAGGTAGTAGTGGATCATCATATTGAGCATTTGAGTCTTATTGTATGTTTTGGAGGTTGCCCCCTCGAAGTGGCTAAGCTATTATACTTTCATATTGAGATAATTTATCTACAATATTATGTTATTTGGTGTTTTATTTCTGGTGATAATCAGAATTATTGAAGTAATTTCATTACAAGTGGTATTAGAGCTGTGATTCGGGCTAAAATTAAAGCAAAAACCCTAATTATTTGTTTCTATTATATCTTGTAAACTAGATATAATTTTTTAGATATTTTTCTATAAGATTTGTGAATCATTCCAAGTAAGAATCCCTAAAACATTTAGACTTTTTTCTTTATTTTCCAAAATTTATTGCAAAGTTATTGTTTTTTTATAAAATTGTTCCTTAGGCTGCAGTTTGTGAACTTTTTCCGATTTCTTTATATTTTCAAAAAGAGGATACAAAATTAGTTTGAGTTTGTTCTTTAAGTTTTTATATTTTGCCAAACTCTTATCAAACTCTGAAACCCTAAAATTTGACCTTGATCCCTAAATCCTACTATTTTGGGGCATCATGGCGGGGCCTTCCACAAGAGGAAAAAAATCCCATCACTCTAGGTAAAACACCAGAAAAGGATGAGATAGTAGTTGAGGATTTGGAGACAGAAGAGGTAACTACATATTCCTCAGGGTTAGGGTTTACTTCGACGGACCATAAGGTAAGCCAACTTGAGTTTAACCTGAGAGACCTCGAGTCTCGGGTGGCTAGAAAAGAAGATGTGGAAAGGATTGGACAACAATTGGAGGATTTCATGAATAAATTCAGTACACATATAATGGGTAATCATAATTCTATCAACCAAGGTGGATCTTCAGGTCAAGGTAATAGAAAAATGAGCCAGGGTGGATCTTGAGCATGCCCAATCCAAATACAAGCACTCTATAGGCCCATAATATGTTTCCAAAAGTGGAGATGCACAAGTTTGATGGAAAGGATCCACTCAATTGGATCAACCAGATGGAGAATTTCTTTGAACTACATCATATTCCATCAGGACAAAAGGTGACCATGGCATCTTTGTATCTCGAACCTGACCAATTCATGTAGTATCGATGGTTATGTGCTCAAAGGCAAAAAAGTGGTCTTAATGTTACATGGACAGTCTTCACCGAAGAGTTACAATTACACTATAGTTCTAGTGTGTCATAAAATTACTTCAACCAATTGGAAAAGTTAAGACAAACAAGATCCGTTAAGGATTACATTCATCAATTCCAAAACCTTTCTTTACGGGTGGAAAATATTACTGAAGAGAATCTAAATGACCTATTTCTTGGGGGTCTTAAGGATCACATTGAGCATGAGGTGCGTATGTTTAATCCTCATAAGGTTTCTGATTCTATGATTATGGCACGAAGGGAAGAGGAGAAATTTGTTTCAAGTAAGAGACAAAATTTCACTAATATCAGAGATCGCAACACCTTGCCCCTGACACTCCTTGGCTAGTTAGATTAACACCTCAAAAAATTGAAGAAAAGAGAGAAAAAGGGTTATGTTTTAACTATGACGGTAAATATGGACTGGACATAAATGTGCTGAAAATAAGTTGTTCTACATTGATGGGCCTAGTGAAGATGAAGAGAAGGATGAAGATGTCGAGTCAGAGGTCTTGGTCGAGCCAGAGGAGGAATCAAGAGATCCCCATCCAATGATCTCATGCCATGAAATTTCAGGTATTAGCACCCCCAAACCCTCAAGGTGGTTGGATTATTAAAAAAGAGAAGGTCATAGTGTTGATTGACTCAAGAAGTACTCACAAACTTATCAATCATAAGTTAGCAGTGCACCCAAACTGTTTTATTTATCCAGCTCCTAAATGTCAAGTAATGATTGTTGATGGAGGTAACGTTACTTGTTCTAGAAAATTCCATAACATTAAGCTCACCATGGGTGATTACATACTAAATAGCCCCATGTATTTCATTTCTATGGGAGGAGCAGACATTGTGTTAGGAGTTTAATGGCTTACCACTTTGGGAACCACTGAGATGAACTTCGAAGAATTGTTCATGCACTTTCAGTCTGAAGGAATGACTTTTGAGCTAAGAGGCTTTAGAGAAAAGTCTCCATAGATAGTGATCTCTCATCAAATGCACAAAATGCTAAAAAAAGGGTTTATAGGGATTTTGGCACAATTATTTTCAATGGAGGTGCATAATTCTAAGGACATTATACCATCAAATATGCAAGCAGTGTTTGATGCACATTCTGTTGTGTTTAAAAATATGACAAAGTACTTACCTCCAAAGAGAGATCATGATCATGTTATTTAGTTAGTACTAGGGAGCCAACCACCTAACATCATACCTTATAGGTACCCATATGTGCAAAAGAGTGAAATCGAGAAGATTGTACAAGAGATGTTGGAAGTAGGAATCATCTTTCATAGTCAGAGTGCTTATTCTTCTCCAGTAGTGATGGTACATAAGAAAGATGACATGTGGCACATGTGTCTTGATTATAGGGAACTTAATAAGTACATAGTCAAATATAAGTTTCCTATTCCTGTAATTGATTATTTTCTTGATGAGTTGCATGGTGTTTTTATTTTACAAAGCTTGATCTTTGTTTGGGATACCACCATAACAAAATCAAGGATGAGGATGTTAATAAAACCACCTTTTCGACATATGAAGGCCATTATGAATTCTTGGCAAATCCTTTTGGACTCACAAATGCACCTTCTACATTTCAAAGTTTGATGAATTCTATTTTTAAGACATTCATGCGGAACTTTTTTTAGTGTTTTTTTATGATATATTAATTTATAGAAAAACATGGGAGGAACATTTGCATCATGTAAATAAGGTTTTGGAAACCCTTGAGCAACATCAACTTTATGCAAAGCCCTCTAAGTGCTCTTTTGGAGTCAAGGAGGTTGAATATTTGGGTCACATTATCTCTCATGAAGGGGTTAAAATGGATCCTAATAAGATCAAATCCATGATGGAGTGGAAGGTTCCAAAACCCTAAACAATCTACAAGGATTTTGGGGCTTACTGAGTTATTACTAAAGATTTGTAAGGCATAATGGAAGAATATCAACAACTCTCACACTTTATTAAAGAACGACTCCTTTCATTAGAATGACGATGCAACCAAAGCATTTGAGCAACCAAAGGAGGCCATGTGTACCACTCTAGTCATGGCTACTCCATATTTTCCAAAACATTCATTATTGAATGTGATGCATCAGGGTCGGGTATTGGGAAAATTCTCATGCAAGAAGGTCATCCTATTACCTTTTTGAGCCATCAATTCAAAGGTAAGAATCTTTCAAATCCAACTTATGAGTAGGAAATGTTATCCATGCTTCATGCAGTAAAGCAATGGAGACCATATCACATAGGAAGCCACTTTAAAGTGAAGAAAATTTATGATAGTCTGAAATACTTCTTGGAGAAACGTTTATCATATGAAGAACAACAAAAATGGGTCTCAAATATGTTGGGATATGATTTTGAGATTATCTATAAGAAATGGAAGGAAAATGTAGTCGCGGATGCTCTATCGAGGAAAGATGAATCAAGCTGCGACATTGTTATGTGCCATATCCATCTTGGGAAGATTGGATAGATGAGGCAAGGTCGAATGGAGAAATAACCCAACCACACAAAACCTCATTCATAATCTCCGAATGATCCAAGCATGTTTCTAAAAACATTGTATTGAAAGGGGATGCTTTATGGTATAAAGATAGATTATACCTATGTAAGAAATCCACTATTAAAAATAGGGTTGTATCTGAGCTTCAATCTTCTCCAGTAGGGGGAACTCTATATTCTTGAAGACTTATCATTGAGTCAAACAAGAATTCTTCTAGGAAGGGCTCAAAGGGGATGTCCAAAAATTTGTGGTAGAATGTATAGTTTGTCAGCAAAATAAGGGTGAAACAATTCGGTCCCCAGGTCTTCTACAACCTCTATCTATTCCTAGCCAGCGGTGGGAAGAGGTTTCCATGGACTTCATCACATGATTTCCTAAATTTGAAGGAAAAAATGTCATCATGGTTGTGGTGGATAGACTCACCAAATATGCTCATTTTTGTGCCTCGTTACACCCATTTGCTGCAAGCACAGTAAAAACAACCTTCATGGACACAGTACAGAAGCTTCATGGGACACCAAAGATTGTAGTAAGTGATTGAGACCCTATATTTACTAGTAATTTTTGGAATGATTTATTCTCATGTTTGGGTACTCAGTTATCTCATAACTCTTCTTATCATTCCCAGTCTAATGGGAAAAAAGAAGTTGTAAATAAGTGTTTAGAGGGATATCTCCATTGCTTTACCTAAGATAAAAAAACAAGATGGGTCCAATGGCTGCCACTTATAGAATGGTGGTATAACACTTCCTTCCATACTTCATTCAAAATGTCTCCTTTTTTAGCACTCTATGGGTACCATTCACCATCGATCACATCATCATTGAGAGGACAACTACGGGTCATAGAAGTAGAAGAACACATTCAGTATCAACAAGAGGTCCTCTCTAGTCTCAATGAGAACTTTGCCATGGTACAAAACGGCATGAAGCGGCGGTGATGAACATCTCATGGAAAGACATTTTGAAGTCGGTGATTTGGTTTTTGTATGTTTACAACCATATAAGCAAATGTCTTTGAAACAACAACAAAAGGATAAAAAAATTCACGAAGTATTATGGCCCCTATCAAGTATTGTAGAAGATTGGTATTGTAGCATACAAATTAGAACTTCCATAGAAATAGAATACATCCAGTCTTTCATGTTTCTTTCCTGAAGAAAGTAATTGGACAGAGAGTATCAGCCCAAACAGTGTTACTGAGCTCAATGAGGAGGGAAGAGTCATCTTGAAACTTGAATGCATCTTTTAAACACACACTACAATATTGAGGACACGGGTTATAAGTGAGTACCTAATCAAGTGGAAGAATATGGACAATGAAGATGCAAGATGGGAAGATATGACATTCTGCAAAGTAGCCCCACAACTTCTCAACATTGGGGACAATGTTTCTTTGAAGGGGAAGGGCATGCTATGCCCTTAATCATATATCTTACATTTGATGTATATAGCCAACTTGTGGCTATCATAACTTCTTATCATTATGTATCTCTTTCATATATGTTATATTATCATGGGTGGGTCAGCCTTGGGGATGGCCATAGCATAGAAGAGAGTATAAATAGGGGTTAGTAGGTAGTAGTGGATCATCATATTGAGCATTTGAGTCTTATTGTATGTTTTGGAGGTTGCCCCCTTGAAGTGGCTAAGATATTATACTTTCATATTGAGATCATTTATCTACAATATTGTGTTATTTGGTGTTCTATTGCTGGTGATAATAAGAATTATTCAAGTAATTTCATTATAGATGAAGAGGAAGCCACCAGACGGAGTGACCCCAGGATGAATCTCAATAATCACACCCCTTCTAAGCTAGCTCATAGCCCCGCAACTCACCATACTATGCCCAATATTCTTAAAATTATCACAAAAATAGTGGAGGGTTCATACACCAAGGACTACTCCCATGACCGAATTTGGAGGCAAGAAGGATAGACAAGGGTAGTGGCCTACCCAGGGGAGAATCGACATATTTTTGCATAAATGAGTCTAGTATGGGCCAGAGTGGTTGGATCCATTGTAATAAAGCTTCCAATGGCCTTTTTAATTCCAAAAACCACATCTAGTTCTTAGTACTCCATAGGGAAGGTGGAAATCTTACCCTGATGGGAAGATAGGAGGAGCCTATCTTGGTGTACTAGGATACCATCTAGTCAAGGATAACACATTTTTTCCATAAAACCATTCCCCCCTGAAGCACACTCAAAATATCTTCCTCAAGCAAAAATATAAACAAGAATGAGCTATTAGAGAGATCCACTATGTCTAGCCACCCAACAGGCCTCCATTTTCTATTGGACCAAGCTCTGACATAGTCTATGTTGGGTCTAAGGCCAAAAAAATTACCTACAAATGTAGTCTTATATCTTCATTGTGACCGAGCCACAACCTCCTCGGGAACTTGGAGAGATGGAGCATCCACATGCCTTGAAGGGATCAACGAAAGAATAGTCTCCTCCTTGCGTTGATAGAGTCTCTTTGCACACAAGAGAGGCCTTCCAAGCATTCATGTCCTCCCGCCTGCTCCAACAAACCATCATTTTGAAAATGGACTTCACGCCTACTCTCTGTCATGTTCTTTGTTTCCAATTAATCCAACACATTGATATTACATAGTGAAATTGTGCTCCAAAGTGATAATTTTAATCATTCACAATGTGTCTTTTATTTCTTGTACACCACCCATTGAATTTTTTCTCATGGATTTCATTCCATCCAATGCACCTTCATCATATTTATACTACTTGTGTGTTGTGATGTTTCTTTGGAATCCTTGCAACATATCTTATCATATTTTAACACTTTGTTGATCTATGAGTTTTTGAGAAAACTTAGAATTATTTATGTGTCAATTTCACTCATTGTATCTATGTTTTAGGGAGGATTATTTTCTATGATTTATCTCCTATTTCTCTACATTATGAGGTATAATATTTATTAAGCATGGGTTTCTCATATGTCCTGGTTTCTATGGATAACTCTTCTCGGGATTCTTATCATTCATTCTTTGTATTGCCTCCCAAGTTACACTTAATAGGGGATGTTGGTGCATTATTTATATGCGCTTTGGTTAAGCTTACTTAGGAATTTATTTGTTATATTTATTATAATTTTTTTTGTGCATATGTCTCGTGGAGTTTGCATTTATGGTTACTAAACTTAAATGTGTTATCTCCTTTTTAGAGGACACCATTGGTGTAAAATAACTTTATTAGAGGCAAAAAAGAAAGGAGGGTTTCATCAACTTGTACAAATTATTTATACCCCTCACCTATCTTTTTCATTGTGTGTTGTGGGAAACTAATTGTCAAATCCCTCTAATATTATTCTTTTGTAATAATATTTTATACTTATATTATGCTTTATGTATGGTTTTCAATGTAGTGATGGTGTGCGAGAATGGATATTATGTGACTCGAATTCTCATTAATCTTTCATTTTGTACTAAAATCCCAATTATTATTAGATTTTTTCAAGACCTAGAATATAATAAATATATAGGATTTGCTTCTTCTCTCCTTGTTTGGTTTTAATGTTTGTGGTCCGTCATCCCAAGACAACTAACATTTAATCATGTCCGCATTTTAATTTTTATCCTACAAATTCATCTATGCTTGTAAACATATCCTTATATTAACTCACGTGATTACTATAAATGCTATTTAGATACCACATTTCTATTTAATTTCTTGTACCACATTACAAACAATAAAAAAATGAACTACTATTTTCATTTTCAACTTGATTTGTACCTTTTAATTTATGAGTGTTCCTATTCATATCAAACTTCTTCCTAAAAGCAATTTCATACTCACAAAATTTCTTATAATAATGACATTACACATTAATTTTTCGTAATTTTAACCTCCATGATTATTATTACGACTTCGTCTTCTATATCCTCTACTTGTAATTAAATTGGTTTTGGATCTTCATTATTCATGGATATTGTTAATCCTTCCACTTTTTCTATCACATTTATTACTTGCTCCTCTTCCTCGTGTGCCTCCGTAGTTTCCAAGTGAATATTTTGATTTAATTGCATGTTCTAGGGATTAATAATGTTCTACAAAAGTATTCAACATTTTCTCATGAGTTTGGAAAGACCTCTTACATTTATAAATAGATATTATTGCTACATATTTTGAAAATTCAATTGGTAATACAATTGGGTCAAACAAACCAAAAAGACTCCTTACAATAATATCTACTATATCTTTACCTTCTAATGTGTTTCCATGTATCCTAGAAGAATTTGTAATCATATTAGTTTAACTTTGTTAGTTCCTTGATATGGATTTTTGAGATTATCACGTGCTTGTTTGAATCTTGTTGTTGTTGTAGTTTGTTAATCATCCATTACATGTTGGATAATATACATCTTTAACATCCTTCATATTATATTTGGTAATATCTTTCTATGCTTGTAGGAGGGCATTATATGATGCTTTATTCTGTTATTTTTAAAAACCATTCTCTATCAAATCCCAAAACTCTTGAGAAATAAATAATGTAGTCATCTAGATGTTTCAATAATCATAATTATTTCTGTCAAATTGAGAAAATTTTAAACTAAGATTATTTCTCCTCACACCTTCCATTAGCTATATACTTTGACTAAGAAATATCATTGATAACTTATCTCTTATACCATTTTGAATGGTCATTATAATTCCAACTTGAGAGATAATGGTCATATGTAGATTGCAAAACACATAATACACATATATGTGCTGATAAAATAAACATGAAATAATATTTATTGAAATAGATATTATTGTATAAAAAGACTTCTACAATTTTATTCTCACTTCTTCACCTCTTCATTACAATAAAACCAATGAACCAAACACTTATATTTATATCTCATGTTTAACTTTGATCTGAATTATTTTTTAGATTTTAGTGGAGAGCACACTAGTTGTGGCATTCAATATGCTATGACAACACATTCATAATAAAATTATTCAAATAGAAGAAATAAAGAACTGCATTGTAGAAATGATACTTTAATTGTAGAAGTAAAATATCTTTATTCAATATCTACATTAATTGGAAACACACTATAGGAAAGATGTATGCCAAATATAATCACAACAAAGAATTTATTCACAATAGAAAAACTATGTATGAAGGATGTGTTCCTTGTGATTCCATGCAAATGAAGATGTATATAAATAAAAAAACTATGTAGGAGAGATATGTGCCAATCAATCCCTTGCAAATGAAGATGTATGTAATGCCCACTTCTCTTCAACACTAAATGAAACATGATTATCTTTTCCGAATTGTTATAATCGTAAACCTTGCTACTTTATTCCAATTAGCATACTAATAAGTTGTGCGGGGCATCATGACTCCATTGTGTTTTGATTATTATTATTTTAACTATATGTCGTATTGTAGACCCTGATGGACTTTTAAGAATAAAACAATTGTCTAGAATGGTTTCATTATCGTAATTTGATTGTGATAGCATTACTCTTCGATATTGTTTTGTTGTATTGGGTTTATCTCTGTGTCGGGACACATAGACACTATTATTCTTTATTACCGAAAGATATTAATAGAAGAATGACATTGACACATTGTGTTAGGGAATTGAAGGATAGGCAGTATTGGAAGCAAACTAATTAACTTTTGATAGACATTCAAGTATGGAAGAAAATTATGTGTTGTCGAGATAAATATAGGTTGACATTTCAAATCATTTTGTAATTGGTTTTTATTATGATGTTCAAATTTATTTTTGTGATTTAATTAATATTGGAGATTGACGAAATTGTGAGCGAGTGAAAGTATTTCTTTAATCGATGATCCGATTGGTCTTTGATCTTAGTTGCAAACTAATGTATGAGTAGAATCGAAATGTTGAAAATGGGAATAATTGTTAAATTACTTGGTCTTAGCTATAGTAGCTATGATCTTTGATGTTTGAAATTGATAGTTAGATGTAAGTGTTTTATTACTTCGATATCGTTAATATCACCATGAGGCCAGAGGGGTATTGTGTTTTTAAAGGAAAAACATATCATGACAAACTACGGGGATTGGAGACCAACCACATTGGAATTCTAGGTGAATTCAACAAGGGTAACCATGACAACATGTATTTTTGTGTGTATTGGAAAGGGAAAATTATGACCAAGGGGTTATGTTTTGTCTTTTATTTATTTTCCTTTAATTGATGTTAGTATGGGATTTTTAGTGATGTAATTCATTGTATTAATTATTTGGAATTTGGTGTATGTATTTTACCCTTTTATTATTAATTGGGTGTAGTGTCTTAATTAAAGCTAAATCCCCAAAATGACCTATGGATATGCTTTCTAAGGCAATGTCATTTGGTGTGAATGCACAACATTGAGCTTTCCCAAAGTGTGGGACCTTTGCAAATGGGGAAAGCTCTCCAGAGAAGGCTAGTTCCTCTTCCTAAACTACCTGCCACAAGCTATTCCAGTGTAGGCAAGCTAATCTAATCCTAATCTAACTATGCCAAGGAGACAAGAGAGAGAGAAAAGAGGGAAAAATAGAGCCTACACTAAAATGGTGATACACTAGAGAAGGAAAATGTTGAACATCTATTAAAACTACCATGGAACAAGAAGAGGTGAGCAATGGAAAGGATGGACAAGTGCATCACAAAACCAAGGATAAATTTCACACAAAAATGTTCCAAAACTCCATGAACACAGCTCCAAAACCTACAATGAACATTCAAACATGCACAAATACCATTAATGAAGAGAGGTAAGAAGAAGACAATAAAAATGAGCAAGGATGGACAAATGCATCACAAAACATGTTTTTATTGCTCCAGAAGTTTGCACAAAACATCATTTTATTGGTAAGAGAAAAAAATTGCCATTATAGAGCAAGGGAGGAGGTTCAAACTCCATTTTTGACCCTGGGGAAGAAAATAAGGGAGAGGCAGAGAAGAATGATGAACAACCTTTACAAATGAGCCAAATTTGGCTTTTAACCATCGAACAAAATGAAAGAAATGTGGAAAACATGGGAAAATCAAATTGAAACTCCAACCACCAAAAAATCCCTCCAATCTCACCTGCAAAAGTGATGGGATTCATGGAAAAACCCATACACCAAAGTACATTGCTCTGCAGAGCAAGAAAGAGGCCCATACTTCATTAATTTTGGTGGTTGGGGTGTTTTTCGTGTTTTTGCATCATGAGAGACGTTTTCCTATTTTTCTCCTTAAAATATCCATCAAAAATAAAATTGAACCCTCCATCATGTAGAGGATTTCAACAACTTTCCAATGATATAAAGAACATGAAAATCTCGAGCTCGGGATCGAAAGTTATGCCCCTCTAAAGATTTAGGGCAAAAATAGCAATTTTAGGGCAAAAATCGGGTTGGCGGGCCGAAACTTGAAAATTTTCCATTTTTGAATTTGGGAAAATGTCCCAAAAATTCCCCATGCCCCTGCACTCCTGCCATGTGGCACTTTCCCATTCGTTGATGGAAACGGGCTCAAACCTCACTTTTCCCCTTTGATTTTTTTATCGGGAAAAATTCCCAAATTTTCCCCGCGCTCCGCCGCTCTAGTGACACGTGTTGGCTTTTGGTTGCTTGGCGGGGGTGCACTTCTTTTTCTCCATTTTTGCCTCTATTGCTTTGGAAAAAAACCAAAGTTTCCTCCATGCCTTCGACTCCCGCCATTGTCATGGACATGTGTCGCTTCCTCATTGGTCATGGGCCTTCCATAACTTTTTCTCCATCCTCCTCTCCGGCCTGCGGGCCAAAATTTTCCCTTTACGCCCTTTTCCCTCTTTGGAAAATTTTCCAACTTACCTCCACTGGCCCGACCTCCGCTGCCATGTGGCACCTTCTCATTGGCCGCGGGCCTGTCAAGGGAAAATTTCCCCAAAAAACTCCATCGGGCCATAACTTTCGAAATATTTGGAGTTAGGAGGAAAATTTTACCTTTCTAGAAAGGGAAGAAAAATCCTATCTGATGGAGCCATTTCTAAAACCCTTGAGTGCTTGAAATGTGTGAAAATTGAATTTGAAGCACAAGGAAGGGAAGAATGAAGGCAAGTTAGCCAAAATAAGCGGGGGCTCATTTTGGATAACAATTTGGTGACTCTCAGGGGTCATCTGCCTGCTAGATGAATGATCAGTGGCCTTTGAAGCATCCATTGGGCATGGAGTCAAGCTTGATAAACTGATTCTGATCTGAACTATGAAAATATGACCTCTGAGCCACTTGGAAACCCACTGAAACTTGGAGTTGATCTTCACCAAAACCCACTGAAATGGATTGTGCAAGAGCAACACAACAACACCAAAAAACTATGTACAAAATTAGAAATCATACATACCCCAAGTGGGATATGCAGAGTGTGCACAAGCACTTCTTCTACTGAAAAGAAAACCTACCTACTCTACTCTAACTAGAAGCAAAGGTGAGCTAAACAAACCCTGCAACTGGTTGTGCAAAATAGCTTCCTTTCTTCAAAATGGGCAGCCATGCAATTGATTTGGAGCTGATCATGGCTGTTAGGATGAGTGGAAAATCAACAAGAAGCTAGTCTTCTACCCATATCAACAAGGTGTCAACTGAAAACAAGTTAGATACCTCTTTTAGTTGCTTTGCATTTGGATTGTAGAGGTATTGCAGCTGATCCTTGGTGCTTAGATGCTCATCCTCATGCTTAGAAGCAAGCATGACTGGTTGTGACTTCTCCTTTGGCTCCAATGAAGCCAAATACCTTATTGGGCAAGGTCTGATCCATTTGATATGCCCATTGCTCTGATTTTCAACTCCAAAAATGGAGTCCTCTTGTAGACCTTCTTGGATGGATGATGTGGGAGAAGTGATGAAGTTCTTCTGTTGTTTTCCTTCTTCCTCCAATGAAGAACATGGAAGATTAATATCTTCCAATCTTGGCTCCAAAAGGCTGTTATAAAATGCAAGGCTGCTGCAAATGAATGCTCTCCTTCATGGCAGCAGGTTCTTGTGTTTGGAATGTGGGTGATGAAGGAGAAAATGGTGTGATTTCAACTGGTTCCTCTTCATCAAAATAGTCTTCCAAATCTGACAAGATAAACTACCTCATTGTTGTCCTGCTACAAATGCTCAACCTCCCCCATGGTGTTCTTTTGATTTGCAACTTGATCACCATGGTTTCTTTCATCCTCCAACATTGAGTTTGAGAGATCAAACTCTTCTTCAACACTAGAAGTCGAGAGAGATGAAGTAGAAAGAAGAACTGAAGGTTCTTCTATAGCCTGCTTTGTGCTCAAAGCTTTTGGATCTGCACTTTTCTCCCCCACAGCTGGAATGTGCTCCTCTTCTTTTGGATTTGGAGCAGCTTCTCCTTCCTCTACTGCTTGAAGACAATCTTGCTCTTGATTGAACTCTTCCTCTAGCATGAAGTTTTTCAAGTCAAACTCTTCAATCTGCTGCTCTATAGGATAAGTTGGGGCTGCAAGATCTCTTTTAGAGATTTCCTCTTCCATGGCTGATTGTGCAACTTGAATTGGATCAACATCTTCTTCAAGTAGAGTGCCAACATGGACACTACATTCTGAGCAAATTGATTGCTGATTTGCCTCTTCTTTTTCTCTTCTTCTGCTGTAACAAAATCAGTCCTAACCACCACTTGTTCTTCAACCTTGGCCTCCTCTGTTGGTTTCACCATCAAGGGGATTTTTGTAATCCCGAATTTAAGAGCCAAGCTTACCAAACTTCTGATTTTTTCTTCTTTGTTTGGCTCTTCTTCTTGCTATCCTTCATGACTGATTTTTGTAATTTCTTCTTCCCCACATGGAATTGGGAATGCAAGAGGAGGGGTGGGTTGTAACTCAATTGATTTTGCAATTATTTTTTGTGGTGGAGGAGATGAAACTTCTTGTTTCCTTGGAGTGGAAGGTATTTCTTTTTTCTCTTGTGGAGGGGATTTGGATTTGGAAGAGAAGAGAGAAGAAAAACTGAGATGGGATGGAAGACTAGGGGATGGAGAAATGGAATCAACTCTTGGGGCAAGCATGGGATGGATTTGGAATTTGGCATTCAAAATGAGATGGTGTTACTTGAGGAATGGAAGGAGAAAAACTAGATGATGGTGTAGAACTTACCCATTGACAAGGTTGCTCAACACCAAATTTATAGGCCTCTATCTCCATTGTCCATTGTGCAAGTTGGGGCAAGCATCTCCATCATGAAGTCCAGCTTCTCCTGAGGGCTGAAGTGTCTTGGAAAAGGGCCAACCCATGGACAAGGTGCCCTACAACCAATTTTGAAAGCCTTCATTTGAGTTGTTGCTCTTGATTGCACCATGCCAACCTCCATTTTTTGGATCTTCTCCACAAAATCAACATCTTCCATTTGATTGTCTTCATTGTTTGCATACTCCTGCTCTTGGAAAGAACCATAGCCAAACTGATTTTGGCACTGTTGCTCATATGGATATGCATACTGATTTTGAATTTGATCAAAATGCTGATTTGAAGGAGTTGTAAAACATGTTGGAGGTGGAATATACTATTGTTGTAAATGTGAATTCCATGATGGAAATGAAGTCATGATTGCACAACTTCATGAAATGAAAGAAGATGGAAGAGATGGAAGGAAGAATGGATGAAAAATGAATGAAAATGAATGGAAAGAGGGTATGCAACTCAGAGAATGAGTTATTTACCAGATGGAGTCGCCAGATGTGCTTTTGAATATGCCTCCAAAGGCTGAATCTTTAACAGGAACACACCAACCTGTCAAAAATAAAGTGGAAGACCTCTAAGGTCCCACCGGGCATGCCAAAACTGTTAGTGCAAATTCACAACACCCCCAAAATGACCTATGGATCTACTTTTCTAAGGCAATGTCATTTGGTGTGAATGCACAACATTGAGCTTTCCCAAAGTGTGGGACCTTTGCAAATGGGGAAAGCTCTCCAGAGAAGGTTGGTTCCTCTTCCTAAACTACCTACCACAAGCTATTCCAGTGTAGGCAAGCTAATCTAATCCTAATCTAACTATGCCAAGGAGAGAGAGAGAGAGAAAAGAGGGAAAAATAGAGCCTACACTAAAACGGTGATACACCAGAGAAGGAAAATGTTGAACATCTATCAAAACTACCATGGAACAAGAAGAGGTGAGCAATGGAAAGGATGGACAAGTGCATCACAAAACCAAGGATAAATTTCACACAAAAAATGTTCCAAAACTCCATGAACACAGCTCCAAAACCTACAATGAACATTCAAACATGCACAAATACCTGCAATGAAGAGAGGCAAGAAGAAGACAAGAAAAATGAGCAAGGATGGACAAATGCATCACAAAACACGTTTTTTATTGCTCCAGAAGTTTGCACAAAACATCATTTTACTGGTAAGAGGAAAAAAAACCATTACAGAGCAAGGGAGGAGGTTCAAACTCCATTTTTGACCCTGGGGAAGAAAAGAAGGGAGAGGCAGAGAAGAATGATGAACAACCTTTACAAATGAGCCAAATCTAGCTTTTAACCATCGAACAGAATGAAAGAAATGTGGAAAACGTGGGAAAATAAAATTGAAACTCCAACCACCAAAAATCCCTTCAATCTCACCTGCAAAAAGTGATGGGCTTCATGGAAAACCCATACGCCAAAGTACATTTCTCTGCAGAGCAAGAAAGAGGCCCATACTTCATTAATTTTGGTGGTTGGGGGCATTTTCTGTGTTTTTACATGCCAGAGACGTTTTCCTATTTTTCTCCTACAAATATCCATCAAAAATAAAAATTTAACCCTCCATCATGTAGAGGATTTCAACATCTTTCCAATGATATAAAGAACGTGAAAATCCGAGCTCGGGATCGAAAGTTATGCCCCTCTGAAGATTTAGGGCAAAAATAGCAATTTTAGGGCAAAAATTGGGTTGGCGGGCCAAAACTTGAAAATTTTCCATTTTTTGAATTTGGGAAAATGTCCCAAAAATTCCCCCCCCACCACTCCTCTGCCATGTGGCACTTTCCCATTCAGCTAATGGAAATGTGGGCTCAAACCTCGCTTTTCCCCTTTGATTTTTATTGGGAAACATTCCCAAATTTTCCCTGCACTCTGCCGCTCCGACGACACGTGTTAGCTTCTGGTTTCTTGGCGGGGGCACATTTCTTTTCTCCATTTGTGCCTTTGTTGCTTTGGAAAAAAACCAAAGTTTCCTCCATGCCTCCGACTCCCGCCACTGTCATGGACACGTGTCGCTTCCTCATTGGCCGCGGGCCTTCCGCAACTTTTTCTCCATCCTCCTCCACGGGCTGCGGGCAAAAATTTTCCCTTTTGCGCTTTGCCCTCTTTGGAAAATTTTCCAACTTACCTCTGCTGGCTGACCTCCACCACCATGTGGCACCTTCTCATTGGCCACGGGCTGTCAAGGGAAAATTTCCCCAAAAAACTCCGTCGGGCCATAACTTTCGAAATATTTGGAGTTAGGAGGAAACTTTTACCTTTCTGGAAAGGGGAAGAAAAATCCTATCTGATGGATCCATTTCTAGAAACCCTTGAGTGCTTTAAATGTGTGAAAATTGAATTTAAAGCACAAGGAAGGGAAGAATGAAGGTAAGTTAGCCAAAATAAGCAGGGGGCTCATTTTGGATAACAATATTTTGAGAAGACAAAAATGTACAATGCTGAGTGTACTTTCTTTCATGTAATTAATTTTTGTTCAAGGAGGTGTGGGCTTGAATTGTGTGTGCAAGTAATATGTCATTTCTTCACCCACTTATTAATTGTGCTTTGGAGTTTGATGTTTGACTTGTGAGGTGGAGTTGGGGATGAGTGATGTGGCATTCTCGCATGGAGCCACCTCACCCTCCTCTCTCCCTTTTCTAGTTAATCAAGCTCTTTTTGTTGATTGGGGTTTACTTCATTATTTTTGCTCATGAATTTTGGGAGTTAGAGGATTTTGGGAAGTGTTTGTGGATTTATTGGAGCTTCTTGGTATTTTTTTAGGCTTGAAGAAGTTTGGGGTATGCTCTTGGATCATGCTCTACCATGGAAAGGTAGGAGCTAAAATCTTGTTAAATGCTTTATTTTATTTTATTTGCATATGTGCTTGTTTTGAGTGTTTTGCTATGCTTGTTGGGTGCTTGGGTATATTTCCTAAGTGTGGTGTAGGAGGGGAATATGGGGAGTTTTCATGTGGGGAGGCATAAGAGTTTATATTTCATGTTTTGGAGGGAGTTTGGGTTGAGTGCCCCACCTTGGACAAGAAATTGCTTGCATTTCTTACTTGGTTATTTTGTTGAGGGAGCCATAAGAGATTGTAGGGAGGCATAAGAGAATGGGGGAGGCATAAAAGGTTCTTGAGGGAGGCATAAGAGTGTGTAAGGGTTTTGAGATGTTTATTGGAGGTGTTAAGGTGGGCACTCATTTCCCATTAGGAGGCATAAGTGACCTCCCCATATGTTCTTTCTCCTTTGGCTCTTGCATTTGAAGACTTGTCTATTTTGTTTTTATTCTTGTGATTGAAGCATTGAGTTATTTGTGTTTTGGTATGGTTGTGAAATCTTGGTTTGTGATGCAGAAGCTTTTTTTTTGCCATGATTTGAATCCATTTTCCAATGCAAAGTGGTTGGGGCTCAGGGGCCAATGAGGAGGATGGCTTCTCCTCCTCATTGGAATTCTTGGTTGGGTGGAGAGTGTTGCCTCTCCCCCTTTTGTTGTGATCAAATGAAGCTTTAAGGAGCTATCTTGTTGGTGTTGTGAAGCTTGGAGCTTTTGGTGGAGTCCCTAAGAAGATCCTTCTTGTAATAAAACTTCCTTTGTGTTATTCCCACTTAGAGTGGAAGAACTTGTAATATTGTATTCCATTTTAGCTTGTAATATTGTATGATTTCCCACTTCAAGTGGAGGACATTGTATTGATCTTGTGAAGGAAATTTGCATTCAAACATTTGTTATTAAAGTTGTATTGTATGTGGAAAGAAACAAATAAAAAAAAGAAAGAAGAAATATTTGTGTTGTAGAGTTAGTTTTGAGAAATAGAAAAGAAAGTAATTCTCTTTACTTGAAATCTTGGTTGTATTGTGAGAAAAGTAGTTCTTTGTGTTAAAATATATGAGCTATATTCAATGGAAAAAGAAAGTTTACTTTCATTATGAAGTTGTTTTATTGTAAATGAGAAAGAAGGAAATATAGAAGTTGTAAGAAGTTGAAATTGTATGTTTAGTAGACTTGAATGTAAAGCAAATAATAACATTTGAAGTAGATTTAGATCCTTTATACTCTTGAAATAGAAAGAAATTTAGTTGAACAAAATGGAATAGATCTTGTAGTTATTGTTACTATTGGAATTCAAAATGCTTTAAAATGAGTAATTTCAACTAAGAAATGAACAAATGGAATGAAATCTCAAAACTGGAAACTTTAGTTGCATAAAATCAAGTTCAGAATGTAAATTTAAACCCTTTAGCAACTTTTGTTTTTGGAAAATTCTTAGATTTTAAGGTTCTATTCCTAAGGAACATGACCGTTGCCCTTTGTAGAGCGGCGGTCTCGTGAATCTTTGCTCGGAGTAAGCGGTGCTTCATGGTTTGTCACCCATGAGGGGCGGTGGTCCCAGGACCACTGGCCTTCTCTGGGTGGCGGTCCTGTCACTTACGGCAAAAATTTCCCATTTCATGTTTGCATAATTTCTAACTTGCTATAACTAAAATTTTAAGCATGTAAATTTACTAAGGACACCTCCAGCAATCAAACAATGGAAAATCTCATGGTTTTAAGCAATAAAATCTTCAAATGGTAATTTAAAAACACTCTTTCTATTTTTTGTTAATGGGGGTAGGGTTTTCCCCAAATAGAGAACCCCAAATACAAATGGCTTGAAATAAAAGTAGTTTGGAAAGGAAAACCTCCTTATATCCTTGAATGTAATAGATTACAACAATAAAACTACAATCTAAGCCAATCTAAACTTGATCTTGAAGAAAATCCTCCATAGTTCTTCCTCTCTTTCTCCCATGGCTTCCTTTGCTCGAACCAACAAATCAAACAAGAGAAAATAGACCAAATGAGGAGTTTAGAATAAAGGCAAGGTTTTAATAAGAATTCATAAGGATTTCTAGGTTTAGTTGGAACCCTAGGATCTAATGGCCAAGATTGGTTTAATCCAAGGGTTGAGGATCAACCCTACTTTTGTTTGGTAGGAATATATTTTATAGATGTTTAAATAAAAATTAAAGGTATGTGTAGATGGGTGAATGGGGCCACTTATTTACCTTGGTGTGCAAGTCTTTTTCCTAGTTCCTAGTATGTTTTAGTAAATTAATGAAATGTGGGATATTAAAGCTAATAGGATAATGAAACAAAATAACTAAGTATAAGGTTGACCATGTTGGGATTAATCATTGATTAAAGAGAAGAAATAATTTAACCAAGAAAATTAAATTATGGCACCTTCCTAGACGAATGTTAATTAATTGACTTTAGAGATAAATTAAAAATATTTAATCTTTGAACTAGACCTGGTTCCCCTATCGTAAGGTTGAGAATATTGGTGTAAGTTAATTTAATGAACCTAAGGGTCAAACACCCTTGTAACCTTCTTATAACTTAAACAAAAAAATTAGTTGTAACTTTCAAGATAAGTGTTTAAGGTTTCAGCGTGTTCCTAGAACATTATTTTTAGGTGTGTTACACTTGGTATCGAGCCATGGGTTCAATGCTTGGACCATAGGTGGAAATTGAAAATAGAAACCAATTAGCAAGAATTGAACCTTCATGATTAAAATAATAATAAAATAATAAAGTTATTCAAATTTTGAACTCACCTAGGGCGCTTTGTCGAACCGGATAACTAAAAATGTTAAAATTAAATAGATATTCATACGAAATTCTAGTGTATCAAGAACTTGTTTTCCTTTTAAAGATGATTTTTGATGAGTGCTCACTTTTGCTTTAGTCGTATGATGCGATAAACCCTATGAGAATCTTCCTTGTTGGAATGATAAATTGTATGGTGTGAGTCTTGTGATTTGGCATTTGTGGTTGTGTGTTGGGGTCTAAGAAAGAGTAAAATAGAAGTTGTTTAGTCATCTAAAGTTCCCTCTTTCCTTCAAGTGGTTGGACGAGTTAGTTTTGGTTGCCACTTTGGTGACTTAATCCCCATATGAGTAAGTGAATATTAGGTCTTGGTGTCACTTTTGATCCACCTTGCGTATGCATTCTTATAACTAAGCTCAAGGTATAGTACCCCTATTAGCGGCCATTAAAGGGTTGCAAAGTGATTGTGATGTTGACTTTATGTATTTTATATATTCATAAACTTTTGTTATTTTATCAAGGACCAGCACCTTATTTTACGATTGGATTGAGAAGCTCTGAGACTCTTTTAGTTATTTATATTTTTGTGAGAATTTTTAGACATTGCAATGCGGCTACTTAGCCACTTTCCTTGATTGCTAATATTTCTTGGATTTTACTTTGATTGGTGACTCGGAGCTCGTTTATCTGTTGGCTACTTAGCTAAATGTTACGTGATTCTTTCTTACATATTGTTGAGCTGGTTCTATGCTATTTGTATAGTGACATTCCGTCATATGGGGTACACCCTAGGTGCCTTGAACGTCCTCTTAGGTGCTTTAAGTTATGCCTTGGTTTTGGAAAGACGGAACCCTGAGTTTGCTTAGGATCTTGGAGTGACTCTTTCGTTACTCAGTCTTCCTAGAGAGAGAGAGTTGTGTAGTGTGGCCTAGTTATTAGTTTGATAGTTGTTGTGGTGATTCTCTTACAACCTGGTAATAGATTTCCTCCTCGTTAGAGTAGATGTGTTTGGTTATGAGCTTATGGTTTGTATGAGGTCGGATTGACTCTTGGTTGATTTGTGTATTCTAGTGGATAAGTGGTTTTTTGGAAGTGATGTTTGATGATGGCATGCTAAGTTTTTATCATGGTTTCTTTGTTTCTTTATAGAAAGTATTGACTCTTTGGATTGTATGAATTTTGGTAGTTATGGTTAGATTTAAGCCAATTCGGGCAGTGTGTCTAATTAAGTGTGCTTGTTTTTCTCTCATTGACCTATGAATAAGGTTACCCTTATCTTAACCCTTTAGATTATGATGAGTAAAACCTTTATGACCTATTAATCTTTGGATTACGTGGAGACACTTATGAATGTTGTTGGGTCTTTTGAACCTTTCTCTTAGAGATGTTAGTTTGGTAGATCCTATTTTTTTATCTCGGTGGTGCTTATATTGTGCTTCTTTTAAAACTATAACTCTTGGTTGTAGATTCCATGTTTTAATAGATTAATTGATTGTTCTCTTGTATTTGATGTTTTCTAATGGAATGTGGTATCCTTGGATTAAATTTTGCATAGTCATCTTGTTGCTTGGCAGTGGTGGTATCTTGCAGAAATATGGGTGTTGATTTGAAAGCTTTCTTGGTCTTATTATGCAAGTAAAATGTTTGAACCTAAACAACAAACATTGTAAACCTCGTAAATTCGTAAAATTAAATATGCCTCTTTAATGAGTCTTCCTTGTAACTTCATTTGAAATTTGTAGAGACCCACTAGAAATGTTTAATGATGCTTGTAATTATTTGGTAAACCCTTTAAATATTGGTGTGGTACATGTTGAATGATAGATTCCTAGTTCTTACAAAATTAATGATGTGTTTGCTATGTTGAATGTCTCTTGTTCCTATAGAATTAAAAATGTGATGTGTTGATTCATCTCTCTCTCCCATGAAATTAATAATGTGATTTGGTTGCCTCTTCCTTCTCATTAAAATCTATTTGGTAAAATTATTAATTAATCATAACGAGACCCTAATTGAGGAACTTGGATTTTGAGACAAAAGTAAATAAATAAAATAGAACATTAGGAAAAAGGAGATGTTTTCTTGATATAATCTTGGTAGATTAATAAAAGAATCAAACTATGTGGAAAGAAAACAGAAAAGGAACATTTTCTCATTTTACCTTTCCTTAGAAGTAAAATAAATGTTGTTTCCACCTATTCAGAATGGCAAGATATCATGCCACCTTAGTGGTGCTCCTTATAACACAAACTTGTGATGTCATAATAAAAGGAAGTTTTAATTAAGAAAACTTGTAAGGATTGTGTTTAACAAGAAAACTATAACTTTGGACTTAATAAGTCAATTTATAAAACAACTAAGATTTATGTATTAAGTATAGTTGAACCTTTAGTTCTGCCACCTACGGAATTGTGAAACACCTTGTTGATAGTGATGTGTTCAAATTGCGTAGTACTCCCTTGTTCATAGATGTATGTGCCTTTCCCTTGTAGGAGTTTGGTTCTTCGTAACCTTGTATCTCGACGAGTGTGAGTTGTGGCCTTTAGGATTGGGTCTTATCTCTTGTTTTTAAGAAAACAACCTCCTTGTGTGTTGATTTAGTCCTTGGGGACATAGGTCATTGTAATTTTAAGGAAACATATGTTAAGGATATGAGATAACTTTGAGAAATCCTCTTTCTTCTTTTTCTTAAGTCACCTTGTGGTTGTTGCCTTTTACCATTAGGAAGGAAAGTGCAAGTTGTTTTTGTAAGGTTTTTATTCACTTTTGGTATGATGCTCTTAGTCAAACAACTAAAATACCAACAAGATGCTCATGTTTTTGTTAAAAAACATAATAGAGTGACTTTCGTGCCCCCACCATTTTTTGAGCACCATTTAGTATTTTTGAAAACCCTTTGGTAGAAAGATAGCTAGGAGCATCTAGTTTGGGCTCCATTTTTTTTAGATTTTTATAGCGAATATTTTTTTATTTATGATTTTTCTAGTACAAAAATTTTATGTTTTGAAAAATAATGGAGCTCGACCATGCCCCCCCTAACTACCTCAAAAAATATCGAAAATTAGATTTTTTTTTGAATATGTATAGAATTATGCCTAGTTTGGGCTAGTATAATTTTTTTTAAAATTTTGATCACCCAAAAAAAAGATACACCATGAAAGATAGACATATTTACACTTCAAAAAATAGCTATAAAAAGGCATAGTTAGAAAATAAATAATATGGAAACCTTATATTAGTCAGAAAATTTGAAAAATTATATTTTTAGAAAAAGAAAAACTCTCTCTACGTTGTGGTATAATTTTTTAAAAATGGATCGATTGTTTTATTTTGATTTATCATAGAGGAAGTGGCATTTTTACATTTTCTTGCAAAAACACGTTGTTTGTTGTGTTTGTATAGGTCCATGCCTCAGGCTTGGGGATCAAACCGGATCCCAAGCCTTGAGGCATGGCTTGGAAAAAGAGAAAATACAAAAACGCGTATGCGTTATAATGTGTACATATTTTTCTTTGTTTATATATTGTGGCCCCTAACATCCCTTTCATCTCTTTCATGGGAATTCTGCAAACATTTTGTTTTGTCTGTAATTTTCTCTACATTCTTGCACGATTTTTAGTAGTTCATTTTGTCCCCTACCCCACTAGTTGATTTTTTCTAATCATGGGTGATAAACGTTGAGCTAAGGACAAGAGGAAAGTCAAGAACAAGACACTGGAGAAATTGGAAGAGAAGAGAATAAAGAAATTGAAGAGAATGCAAAAACTTGAGTAGGGCAAAGGTACATCTGCTATATCAAATGTAGCTAATGTATTAGAAAATGGGGATGAAATACATAATGAAAATGTAGAGAATAATGATTTTTGCAATGAATAATGATATTGAATTGAATGATAATGTTGGTATGGATGAAGAAATTGATATGAATCCAATTGTTGAACCCTTACGAGAATCAAATGTTAACCCCAAAATTTGTATGAAAACATTGAATGAAGAAAGTAACCTTGTAAACGAATCTTCACCTCTAAGAACACCTCCTTCCATTTTGTGAAGAAAACCAATTCACTTAATTGAAATTGATGAAAACATTATAAAACCAATGCCTAACAAAATGTTTGAAAGAAATGTGAGAAGAAAAGCTAGTGGAATTTGGGATAATTACTTTGAGAATTTAAATGACACAAAAGATGTCAATTATTTGTTACATTGATGAAATTAATTAAGATGAGACCTATAATGAAGACCATGGGGTTAAGAACATCTAATGTTGTTGATCAAAAATGTGTCGATTGTTGAAAACATACATAAAGCATACCAAAAGTAGGTGTGAAAAAGACGCACCAAAGATAGTAATGTTACACGGTGTGCACTTACTAATTGTATAGTAAGTGATAAAACAATTAATAAACACTTGATTAGAAAAAAAGTAGGTGCTTTGAAGCTAAATAGAAAAACACTAATGAAAGCAATAGAGAGACGTAAATGTCTTGAGTCAATCAATAACATTGACTATTGGGCTTTCTCTAGTAGACTTCCATGAAAAGAAAAGAATACATCTGATATTCTAAAAGAATTAATTGTAAAATTTTGGAATGAGAACACAAGGGTGTCACTGAATAGAAGAGATACAGTAAAAAGAAGAATAGGTTCTCGTAATCATGAATCATGTGCAAAACATTTCTTAGATATGACTCAAACAGAATTGTTCTCTAAGTTTAAGAATGAAAATCCACAAATTAACATTAGCCAAAGATTCTTTGAAATGAGCAAACCCTTTTATGTGAAAATCAATCACTCACGTACCACTTGTTGTTAGGCATCATGTTGAATTTTCAATGCATTATGATATTTTTTTGTCAAATACGTCATGTTTTGCATACTGACATCATGTTGCAGGAGTGTGGATTAAATGTCCCACAAAAATATTCAAGGGAATTTATTCTGACAATATTTTGTGAAAAATCAACAAGACAATTTTTTTATAACAAAGCATGTTTGGATGGAATGTGCAATGTATGCGGTGGCTTGCCAAATCTGAAAAAGTTGTATCCATGAGGAGAGTACATATTCAATAGGAAAAGAATTGGTTGATTTCACCAAATATAAATTAGTGGCATATCAATTAAAAGATGGAAAAGAATCTAAGAGGTGTGAGCTTGTTAGAAAACAATTACATGTATCAGAATATATGGTCAAATTCAGAGAGGAATTTTTTATGAGTATACAAGGCACACACATAGAGCTTGATGGTTGGATGAACAATTCAAGTTAAGAAAGGACACATTCCCACTTGGTACTATTGTTTTATTAGTTGACTTCACGAGAGAATTACACATTGCTGACCACAAATGGAGGTTAGTCTCAATATTATAACTCGGTGCAAGTTTCTATTTTGTGCATATACATTCATGCACTCTCTAAAAAACTTGAGAAAGATCAAAAAATATTAAGAGAGTATCATTTCTACATCAGTGATGATCGGACACATTCTACAAAATATGTACAAGGGTGTTTCCAGGTGTTTTATGCGAACTTGAATGAGAGGAACATTAGTTTTGATCAACATTACATTTGGTCGGACAATTGCACATCACAATTCAAGAATGCACGGATGTTTTATTGGCTAAGAAGGATGCACAAAGAAACAAATGTACAACATATCTGGAGTTTTACTAAGGTAGGGCATGGAAAAGGAGAGCATGATGGTGTAGGAGCATGTGTGAAAAGAGCACTTGCAAGAGAAGAGTTAAAGTTCAAGGATGGTGCTAAATTTATAGATGCAAAAAAATATTGTTGATTGGTGTGTCAAGAATATGGGCCATGAATCTCAAGAGAGATCAATGGTTCGTAGATATTTTTGGTTGATAGAGGAACAACATCGGAAAACTTTGAAGATTGTATGACAGTTGTAGGATCAAGTGATATGCACTCATTCCGTAGTTCAGATGCAAATGCTTGGACTATTTATACTAGGTGCATGACATGTTTTTATATATCATGCATTGATTTTGCGTGGAATGAATGTGAGTCATAACAGTGGGTGGATGAATGGACTTGTAGACCTCTAATTCCACTCGACACACATCAAGTTCCATGAGCATTACAACTTGCAGGGTCTTTAGATCAAATGACAACATCACCTGACTTTGACCAAGTCTCTGATTTAGTGCAACAAAGTACATACATATATGTACATGCCATGTTTTAGATTTATAAATTATTAAATGGTCAACTCTTAATGTATTTTTAAATTGACTGAACAATTTTACTTTGTGATACATAGGGCACATTTTTATAGTTATTGCGATGAAATTTAATGAAGAGGGAACAAACTACTTCTTGTCTCGTTGTGTAGAGGGGAAAAAAATTGACTTCCATAGTCATTGATGGTGAAGACCTTGAGTATCCCATTGGGTCAGTGGTAGTCATTGGAACTTGGCTTGATGATATCCTATCAAAAAATCAAACATTTGGTTGTTTGAAGACTATGAAGTACATCGGAAGATACTTCACTATTCACATTTGGTCCTTGCAACAAATATTAAATTGATCAAATATCGAGGTTGGCCATCAAACAAGAATTTGTGGAAGGTTCGTGAATCAGATCATGAAGCAATTCTTGCTACTATCAAGAATAGAGTTGATCCTTGCGGTTCATTGGATTGAATTTGCAAAGGTATGTTCTTCATGAATTTAATTTGAATATTTACTTAAATGATTTTGTTTAAATTTTGTATGATTTAAAATTCTATTTAATTACTTACTAACATGTTTATGTAGGTTAGTGGTGCCAAAAAAGCTTCCACCTTCACGTGGTGGCTTTATCATAGAGAGAATTTATTATTCTCAAAGCCAAGTGAAGCTAAGAGAAATTAAATATTAGAAAGGAACAACAAACAAAAATTCTCATTTCACCACCTATATTGTAAAAATATCTTATTAAAATTCTCATTTCACCACCTATATTGTATGAACCACCTATATTATTCAGGTGATTGGCAATGGACAACCTTACTTGACTTAGACTGGTTAGTAGTATTTCGCGCATTTGCAAACAGTAGGACAATGAGAGAACTGAATGGAGATGGAGAAAACAATGAAAGGCTTTCGTAGAGGGCCCCTGACATGGAGGTATCGGATTGATGATACGTCTCTAGGTGCCACGGAGTCTGAGAAATCACCCTCGAAGATATAACATGTTTTGGCCTCAGGGCTCTTAAGGGACTACGCCCAGACAAGGTAGCCCAAAAGCATGGGTAGCATAGGGAAAAAAAAAATCCTCCACTAGTTCACCTAGCCACCCCAACATGTTGGCGTAGTTGGTTTGGTCCCATGAGCTTTTTGCAAAAGCATACATATAGCGTTCATACCTCTGTTGACTTTGACTGCAATATTTCACGCATTTCAAGACAACGAGAGAACTGAATGGAGATGGAGAAAACCACAAGAGGATTTTATAGGGCCTGACATGGAGGTCTCGGATCTAAAGAGACGTCTCTAGGTGCCACGGAGTCTGAGAAATCACCTGTCGAAGATATAGCGTGTTTTGGCCTCAGGGCTCTTAAGGGACTACGCCGAATGAGGTAGCGCGAAAGCACGGGTAGTGTAGGGAACCAAAAAAAGCCTCACTAGTATTCACGTGGCCACCCCTGACGTGTTGGTGTAGTTGGTTTGGTCCCATGAGCTTTCGTTTGCAAACTATAGCGTTACATGGCCCAATACTAACTCAACTATAATATTTTACACTTTACAAACAAATAGGAAAGTGAGAGAACCGAATGGAGATGGAAAAAATGTGAGAGGATTTTATAGAGGTCCATGACATGGAGGTCTTAGATCTGATGCGAGACGTCTCTAGGTGCCACGAGTCGAGAAATCACCCGTTGAAGATATAAGTGTGTTTTGGCCTTCGGGGCTCTTAAGGGACTACGCTTGGACGAGGTAGCATGAAAGCACTGGGAGCGTAGGGAACCAAAAAAAAAGCCTCCACTAGCATTCACCTAGCCACCCCGATGTGTTGGCATAGTTGGTTTGGTCCCATGAGCTTCCGTTTGCAAACTATAGCGTCTGACAACCCTACACTGACTCAGACTACAATATTTCACGCATTTGCAAACAATAGACAATGAGAGAACCAAATGGAGATGGAAAAAAATGAGAGGATTTTTTAGAGGGCCCCAACATGGAGGTCTCGGATCTGATGAGACATCTCTAGGTGCCACGGAGTTCGAGAAATCACCCGTCGAATATATAATGTGTTTTGGCCTCAGGGCTCTTAAGGGACTACATCCGAACGAGGTAGCCGAAAGCACGGGGGGCATAGGAACCAAAAAAAATCCTCCACTAGTGTTCACCTGGCCACCCCGATGTGTTGGTGTAGTTGGTTCGGTCCCATAACCTACCGTTTGCAAAATATCATCTAGTGATTTACTTTTGACTCAGACTACACTATTTCAAGCATTTGCAAACAATAGGACAACGAGAGAACCGAATGGAGATGGAGAAAACCATGAGAGATTATTTTGTAGAGGGATTCAACATGGAGGTTTTGATCTAATGAGATGTCTCTAGGTGCCACGGAGTCTGAGAAATCATCCCGTCGAAGATATAGCGTGTTTTGGCCTCAGGGCTCTTAAGGGACTACGCCGGACGAGGTAGCCGAAAGCACAGTAGCGTAGGGAACCAAAAAAGCCTCCAATAGCATTTCACCAGCCACCAGATGTGTTGGCCTAGATGGTTTGGTCCCATGGCCCACAAGCTACCGTTTGTAAAATACAACATCTAGTAGCCTTACACTGACTCAAACTACACTATTTCGCGTTTGCAAACAATAGGACAACGAGAGAACAAAATGGAGATGGAGAAAACCGAGAGAGGATTTCTTATAGGGCTTCATCATGGAGGTTTTATATCTAACAAGATGTCTCTAGATGCCACGAAGTCTGAGAAATCTCCCGTTGAAGATATAGTGTGTTTTGGCCTCAGGGCTCTTAAGGGACTACGCCCGGACGAGGTAGCCTAAAAGCATGAACAGCGTAGGGAACCAAAAAAAATCCTCCACTAGCATTCACTAGGCCATATAGACATGTTGGAAAAGATGGTTTGGTCCCAGAAGCTCTACCGTTTGCAAAATACAACATCTGACATAGTGACCTTATACTTTTGACTCAAACTACACTATTTCGCGTGTTTACAAACAATAGGATAGCGAGAGAACCGAATGGAGATGGAGAAAACCATGAGAGGATTTTGTAGAGGGCTTCAACATGGAGGTTTCAGATCTAACGAGACATCTCTGGGTGCACAGAGTCAAGAAATCACATGTCAAAGATATAAGGTGTTTTGGTCTTAGGGCTCTTAAGAGACTACGCCCGAACGAGGTAGCCCAAAAGCATGGGGAGCATAGGGAACCAAAAAAAATCCTCCACTAGCATTCACCAGGCCATTTAGATGTGTTGGCCTAGATGGTTTGGTCCCATAAGCTACCATTTGCAAAATACAACATCTATGACCCTTACATTTGACTCGAGACTACACTTTTCATGTGTTTGCAAACAATAGGAACAAGAGAGAACCGAATGGAGATGGAGAAAACCGTGAGATTATTTTGTATAGGGCCCAACATGGAGGTCTCGGATCTAACGAGACATCTCTAGGTGCCACGGAGTCAAGAAATCACCCGTCGAAGATATAGCATGTTTTGGCCTTAGGGCTCTTAAGGGACTACGCTCGGACGAGGTAGCCCGAAAGCACGAGTGGAGGAAACCACCAATGTTCAATGATTTTGCCACAAGATGAAACTATGTAGACTATGAACTTAGTTTTTTGGGAGACCACAAATGTTCCAACTGTTCATTTTGAAAGAATGAATATCTTCAATCAAAGCAGAGAGAATGAAGAGCCTAAATTTTTGACATTACAAAAGGTTGTTTGTGCCCCAAAAAGAAAGCCTGAAGGCCATATAAATTTTTAGTCTTCAACTTTAGATGACAATGAACATCGTGAAGAAAAACAATTAGGTGAAGATGTCACTATGATTCAAGAAGAAATGCCTCCTTGAAAGTCATAAAGAATCAATTTGATTACCCAAAAACATCTGGAAGAACTTAAAGAGAAGATATGAGCAGAAGAAAAGGAAAAATGGGAAGCTTGGAAGGATCACAACTTAACTAGAATGGAAGATATATGTGATGTTGTCGATAGAATCATGGATAATCTTAAGGACAACATGCCAAGTTGATTATTTTTATTAATCCCAAGCTGCTTCGATTTCACAAATCAAACTAGGTAGTTCCAAAAGCAAAGCATACTGGTAAGAAAAACTGTAATGAAGTATTGATAATTGAGCTGAAACTCATTTAGAATTGTAATTTATTTTTTGATTGAGCATTCACCCATAGTTTCTTTTTTGAAGGAAGAAATTCATTTTATATGTGAGAAATAGAATGTTGATTTAGTCTATTACTCTAACTATTTAGGTTAGATTTCTGTAGTCGTTCAATGAAAGTTTGAAGCTCTTCAGTACTAACATGGAAAAATTGTAGGGCCCTATGAAAGCCTCTCGTGGTTTTATCCATATCCATCCGGTTCTCTCGTTGTCCTATTGTTTGCAAACGCACAAAATAGTGTAGTTTGAGTCAGTGTAAGGCTGCCAGACACTATATTTTGCAAATGGTAGCTCGTGGGACCAAACCATTTGGGCCAACACATCCGGATTGCTTGGTGAAATGCTAGTGGAGTCTTTTTTTGGTTCCCTATGCTCCCCGTGCTTTCGGGCTACCTCGTCTGGGCGTAGTCCCTTAAGAGCCCTAAGGCCCAAACACGCTATATCTTTGACATGGGTGATTTCTTGGACTCATGGCACCTAGAGATGTCTCATTAGATCTGAGACCTCCATGTTGGGGCCCTCTACAAAATCCTCTCACGGTTTTATCCATCTCCATTCGGTTCTCTCAATTATCCTATTGTTTGCAAAGGCGCGAAATACTGCTGAGTCTAAGTCAGTGTAGGGCTGCCAGATGCACTATAGTTTGCAAATAGAAGCTCATGGGACCAAACCAACTACACCAACACGTCGAGGTGGCCTGGTGAATGCTAGTGGAGGATTTTTTTTGGTTCCCTACGCTCCCCATGCTTTCGGGCTACCTCGTTCGGGCATAGTCTCTTAAGAGCCCTGAGACCAAAACATGTTATATCTTCGACATGTGATTTCTCGGACTCTGTGGCACCTAGAGACATCTCATCAGATCCAAAACCTCCATGTTGAATCCCTCTATGAAATCCTCTCGTGGTTTTTCCATCTCCATTTGGTTCTCTTGTTGTCCTATTGTTTGCAAACGCGTGAAATATTGTAGTCTAAGTCGGTGTGTAGGCTACGATCGAGACTGCTATAGTTTGCAAATGGAAGCTCATGGGACCAAACCAACTATGCCAACACGTTGAGGTGGTGAAGTGAATGATAGTGGAGGATTTATTTTGGTTCCCTACGCTCCCTATGCTTTTGGCTACCTCGTCCAGGGTGCAGTCCCTTAAGAGCCTAAGACCAAAACAAATTATATCTTTGATGGGTGATTTCTCAAACTACATGACACCTAGAGATGTCTTGTTAGATCTGAGACCTCCATGTTAGAGCCCTCTACAAAAGCCTCTCATGGTTTTCTCCATCTCCATTTGGTTCTCTCGTTGTCCTATTGTTTTGCAAACGTGTGAAATATTGTATGAATCGATGTAGTGTAGAAATTTTTAAACACTATAGTTTGCAAATGGAAGCTCGTGGGACCGAACCAACTATGCAAACACATGGGGTGGACTGGTGAACACTAGTGGAGGATTTTTTTTGGTTCCCTATGATACCCGTGCTTTTGGGCTACCTTGTCCAGGCGTAGTCCCTTAAGAGCCCTAGAGGCCAAAACATGCTATATCTTTGACGGGTGATTTCTCAGACTCCGTGGCACTAGAGACATCTTGTCAGATCCGAGACCTCCATGTTAGGTCCCTCTATGAAATCCTCTCATGGTTTTCTCCATCTCCATTTGGTTCTCTTGTTGTCTATTGTTTGTAAACGTGAAATATTGCGATGCGAGTCGAGTGTAGTGTAGGCTGCTTCGAGACGCTATTGTTTGCAAATGAAATCTCGTGGGACCAAACCAACTACGCCAACATGTTGGGGTGGCCTGGTGAATGCTAGTGGAGGATTTTTTTTGGTTCCCTATGCTACCCGTGCTTTCGAGCTACCTCATTCGGGTGTAGTCCCTTAAGAGCCATGAGGCCAAAACACGTTATATCTTCGACGGGTGATTTCTCGGACTCCGTGGGACCTAGAGACATCTCGTCGAGATCCAAGACCTCCATGTCAAGGCCCCTCTAAAAAATTCTTTCATTTTTTCTCCATCTCCATATGGTTCTCTCGTTTTCCTATTGTTTACAAATGATTGAAATATTGAAATGTAGTCGAAGTCGAGTCAATGTAGGGCTCCCAGATGCTATAGTTTACAAAAGGAAGCTCGTGAGACCAAACCAACTAGGCCAACATGTTGGGGTGGCCAGTGAATTCTAGTGGAGGTTTTTTTGGTTCCTACGCTGCTACCCGTGCTTTGGGCTACCTTTTCAGGCGTAGTCCCTTAAAAGCCCTAAGGCCAAAACACACTATATCTTGATGGGTGATTTCTCGGACTCGTGGCACCTAGATATGTCTAGTCCGATCCAAGACCTCCATGTGGGGCCCTCTATGAAATCCTCTCGTGGTTTTCTCCATCTCCATTTTCCTCTCTTCTCTGTTGTCTATTGTTTGCAAACGCGTGAAATATAGTGCGAGTCGAGTCAAGTGTACGGTTGTCAAAGATGTTATATTTTGCAAGCGAAGCTCGTGGGACCAAACCAACTATGCCAACACATTGGGGTGGAAAGAGTGAATGCTAGTGGAGGCTTTTTTTTTGTTCCCTATGCTCCTTGTGCTTTTGGGCTACCTCGTTCGGGAGTAGTCCTTAAGAGCCTTGAGGCCAAAACAATGTTATATCTTTGACGGGTGATTTCTCAGACTCATGGCACCTAGAGAATGTCTCGTCGAGATTGAGACCTCCATGTTGAAGCCCTCTACGAAATCCTCTCCCAGTTTTCTCCATCTCCATTTGGTTCTCTCACTGTCCTATTGTTTACAAACACACGAAATACTGTAGTCTGAGTTAGTGTAGGGATCCCAGACGTTGTAGTTTGCAAATGGAAGCTCGTGGGACCAAACCAACTACGCCAACACGTCGGGGGTGGCTAGTGAATGCTAGTGGAGGCTTTTTTTTGGTTCCCTACGCTACCCGTGCTTTTGGGATACCTCGTCCGGGTGTAGTCCCTTAAGAGCCTTGAATGACTAGATTGGCTTAAGAATGAATTTGATAGGGGTATGTCTAAGAACACATGGGAGTTATCAATCACCTAGTAAATCTTTCTTGTTTAGTTTTGGATGGGAGTCAGTTGGCCTATGACTTAGTGACCTTCCATTCATTGATAATTTATGTTATGATAAACCCATGGATGCTTTCAAAAGCACCTTCAAAAGGATAGGGGTAGTCATCAAGCCTAGTGAAGGGTGTGATGTGATTTCCAAATAACTTGAAATGCCTATAGATTTAAAGGTAATAACATGAATTGGATAAGATTAGACAATCAAGAATCATTGAGTGTCTGAATAGAATGTCATTGCATCTGGAGACATTCTCAAGCATTGGAGTAATGTATATGGAGAGACATTCTCAAAATATCAACAAATGAAAGGCATCAAATTGTGATGACTCTCGAGTGTTTTAACAGGGGAGAAGACTAAGAAGCATAGAAGAATGTAGTAAGTGCATGATAAGATAGGAACTAGTACAAAGAGACCATGAGCAAGAAGAAGCACAAGTAAGGTAAATACACATATACACATTGATAAATTGAATGAATAATTACTCAGATTAGGTAACTCTTTATATACATACATTATATAAATATTGATTTCCAAAGTTTGATGCATATTATACATTGAAAATGCTAGTACATGTACATCACCAATAAATGAAAAAATAATCTATAATGTCTTAAATATTTTCAAGTGCACATCATATTAGTTTCATGTGAAAATAATCTAGAAATGTAAGGTCTCATACAAAATTATCAAGTTCCAAATAGTATTTTAATGTGCATAATAAATACAAAAATTCCCAAATAGGTCATATACCATCAAGTTCAAATGCCATATAGGCGTACATATAATGCCATGCACATAGGCATACAAAAACAATGTCATGTAAGACATATATATTTCCTACTCATCAAAATCTATCCCTCTCTTGGCCTTGCTCGAAGAAGGCCCTCCTTAGACGAAGATGGAGATCTATGAGATGACTTTGGATCATCTGAGCCCATGCTTCGAGTCCTCTTTCACTAAATACTTTCTTGTAGATGAGCCTATAAATGCAAACAATATTTTTTTGTCAAAACTTAATTTATATATGTTTTCAACATGTATTTAAGACCATGCTAGAATGAAAGTATTTACATAAATACACAAACTTACCAGAAGTTGTCGATCACGCCGAATTTGCATCTCATGCTCAGATGAGTCATCGGGAGCTCTACAGTACGAACGGGGGTATGAAGACAACGAGATGGAGGATTTCGTGCCCTCGAAGTCAAAATGGAGGGGTTGAAGTTCCCTACATACACATAAGATCAAAAATATAACATCAGAATTAGTGAAAATAGAACTAAGTACATGTATGTACATAATGACAATATTTTAACTAATTTTATCAATATAGAACTATTGTTTTTACCCCGCCACGCTTTGTGAATCAAATGAACAGGGTTCTTTACTATCATGTGAGTAACTCCTGCATATACACAATGAAGGACATTATTAACATAATTTAATAATTCTACAATGAAAGACATTACTAACATGTAATTTAACATAATATGAATTACACAAAAAATTTAACAAAATTTACGTGTTGTTTGAATACCTCAGTGAGTTTTTGCGCAGATGAAATCACAGCGGCAACACCTTTATCTACTTGTCGCAGAGATGGTGGGGTGTCTAGTGAAGTCAACATCTTTATCAAACATGTATATCATGTGAGTTAGATGGACATACAAGAACATACATATATTTGACTTCAAAACTAATATATATACACATACACACACACACACACATGTATGTGAAAATTTTACATAATTAACATTCTAAATTACCTCTGTGAATGTATGTGTATGCATGGTGCTTCACTTTGTGGTCGGGATGAAGATGTGCCTCCCGCGCACTTTATAATATCAATGCATATACATGTACAAATACAATTATTTCAAAAATTTAACATATATAAGTAAATCAAGTACTCCAAACTTTTTGTAACACACATAACAAAACATAACAAATTTACTATGAAGGTGACGCCGATGAATGTAATCCAAATGTCTCACTCAAAAGGACATCTGACATAGTGACATTATCGTGTGCACCCCTAGCACTAGGTGCACCAAAATCAATACGCATGAAAGTATCGTCCTCCTCGGGCCCCAAACATATGTTACCACATGATGAGAAAAGATGTGGCCTCATGCTAGTACTCTGAGGGAATACTCTATGTACCTCCATGAGCATATGGCTTAGAAATCTCCCTCGTATGTGAACAAGGGTCACAGATAGCCCCTAAAGCGCGTGGAGTGTATCAATCTCTATTGTCTCCTTCACTACTTGAGGGACAATCTCAGGGTGAGGGGCTTCTATGTGGGGAATCTACCCTATTGAATAGGTGCATGTTGTGCACCTAGTCGATCTGTGTAGATCCTTTTCCTCGGCCCTAGAAATCTCGAGAAATCAAAATAATTTGGGATCTTGTTGAGGATAAACTCGCAATAGAGTTTCCTCAAAAAGTATAGTGGCACCTCGTTGTTATTACAAGGTGGAAAATCAAACACCATCCACCATCGGTCCCAAAAATTATTTTTAATCAAATTATTATTGCACCAATGGATGGGAAACCATTTACATGACAATAGAACAGGAAAATTAGTGTGGGGGTCCATGAATAAGGCGCATATGAGGTCTTTTGAAATTTATTTTTTTCTTTACATCCACATATGACAATTTGTTGGAATAATAAACCCTACAACCCTCTCTATAAGTTGTCAATGATCAATTTTCCCCGTTGCCACATCAACTTGAACAAGTAATGCCTCAATGTGTTTGCAAGAGAGGCACGGTGGGGGTTTGTAGATTGTGAATCCCTCATTGTTTTGATTAAATCCTCAATTTCAATTTTTTTTCAACTATGTGGGCTGCTAAATCTTCTTGACTACCGGGGGATGTTGAGCAATTGTGGGAGTGTCGGGAGGGATGACAGGAATAATAGGGTTTGGTTGTGGTTGATTCCCTCGACCTCTAACTGTAACAATAAAAAATATGTATTCAATTCAAATTTTAATCTATAATTATCATATTTCAATGAAATTTTGAGAAAAGAATTGTGCTTACCTCTTCTCTGTGGTGCCATCGTCGATTCAGATCTTCTCGGTGATCCGAAATGATCCTTTGAGCTTGAGATCCAATTGAATGAAAAAATGTGAGGGCATGGTTAAGCTCTGAAACTCGTGTTTGAGGGAGATAAAATGATAGAGGCTCGGGCCTCTTTTTTTTCTTTATAGTAGGCATAACTTTGAAAGCATAACTTAACCTCGGTGTAAAGCCTTAGCTTTTGTTGCCACAAAGTGTGTGGGATCCATGGGAGACTATATGGTCATTTCGAGTGCACAAAATTCTCCCGGTTATTTCATTCCTCGGTGGTTATTTTTGAGACTCCTTTTGACCATTTAATGTTTTGATGTTATATCTTTGGAACTTGGTTGACCACATAGATTTACTCTATAGAATTATATGTTACTGACCTTACTTAAATAAAGTTTTGGACTCATCCCTTTCGATCTCCCTTCTTCTCGTTAAATTGCATTGAACTCAACTTGAGTTCGAGACCCACACTTGTTGAAGCAAAGGAATGCCACAAAGGATGTGATTCTATTTCTTTTGATTTGTTTCCTAACTCTTTCTCCATGAATTCGGGAGGAAGTCAAATCTAAGAGGAGGGGGATGTAATTCCCACTTCTCTTCAACACTAAATAAAACATGATTATCTTTTCCGAATTGTTATAATTGTAAACCTTGTTGCTTTATTCTAATTAGCATACTAATAAGTTGTGCGGGGCATCATGACTCCATTGTGTTTTGATTATTATTATTTTAACTATATGTCGATCTTGTGGACCCGATGGAGTTTTAAGAATAAAATAATTAGCTAGAATGGTTGCATTGTCGTAATTTGATTGTGATAGCATTACTCTTCGATATTGTTTTGTTGTATTGGGTTTATCTCTGTGACTGGACACATAAACACTATTGTGCTTTATTACCGGTAGATGTTAATAGAAAAATGACATTTACACATTGTGTTAGGGGAATTGAAGGATAGACATTATTGTAACCGAACTAATTAACTTTTGATAGACATTCAGTATGGAAGAAAATGATGTGTTGTCAAATAAATATATGTTGATATTTTGAATCATTTTCGTAATTGGTTTTTATTATGATGTTCAAATTTATTTTTGTGATTTAATTGATATTGGAGATTGGCAAAATTGTGAACGAGTGAAAGTATTGCTTTAATCTGATGATCCAGTTGGTCTTTGATCTTAGTTGCAAATTGATGTATGAGTAGAATTGAAATGTTGAAAATGGGAATAATTGTTAAATTACTTGGTCTTAGCTATAGTAGTTATGATTTTTGATGTTTGAAATTGATAGTTAGATGTAAGTGTTTTATTACATCGATATCGTTAATATGGCCATGAGGCCAGAGGGGTATTTTGTTTTTGCAGGAAAACATATCACGACAAACTATAGGGGGATTAGAGACCAACCACATTAGAATTCTAGGTGAATTCAACAAGGGTCACCATGGAAACATGTATTTGTGTGTGTGTTGGAATTATTGTTAGGGAAATTGTGACCAAGGGGTTATGTTTTGTCTTTTATTTATTTTCCTTTAATTGATGTTAGTATGTGATTTTTAGTGATGTAATTCATTGTATTAATTCTTTGGAATTTGGTGTATGTATTTTACCCTTTTATTATTAATGGGTTGTAGTGTCTTGATTAAATCTAAATTAATCTTGTCCTTAACTAATTATATATTTTACCAAAGGGATTCATTTATTAGGCTAGATTTCTCTTGGATTTTGTGTTTATAGTTGAGTGCTTGGGGATCTTGAGTGTTGTACACTCTACCCCTTCATGGAAATTCGAATTTGGCCTTAGAAGCCAATTTTGGAAGCTTGTGGGACAAGTCAAACTTGTCCCACACCTCTTAAATTTCTATTCCAACCCTACCTATGGTTTGGGGGGTCAAAATTATACCCCATTAGGTGTTTTGGGAAGACAAAAAGGTAAAATGTTGAGTGCACTTTCTTTCATGTAATTAATTTTTATCCTTAGGAGGTGTGGGCTTGGATTGTGTGTGCAAGTAATATGTCATTTCTTCACCCACTTATTAATTGTGCTTTGGAGTTTGAAGTTTGAATTTTGAGGTGGAGTTGAGGATGAGTGATGTGGCATCCTACATGGAGCCACCTCACCCTCCTCTCTCCCTTTTCTATTTAATCAAGTTATTTTGCTTGATTGGGGGTTACTTCATTATTTTGTGCTCTTGCATTTTGGGAGTTAGAGGATTTTGGGAAGTGTTTGTGGATTTGTTGGAGCTTCTTGGTGTTTGTTTGGGCTTGAAGAAGCTTGGGGTATGCTCTTGGATCAAGCTCTACCATGGAAAGGTAGGAGCTAAACTCTTGTTAAATGCTTTCTTTTATTTTGTATGCATATGTGCTTGTTTTGAGTGTTTTGCTATGCTTGTTGGGTGCTTGGGTAGATTGCCTAAGTGTGGTGTAGGAGGGGACTATGGGGATATTTCATGTGGGGAGGCATAAGAGTTTATATTTCATGTTTTGGAGGGAGTTTGGGTTGAGTGCCCCACCTTGGACAAGAAATTGCTTGCATTTCTTACTTGGTTATTTTGTTGAGGGAGCCATAAGAGATTGTAGGGAGGCATAAGAGAATGGGGAGGCAGAAAATATTCTTGAGGGAGGCATAAGAGTGTGTAAGGGTTTTGAGATGTTTATTGGAGGTGTTAAGGTGGGCACTCATTTCCCATTGGGAGGCATAAGTGACCTCCCCATATGTTCTTTCTCCTTTGGCTCTTGCATTTGAAGCCTTGTCTATTTTTGTTTTTTATTCTTGTGATTGAAGCATTGAGTTATTTGTGTTTTGGTATGGTTGTGAAATCTTGGTTTGTGATGTGGAAGCTTGTTTTTGCCATGAGTTGAATCTATTTTCCATTACAATGTGGTTGGGGCTCAGGGGCCAATGAGGAAGATGACTTCTCCTCCTTATTGGAATTCTTGGTTGGGTGGAGAGTGTTTCCTCTCCCCCTTTTTTTGTGATCAAATGAAGCTTGAAAGAGATATATTACTGGTTTTGTGAAGCTTGGAGCTTTTTGTGGAGCCCCTAAGAAGATCCTTCTTGTAATAAAATTTGCTTTGTGTTATCCCCACTTACACTGGAAGAACTTGTAATATTGTATTCCATTTTATCTTGTAATATTTTATGATTTCCCACTTCAAGTTGAGGACATTGTATTGATCTTGTGAAGAAAATTTGCATTCAAACATTTGTTATTAAAGTTGTATTGTATGTGGAAAGAAACAAATAAAAAAGTAAGAAGAAATATTTGTGTTGTAGAGTTTTTATTGAGAAATAGAAAAGAAAGTAATTCTCTTTACTTGAAATCTTGGTTATATTGTGAGAAAAGTAGTTCTTCAAGTGTTAAAATATATGATTTATATTCAAGGGAAAAAGAAGGTTTACTTTCATTATGAAGTTGTTTTATTGTAAATGAGAAAGTTGTAAGAAGTTGAATTTGTATGTTTAGTAGACTTGAATGTAAAACAAATAATAACATTTTAAGTAGATTATGATCCTTTATACTCTCGAAATAGAAAGAAATTTAGTTGAACAAAATGGAATAGATCTTGTAGTTGTTATTGTTACTATTGAAATTCAAAATGCTTTAAAATGAGTAATTTCAACTAAGAAATGAACAAATAGAATGAAATCCCAAAACATGAAACTTTAGTTGCATAAAAACAAGTTCAGAATATAATTTTAAACCTTTTAACAACTTTTTTTTTTGGAAAATTCTCAAATTTTAAGGTTTTGTTCCTAAGGAACATGACTGCCACCCTGTGCAGAGCGGCGGTCTCATAACCACCGCTCAAGAAAGGTGGTGGTCTCAGAACTGCCGCTCCATAAGGTGGCGGTTCATTGTTTGTCACCCAGGAGGGGTGGTGGTCCCAGGACTGCCGGCTGCTCTGGGTGGCGGTCCTGTCACTTACGGCGAAATTTCTGTTTATGCCCGCACAATTTCTAACTTGTTATAACTAAAATTTTAAGCATGTAAAATTACTAAGGACACCAAAGAATCAAACAATGGAAAATCTTATTGTTTTAAGCAATAAAATCATCAAATGGTAATTTAAACAAACTCGTTTATTTTTTGTTAATGGGGGTAGGGTTTGCCCCAAATAAAGAACCCCAAATACAAATGGCTTGAAATAAAACCAGTTTGGAAAGGAAAACCTCCTTCTATCCTTGAATGAAATAGATTACAACAATAAAACTACAATCTAAACAAATCTAAACTTGATCTTGAAGAAAATCCTCCATAGTTCTTCCTCTCTTGCTCCCATGGCTTCCTTTGCTCTAACCTACAAATCAAACAAGAGAAAATAGACCAAATGAGGAGTTTAGAATAAAGGAAAGGTTTTAATAAGAATTCATAAGGATTTCTAGGTTTAGTAGGAACCCTAGGATCTAATCGCCAAGATTGGCTTAATCCATGGGTTGAGGATCAACCCTACTTTTTTTGGTAGGAATATATTTTATAGATGTTTAAATAAAAATTAAAGGTATGTGTAGATGGGTGAATGGGGCCACTTATTTACCTTGGTGTGTAAGTCTTTTTCCTAGTTCCTAGTATGTTTTAGTAAATTAATGAAATATGGGATATTAAAGCTAATAGGATAATGAGACAAAATAACTAAGTATAAGATTGACCATGTTGGGATTGATCATTAATTAAAGAGAAGAAAGGATTTAACCAAGCAAAGTAATGATGGCACCTTCCTAGACAAATATTAATTAATTGACTTTAGAGATAAATTAAAAATATTTAATCTTTGAACTAGACCTAGTTCCCTTATCGTAAGGTTGAGAATATTGGTGTAAGTTAAGTTAATGAACCCTAAAGGTCAAACACCCTTGTAACCTTCTTATAACTTAAACAAAAAAAAATTAGTCGCAACTTTTGGGATAAGTGTTTAAGGTTTCAACATGTTCCTAGAACGTTGTTTGTAGGGGTGTTACAATGTATGTCTCATAAACTTGTAACTTTGCAATCTACAACTTATGTCTACAAAAACATTCCACTTACAAACTTGCGTCTTCCTTAGACACCATCTTCTTTATAGTGAATCAATGTAGAAGATGGAAGGTTGCTAGGAATAATAAATGAATGGTTCAAATGGAAACCAAAATTTCATCCTACAAAGAAATGACATACATCCAACTTAGAGGTGAATTTGAAAGATAATAAATTGACAAAATCTAAATGTGTGTGTGTGTACTCCTTTCCCATACCATATCTCCTAACTTGTTTATTTGAGTCAAACCGAAGGATGCATTAGAAACAAGAGTCAAGTGTGCTACTAAACTTTGGCTTCAATTGATAATTAAGCATCCTAGAAGTGCTTGAAGCCTTAAAATTCTAAAAAAAAAAAAAACTTAAATAATATTAAATATTAAATTCTCTCAACAACCTAATAAAAATGGATTTAAGAATATTCTTAAAAATCAACTTTGTAGAAATCTCTCTCGTTAGTGATACTACTTTGAATATTCATCTCCATCTTTCATTGAAAATAAAGATTAAAACATTTTAGTGCTTTCTAAAAAAAAAATTAGACTATCATACACTTTTCTAATTTTGGCATGGCTTAGTCTTATTCTTAACACTCATCTAGATAATATTTCTCTATAAATTTCTTACCTATTTTATTAAAAATAGACCCAATACATATCTTATATTTAAAGAATTATATAACATCACTATTAACTAACTAATGTGTGTGCGAGAACATATTTGAGAAATTTTTTAAATCCTTCGAGTCTTCAGATGCAACTCGATATAAGCTTTTTCTTACAGTTGTGATTTTCCAACAAAATAATAAGAAAGCAGGTTGTGGGATTAACACTTCGTTCAAGAAATACCACAGATTTAAATCTATTGGACGTGCTTTCAAGCCTAACCAGATAGTGGCAAACAATTACGAATATACTAAGAATATTTATTAAAGAAATTGTAGCGGTGATTTATTGTAGTAATTCTAAATCTTGATATACCAAAATCAAAATATTGTTGCTCCGGCACATCTATAGAATATCATTCTTTGAGATAAATTTAATTGCAAAACACCTCAAAGCAACAAAGAAAGTGAAGCATTGCATTAGTAGTGTATACTTGTGATTGTCTTCCTTGAGAAATGACAATGCACCCTGCAGATCCTCCTAATTCTAAATAGTGTAATGTTATTTTACAACATACCAATGGGTGTTAAGAAATGCATTTTTCAAGAATGTATCCCTTTATTGACGTATCTGAAAAAGTTCAAGAGTAAGCAGGATAGCAACCCTACTGATCTAAGTTAGTAAAATAATGATAATAGATATATCTGAAGAGAAAAACTAAAATCAGTTATCGCACATTATCCCAATAAAATGGCGTGATAGAATGACAACCAAACTAAACGATGAGTGAAATTCTCTTGCCTCTAACTTTCACTGTTATTTTGCTGAAACATATATTCTCCCTATTATCAATGCTGGAAAAAGGTAAAAGAAAAACTAACAGCTATCCGAGAGACGGATATTAACGTAATTAAAACATCACAGCTTCTAATTGCAAAAAAATCCCTAACAAACCGACTTCCCAGTTAATTTAGCATAGTGTTTTAAATAATGCATGATTTACATCTCGAATTGTAGAAATTCCTCTCAGAAGATCACTTCCTACTTTTGTATAAACATACACAATCACCGTTTCTGACTTCTTTTTACAGAAAATTCTTCGACGTTTAAAAAGCAACACAATTAATGGGACGTAAAAAGACGACGATAAAAGGGTGTGCAGCAACATATATTGAATTTTCCGGCGCAGTTAATGCTGATAAAACTTCAGATAAGCCAACACGAGAAGAGAGGAGCACAGCTTCTAGTCGCTAAGGGCAGGAGCTGTGCTCTCTCTCTTCTGCTGTTGATGTTTCTGAAAAAAAAATAGAGATGGAAAGAAAGTCATGAAAATCCTGATCTATGACGAGATAAGACGACATTATATAGACATGTATCTACTAAAACAGCAACGTAATCCACAGTTCCAACAAAGTTGCATCAAGGAAAAATCACGTCACCACAGTTAAAATAAAGTTGAATGAAGAAAAATGAGGTTTTTCGTGATTTAATAATGGGCCATCAACAATTATTTGTAGTAGTTTTGATATGCACTCAATACTGGAGAGAATCTATAGTCCAAAATGATGGGACTTGACTTTTCTTACATGTTGGCTCATGTTTTTATCGTTCATTTCTTTATCGAAGCAATAATTGTATCAATAATGTTTTGAATTGGGTAGCAGTGGGCCATGACCAGTTTGATCTTTTGTGAAAAATGTCTAAATCTGGTATGTTCGGAACGAAGGAATAATAGAATTTTCAAAGGTTCTTTTTTACCTTAACCGTTTCCTCCTCATATTGGAAAGATCCATTTAAGACGTCTATGAATCCTGTGTTCCAATACTTATAAAGAAGGTGATCGGCTTTGAATTTCATATTCTCCTAAACATGGAACCTCCTTTATAAGCAAGTGGCTTTGAATTTCATATTCTTAACACCTCTGATATCAATTGTAAAGAAGCATCTTGGAGCTTCCCCCAATAATTGCTTCAGCTTTGAGGATGCAATATGATTCTTCTATAGAAACATGTCCCATGCACATGCATCATTTATTGATACATCTCAACAATTTGATTGTTCCATATCAACACATCCTATGCACATGCATCATTTTGTAGCCACATCCCAATAGGCAACATTCAAGGATGACATTTAAGTATCTGTGGATTAAGTCTTTTGTTCAAGAAAGATATGGTTAAAGGGCTATCAAACATTTTAGAGTCTAAAAAAATTGTGACGCTTACATTTTAGGAAAACAACATATGAAACCATGGTAAATCACTATTGAAGTTTGTGCATTAACATTTATTTAGCCCAATGGAGACCCTCTTTCGACCCAAGAGTTTCTACTTTATGACCTTAATAAATGACTCTAGCAAAAAGACATGGGTCTACTTATTATTGTACAAGTCAAAAGCCTTTGTAGAGAAACAAAGTGGACACATCGTTAAGGTGCTGAGAATAAATAGAGGGGAATTATGTCTCTAAATAATTTCCAAATTTATGTAAGAATGAAGGCATTTAAAAACAATTTAAAGTTAAAGATATAGATTGCAACAAAATAGTATATCTATGAGAGAGAATAGAATCATTCAAGATATGTTGAGAAGCAAGTTAAAGTTGAATGGATATTTCATTGGAATATTGGGGTGATGTTGTAGCAATAATAGTATATTTTCTCAATAGATGTCGAGATAAAGGTTGTGTATGATAAGATTCCACAAGTTTGGATAAACAAATAATATAAGTGGATCACCTTAGAAATTTTTGGGTGTGTAGCATATGAATTTATGCTAAATGAGAAAAGGAAGAAATTAAATAATAGACAAGAAAACCGCTTCTTCATTATCTATAGAGAAACTTCTAAAGTGTATAGATTGTACAACCCTATTACCAAGATGATTTTCAGCATGAGGAATTTGTTAGGAATTATTCGTTAGTGATCCATGTCAATGGGTTTATTATATTATCTCATGTAATAAATATATTTTTATGTAAATGAGTCATTTAATAAACATCTCAAAGTAAGAATAGTGGTGGTTGACACCACTCATGTACAAAATAGGAGTTGGTTGGATGCTTAAGAAATTTTTGGAGATGGTTCTCCTTGAATATATGAGTTATCTTTCTTATAATTTTGTAAATAGTCCCGACTAAATTTAATAGAAGATTATTATTATGTCGGGTTTAAATATTTTGTTATTTGATTTGAATAAACTCTAAGAAAAAAATTATCTCTGTTATTATAGCTAGCAACAATAAGAGTCCCTAATAATTTCATTTACTTATATGGTCGAGTGGTGTATTTTGTGATTTTTAAAGTATTGAAGATATCATCTTACAAATGGAGACCAAATGAGGAATATTAAAACTAATGTACACATCTAATACATGAATCCTATAGGGGGATAGGGATTACACATGGTGGATACTGTGGTGTAAGTAAAACAAGGGGAAAATGTTAGCATACAAGTGTTAGTGACAAACAAGCAACATGATTGAAACTACAATGAGTAAAAGCATATAGGAAAATAATAAACAAGGACTCGGTAAGTAGCTGTTATTGCATACAGGGGATACCACTTAGGATGTCGAAGATAATTGAAGTCATCAAGGCTTATGTAAACAAGGAAATCAAGAAAACATAGGGTATAGCCTACAAACAATGAAAAACAAGGTACAAGAAAATCAGATAACTATGATTGGAAGGAATCTTGCAAGGAAAATGCTACACATGAAGCACCGTTAGCATGTTAAAAAAGATAAATATTATGCAACAATGTAATATCTGAATATAAAATTTTTAAAATGTGGAATATTGTAAGAATAGAATATTAAAAAAGTAGGAAAAGGGTAGATTCCTCCATGAGCCTCGGTGGGATTTGGTGATGGATAAGGCCAAGCATAATATATCGTGTAACAACTGTAAGTGACCTGCATTCACCTCAAGATACCATGTGAATGTGCATGTGTGTATGAAAAATGATAAAACATATTATGAATCATAGTAACATGATAAACAAATGTGCAACATAGAGTAGTATAAGAAAGGAAGAAATCATCCAATCAAGATCTAGGCTAATGTTTTTAATTTTTAATGTATATATGAAATAAAACAAACTAAGAGTGAGGAATAAGGATGTCCCGTGGTGTGGTGTGTGCAACATGAGGTCCATATGAATAAACCCTCAACAAAGAAAGTATGAATTAGGAATAAGAGTACGTCATCGGGTGGTATGGGGAATTAGGATGTCGTAAAGTGTTAATTCTAAAAGGTTATATGCAATAAGATTAATAGGAAAGGGCCCATGATCAACTCGATGTAAAAGAACTATGAATATGAACCTGATCTAGGGTCTAATGGTCACGTGAGAGTGCATGAGGACAACTATATGAGACAGGTCTAAATCAAGCATTTGGAGAAGTAGAGTGTGAAATATGTCTAGATGGAGCATTTGAAACATGTGACCAATGTGAAGAGATGCCCCCATGAGATGGGATATGGGATCTATACATGTGTTAAGGCCTATAAGTAGTAGCCCTGTGTGAAAAAAACCGAGATGGATGTAAAAAAGGTGCTATATGAGGAGCAAAGGCTCCAGATATCATAGGACATGTCGGGATAATGAACCATGATAAAGAGAAGAAGATGTACCAAGAATAGGAGTAATTTAATATGGGATGGCTGGAGGAGCCAAGGAAAAAGGTGTCCATGACAAAAATGTAAAAAGATGAATACGTGAACATGAAACGTGTACCTAGTTTCTGTGAAAGTGCATGTATCATAGCATATGGAGTAGGATTGTGTCATGCATATGGAGAAACTATAATATGTAGAACATTAGTAAACACAAGAGCCACTATAGAATAATGTAAGTTCATGGTGAGGGAAAAACCTTTAGAGTCCAAGATCCCAACTAGATGAGTATGAAGTGTATAAACAAGAAGAATGTGCCCACTAGGAGAAAATATAATAGATGTAGTATTGAACCTATTGGAAATAGTGGAAGGAGTAAATACAAACATAAGGATCAATATGTGTGTCAAAATATGTGTAACATAAATAGTGCTAAGAAGCTTGGCATTATCAACATCAAGAAAGGGGGATGAATACATGAGTCCTCATAAGCAATATGTGCAAGTTGGAAAGATTGGAAGAATTGAAGTAGTATGCATTAGCCCCTATGACCATAGACATAAATATGGAAAGAGGGGAATATATTTCCACCATAAATGCAATAATAGAATCTAAAAAGTGAAATAATTAAGAATCATAATCAAATCAATAGATACTAATCTAACATGTGATGAAGAAGGTGCAAATAGGGATGTAAGATTGGAATAACTAACCATATAATCATTGGAAGTGGGTTGAGAGTGAGACATAATGGGAGGCTTGTATCTTAGGCAAAAATAGAAAATTGATCTTGTAAAACAAGAATAGTAAGGTGTATCCAAAGAGGATAAGGATGTGTAATGTATGTAATATTATGAGTATCATGTATGATAGGAATATCAAAAAAGAGTAGCAACATGATGTGTGGAATCTATGGTAGCAGTATCTATGAAATAAGGTGTAGAGAGGGTATGGGTAGAAAGAATTGTATTGATAGTATGTAAGCAAGGATGGCTTAGAAGAATATTATAAGGGACATCATGAGGCATAACATGAAATAGAACATTAAGAATGCAAGGGCCTACAATAATGGGTAGAATGATTTCTCCCAACTCTTTCTCAGTGTGTTACTAAAGCCATGAATATATAGAGTAGATGGAGTTAGATTAGTAGCTAAAAGGCTTATTTTATGGAGAAAGGAAATATTTCATATATTAAGACCAAATCCGGGATGAACTAGGATATGTTTAACAAGAACATTATGAATTTGAACCGAATATAAAGTGGGAAAGAATTTTCATCAAGTAAATGGTTGATTTAATATAAATTGAAAGAATTTTCATCAAGTAAATGGTTGATTTAAAATAATTTCAAAGTAACTATTATAAAAAATGACACTCGGTGATTATATATAGTAATATTTAGTTTTTTAAGTCTCCAAACTTGATTAACTTTAAGTAAATGCAAAGGAGTAGAAACTTATCCGATTTCAAGTGATATAGAAGTGGTGGACTGCCTAAGTGTTGGATCTTGCTGGAAATAGTGTCAAGATAGTTGGCTAAGGGAACGGGATCGAGGATTGTACTAGATAGAAGCCCCCGCATGAGGATAGTCGAAGTTCCCTCGGAGCTAGTGACTTTTCTAGGTGCTTGTGACTATGTGAATTTTCAAGATCTAGTATTTTCGGTTTGGAATATCTTCACTTATATTCATTCTTTCCCATTATGGTTTCTTCGTCAAGGTTCTAATCACACATGTAACCTATAAAACAAACCATAAATATTTGCACAAGCTCAAAAACATATTAGATCTAAAAAATATATGCAACAAGTGAATTTAAACTAACGCCGATGGTTACACGATGAGTGAACTTATTACTGAGCACTATACTACATCTTAGACTCCATGTAGTTCTTTGTGTTTTTGTGTGAAATGGTGTCCTTATCCTAAGTTCTCCTCATGCCAATGACGCTAAGATAGTAGGATATAGCTAGATTTGATCTAAAAATGTAGATGTGTGGTATGGAAATCAACACTTCCTTTTTTATGTAGTGTATGCATCCCATAATGCAGCCCCTTTGAATAGTAGTAGTAAAATGTAGATGTGATATTCCCTCTTGATTTTCCAGCCATAATAATAGTTAGTATGTTGTGTTTATATATGATCCCCTTGCTTGATTTTTGACACTAGTGAAAATGAATGGTTGACTAAGAATGTGGGATAAGGATAAGAAAAGAAACAAGTTCGACCACAAATGCTGAAATGTGCAAAAAGAAAAAGGAGAAAAAGAGTGCCCTGAAGGGACATAAGCCCGGAAGATGGTGTCCAGAGTTGGCATAATTATCATAAGAGAAAAAATGACATATCTAACAAGACATACAAAAATGATCCCCGTGACCTAACCGAGAAGTTCTTATAGAATTTAGAGAGAGTCTAATATAGACCAATAAAATAATGTAGAGGAACAAAGGACATTTTCACTAGTGTGTACTTTTATTACTTAGGATTTATGTATAGGGTAAGTGCAGCAAGCTGGTGGACAAAAAAGGGGTCATAAGTGGACGTTATATTGAAAAAACAATGAAATATCAACTTGTAGGGATTATTAGCAATACGTGTACTCAAAATTAGAAAAAATATATAAATATGAATCATAGAATCCGGAATCTAGTTTCTAAACTACTAATTTTTTTTAATAAAGACAAGTTTAGCCTATATTAAACACTCAAAATTATATGACTTGGTTTTTTTTTGAAAAAAACCTATAATATTGTAGTTTGTTTGCTCATGATTTGGATGACCAAATCTTGTTTTTTTCATTTGGTGAAAAGTTATATGTCATTGTCTATCTTGGGATGGATTTTATTTTGTATTTTTTGAGAATTTTTTTAATGATTTTTTCCATGAAAGTGGTCTGAAAATTTTTAGAAAACAGAGCGCTTTTTGTTTGCCCGCCATAACTATATCAAAAAATATTGAAATCAAATATTTATTTTTAACGTGTATAGAATTTCTCCACGCTTGGGATGATATAATTTTTATCACATTTTGATAAGTGAAAAAAAATTTGTAGTCTTAAACATAGACATGAACATTCGTGGGAAAAAATGTGTTAAAGACCTATTGTTAGTAAAAATTATAAAATTATATTTATCTTATTCTATTCACTTTAAAATCAATATTTCTACAAAGCTAATAGTCTCCCCTACGCGATGGCACCATTTTTGTGAAATGTTTTCAGTTTTTCAGCATGGTTCAAGTCTCATGGAAGAGAAAATTTTAAGTTTTTTACCTTTTACACGCCATAATGACCTCCCATAGCTTTGGTTGGGAAAAACAAAGATTTCCCAAGCCTTAGGGTTAGATTTGATGATACAGATAGAACCGCGATCGCGGTTTGTAAACCATGATCACGGTTTTGATAACAAGAACCGCGATCGTGCTTTATAAACCATAATCGCAGTTTATAAAGCGTGATCGCGGTTCTTAAATCATATTTACACACATCCCAATGTTTGAATTACCATGTGATTTTTATTGTTTGACCTTACCGTATGAATTATTATGAAATTTTGTCGCTTTCTGCATGTTTTTCTTATTACCGAAAGCAAAACATCATGGGAGACAAGAAACGAAGTCAAAAAAGGAATTCATTAAGTAAAAAATGCCAGATGAATTAGAGGCAAATAGATTTCAAAATGTTGAGAGAATGCAAATCTTCATGAATCAAGAAGAGGTTCATCTTCAACCCCTACTATTGTAAGAAATGAGGAACCAGGTAATGTTTCTATTGTCAATGTTGAAGTTGAATTAAATACTCATGATGAATATGTTTTTACTGTTAATGTTGAAGAAGAATTAAATACTCGTGATGTAGTTGATGTTGAAATTGAAGGAGACAATGAAAATGTGAATAAGGAAATTTAGGTTGAAACGTAGACAAGAAAAATGTGACAAAACACCTTGTAGGATTTTGCGTAAGAAACCTAATTATTTTATTGAAATTGATGAAAACATTTTGAAACCAATGTGTCGACAAACTTTTTGAATAGAAAATAAGAAGAAAAGCCATGAAATTTGGGATAATCATTTGAAAATTTAAATGATTCTCAAAGATGTCATTTGTTGGTTAGTTTGATGAAATTGATTAAAATGAGACCTACATTAAACACCTTAGATTGACAACATCTAATATATGTGGTCAAACCTCTACAATTGTTGAAAACCTTCATGATGCATACCACACTAGATGCACTAGGGATAGTAATATTGTGCGGCGTGTACTTGTCACTAGTTTTGTAAGTGAATCAATAAAAAGGAGTGTTTGATTACACAAACAAGTTGAATGTTGAAAGTTAATCTTAAAAATCTAATGAAAGAAATTGAAAGACGTAATATCCTTCAATCACTCAATAACACCAATTTTTGGGCATTTTTTGCTAGAGCACCGCATAAGGACAAAGATAAATCTAATGCTATAAGAGAAGTTGTTATTCAATTTTGGCATGATAACACTAGAGTTTCACCTAATACAAGAGATGTTGTAAAATGGAGAGTTGGTTCTACTAATCGCGAACCACATCTAAAGAATTTCTTAGATATGACTCAAACTCAATTTTTTTGTAAGTTTGAACAAGAGCATATAGAAATTAAAATTAGTCAACATTTTTTGAAATATTGAAACCATTCTATGTGAAAATCAACCACGCTCACACCACTTCTTATTATAGCAAACATGTTGAATTTGCTATGTATTATGCTAAATTTTTATGTATTCGTTCTAATTTTCATTTTAAAACTATGTTATCGAAATGTAGTGTTCATTTTCCACCAATATCTTCCAGGATTTCATACCTATGATATTTTGTGAAAGAGAAGTTAGAAAAACTTTTTATAATCAAGATTGTTTAGATAGAAGTTGTGGTACATGCATGGATTATCTAAATTGGAAAGTTCAGTGATCCATGAGAAAATTGAAGGTGCAATAGGACATAATTTAGTTGAGTTTGATAAATATAAATCAGTACCATACCAGTTGAAAGATGGAAAGGAGTCTAAACGGTGTGATCTAGTTACATAACATATGCCTATTTTTAATTTATGAGAAAAATTAAGGATGAAATTGTTTATGAGTATGCTAGGCATACAAACAGAGCTCGATGGTTGGATGAACCATTCAAAATATGCAATGACACATTTCCTATTGGTACTATTGTTTCAGTGGTCAATTTTACAGAGAATTACACATGTAAGTTCCACAAATGGAGGTTTAATCGTAATATTACAACTCAATACAAGTTGCCATTTTTGTGCATATAGAATTTATACATTCTCCGACAAGACAAAGAATGATCAAAAAAATTTAAGAGATTGCCACTTTTATCAGTGATGATCGTACTCATTCTATTGAATTTGTGCAAGGGTGTTTCCAGTTATTTTATGGAAACTTGTCTGATAGGGACATCCACTTTAAACAACATTATATATGGTCAGATAATTACATGTCTCAGTTTAAGAATGCATGAATGTTTTATTGGATGAGCAGGATGCACGTCAAGATGGGTGTGCAACATATTTGGAGTTTCACTGAGGCTAGACATGGAAAAGGAGAGCATGACGGTGCAGGGCATGTGTGAAAAGAGATCTTGCAAGAGAAGAGTTGAAGTATAAAGATGGTGCTAAATTGAAAGATGCAAAGAGCATAGTGGAATGGTGTATTGATAACATGGCCCAAGGTTCTCAAGAAAATTCCATAGTTTGTAGATATTTTTGGTTGATAGTTGAAAAACAAATTGCTAACTACGAGGATTGTATGACACTCACAGGGTCCAGTGATATGCACTCATTTTTTATCTCAAACACTACTTTGTGGGCCACATGGACAAGAAAGTTGGCATGTTTTTTGTGCATCTTGTATCAAATTTGTCACTGCTGAGTGTGATTCACAAGAATGGGTGGATGGATGGATTTGTAGGCCTCTAACTCCACTTCCCAATTATCAACCTCCACAAGCATTATGACTTGTTTCTGCAGATGAAGTTGCAACATCCAAGGACTTTGATAAAATTTTGATTTTGGTGCAACAAGGTAAATGGTTATTTAAATTTTTGTATTGAGTTATGTCCATTGAAATTTTAATATGTAATTTAAATTTGAGTTGAAACCTTTGTTTTTTGTAGGACATGTGTTTTTAGTTATTTTGGTAGAAGACAATAAAGAAGGAACAAACTATTTAGTATGTTGTTGCATCGAGGAAAGAAAGAAGTTGACTTCTCCTGTTATAGATGGTGAAGATATTGAGTACCCTACAGGGTCAGTGGTAGTTACTAGAACTTGGCTTCGACAGTATCCATTAAAAACTCCTCTTTTGAGTGTTTGAAGACTTTGAGACACATAGAAAATACTCTTTATATTCGCATCTATAACTAGTGACAAATATTTAGATTTGTATAGATATCGAGGAAGGCCTAATAACAAGATTCTTTGGAAGGTTCGAGAGTCAGATCATGAAGCAATCATGTCTCGCTATTCAGAGTAGATCCGATCCTAATGGTTCATTGGAATGAATTTACATGCTCACGTCTAGTATATATAATTTCTTTGAAGTGTTTAAATTTTTCAACCATCTATAATTTGTGTATTTTGTATATATCTAGTATTTTGTATAATAAGTGTTTAAATTTGTGTATTTTGTATATATCTAGTATACATGGTTTTGATTCAACTTAAAATTATTTGACTAGTTCATTTTTATGTAGGTTAGTGGTGCTAAAATCTTGGACACTTTCACATCCTGATGGTGAACATTGGAATGAATTTACTTGAGCTCGTCTGATATATAATTTTTCTTTGAATTGTTTAAATTTGTTAGTTCTAGATTCAAGTTCATATATTTTATTAAATTTGTGTATTTTGTATATATCTAGTATGGTTTTGATTTGAAACTTAAATTTCTTTGACTAACACTTTTATGCAGGTTAGTGGTGCCAGAAAAGCTTCCACCTTCATGTGGTTGGCACTGTTAGTAGAGAATTTTATATTCTCGAAGCTAAGAGAAGCTTTCATTGTTTTACAAGAAAAGAGAAGCAATTAAAACAATAATTTATGTACCTGTGGAGGGGGTTCTTGGCTCCAAAGGAGGTAGCCTAGAAGCACTAGGAGCTTAGAGAACTGAAATGACACCTCCCTAAGTGTTTACAAGACCATCCCTACGCATGTGCATAGTCGGTTTGGTACCACGACACAACGTTTGCAAACTATATCGGTTGATAGCCTCACACTAGCTCAAACTGCACTATTTCGCGCGTATTCAAACAATAGGGTAGAGAGAACTAATTAGAGACATAAAAAATTGAGACATGCTATTGTAGAGGGTTCCCACACCAAGGTGTAGGATGTGATGAGACATCTCTAGGTGCCATGGAGTCTGAGTAGTCACCCATCGAAGTTGAATTGTTCTTTGGTCTCAGGGCTCTTAAGGGACTACACCCGAATGAAGTAGCTTGAAAGAAATGGCATTTTTGCGCACCAAAATGAAACCTCCTCTAGTGTTCACCTAGCCACCCATACATGTTGGCGCAGTTGGTTTGGTGCCATGACCCACCATTTGCAAACTATAGTGTTTGACAGCCTTACACTGGCTCAAACTGCACTATTTCATGCGTTTGGAAACAATAGGGCAGTGAGAGCACCGATTGGAGAAGGAAAGAAATGAGACATGATTTTGTATAGGGTCCCCACACCGAGGTGTAGGATCCAACGAGATTTCTCTAGGTGCCACGGAGTCCAGTAGTCACCCGTTGAAGTTCAACGGATTATTTGGTCTCAGGGATCTTAAGGGACTACACCCGAACAAAGTATCCCAGAAGCAATGACATTGTCACGGATAAAAATACACATCCTCTAGCATACACCTAGCCACCTAGACATTTTGGCATATCGGTTTAGTGCCACGACCCACCGTTTGCAAAATATAGTATTTGACAATCTTACATTGGCTCAAACTACACTATTTCACGTGCATTCTAACATTAGGGAAGCAAGAGCACCGATTCAAGATGAAAAAAACTGAGACAAGATATTGTATAGGGTCCCCACACCGAGGTCTTGGATCTAACGAGACATCTCTAGGTGCCACAAAGTCCGAGTAGTCACCCGTCGAAGTTGAACGGTTCTTTGGTCTCAGGGCTCTTAAGGAACTACGCCTGAACGAAGTATCCCTAAGCCAAAACGTTGTCTCACACCAAAATGATGCCTCCTCTAGCATTCAACCTGGCCACCCGGACATGTCGGCACAATCGGTTTGGTGGCATGACACACCGTTTGCAAAATATAACTTTTGATAGCCTCACACTAGCTCAAACTACACTATTTCACGTGTACTAAACAATAGGGCAGCAAGAGCACCGATTGAAGAAAGAAAAATCTGAGCCAAGATATTGTAGAGGATCCCACACCGAGGTTTAAGATGTGACTAGAAATCTCTAGGTGCCACGGAGTCCGAGTAGTCACCCGTCGAAGTTGAACAGTTCTTTTCTCTTAGGCTCTAACGGACTACACCCGAACGAAGTAGCTCGAAGCAATGACATTTTCGCACACCAAAACGAAACCTCCTCTAGCATTCACCTAGCCACCCGGATGTTTCGACGTAGTTGGTTTGGTGCCATGGCCCACCGTTTGCAAAATATAGCGTTTGACATCCTTACACTGGCTCAAAATGCACTATTTCATGTGTTTAGAAACAATAGGGCAGCGAGAGCACCGATTAGAGATAGAAAAAACAAATACATGCTATTGTAGAGGGTCCTTACATTGAGGTGTAGGATCAACGAAATGTCTCTAGGTGCCACGGAGTCCAAGTAGTCACCTGTCGAAGTTGAACAGTTTTTTGGTCTCAGGGCTCTTAAGGGACTACGCCTAAATGAAGTAGCTCGGAAGCAACGACGTTGTCACTCACTGGAATGGCACCTCCTCTAGTGTTTACCTGGCCACCCAGATGTGTTGGCATAGTTGGTTTGGTTCCATGACATCCCAAGGAATGACTTCTCACTACTCACCTCTATTCATTTCCTAGACTACCTAGAAAAGGCAGTTTGTAAACAATGATGCCATGAAGACTCAAGGAATTCCAGGAAGGCTTCGGATGGGGTGGTCTGACTCCAAACCGGGCCTCCCTAGATACCTCCATAGCACCTAAAGGCATATACCCCCAATCCAACGTAGCGGTGACAATTTGTTGGAAAATGACCTCCAGGGCATGACTTCTCGTGTTACTTGACTCGCATCAATGAGATTGCAACAATTTTAATCCATTACCATGTAAATAATCTAATTATTTCTAAATGATCTCATTTTAAAGCATGTTAATACACAATAGAGTCTTAAGAATATTTTTTGCATATCTTGTGCCAACTAAGTTCTACAATGTTTTTGTATTTTTTACAAGTGAATTCAAATTATGACCTTATTGTTACACACATCAATAACAAGTTTAATTTGGAATAATACTTAACAAATAAATTTTAAGTAAACTAAAAACACATAAAATCAATTGTAATAAATCCCTCAAGACCATTTTCAATTGTGTATATTTTGTCTCACTTTGGAGTGTGTTAACCACGTGCTTAAAATAAGAAAATTGATATAAGTCCACACTTGAATCTCTTAAAAAATGATCTTGCACCCAAGAACCTTCAAAACCATTATATAACATAACATCATATATCATATATCATTTAACAATAACATTTAACAGATCATATATCATATCCATAATGGTCACATAATCGAGGCCATCAAATCAAATCAAACATATAGAACTAATATGGTTATGAAAACATACATAGAAGGATATCATGTGCAATGAAATCAAATCAAACATAGAAGTAATATCGTTATGAAAACCAACATGGATATAATGTATCAAACTAAGTGTGATGGACGTGTCTCTGAAAATATAGGTTAATAACATGTATCAAACTAAGTGTGTCATACATATAGGACCACATGCTAGTCACATAAGGCTATATACATGGACTATATGAAGAATCATGAACTAGGACTAGATGGCATATATATATATATATATATATATATATATATATATATATATATATATATACATATACATACATCATACAGGTCCTATGAATCTAATCATGAAACATCTTCCCTCTTCACGCCCCGCTAGAAGAATCATGTCCACGACCTGGGGATGTAGTGGAGGAGATGCCACTACGGATTTCATCCATGTGGTCCTATGCGTCTCTAAGAAGCCCTGCACATTCATAAACAACAATTTTTAACACCAAATATTTTTAAATACATTCAAAATTTAGAAACTGAGAATTTAGTTAATGCATGTGAAATCTTACCGCAATCTCATGATCCCTATCAATTTTTTGTCGATGCGTTGCACAGGTCAATGGTAGAATCACGAGGGGTAAGCTACATACAAATAAATAGTTCAAATTAAATATTTCATGTACAAAATTTGATATTGTAGATTTAAGTAATAAGAAAAAATTCCTCCAAAATTTAACAAATTTGAAAAATTGTACCTTAGTTAGTGGATCTGCAGATGTTATGGCAGTATCTACAACAACCTCCACAATCTACATATATGGAGGAGTCTCTCTAGAAGTCATAAGCTATACAAAAACATGTACATATCAATATTAATCTACATGACTGCCACATAATCAGACCCAAAGCATAATCGACACATAACAAACCAATACATATTAATTTGCTAATAGAAATGAACCAAGGAATCTAGGTTTAATGATCTTCTAGGGAAGCTTCGATGTTACTCGAGTCTCCAAAATTCCTACAAGAGTAGATACACAACTGAAATTCCACAATTAGAAACAAAGTGTAAAGAGAAACTAACCTGCGTAAAAGTCACGTGAGGCGTGCCAATAGCCTCAGTGCCCAGAGCAGATGATGACCCATCAGGCTCCTACGTATAAAAGACAAACATATTAATATGTACATGTACACGTGAAACATTATAATAATAAAAGTGCAATCAAATGAAATTTGAAATGTAAGTACAACTTGAAACTTACATCTGTAACACGCCCAACTGCAGTAGCTAGCATGTCGATGCTAGATGTGTCCTTCACTCGACTCTTGTTGTTTAAAATTTAAAAATATATTTTTGCATGTATGTACATGACGTAATCAAATACATATATATTAAAATCTCAAATGGCTTAAACTATTGTGTATATATATGTATATAAGATTTATTTGACATTTACTTGTGAAATACCAAGATCATTTGCACCAATTCCAAAAACATTCGTCGTCATCTAATCTAGAGAAAAGAAATCATGTGATCTAGTAAATGATCTTGCCCGTAGTGCATATGGAACCACATGATCCACAGTGGTGTGGTGCACTAGAACTAGTGCCTCCACCAACATCATCGATGAAATCTAGTCACTATGTTGGGTCAGATTGTCAATGAGCTCCCTTAATGCATGTAGTGTGTCAATCTCCACAACCTCCTTCACTATAGGAGGGATAACTGAAGGTAGTGGGGTTTTGGGGCATGGGGGATCCTTGGTTTACCAATGCATGCATTGGGTCTACTCTGTGCAGAGCCACCTCCTCACCCATAAAACTTAGAAAAGTCAAAATAATTTGGGACATCATTAAGCATGAACTCGCAATATAATTTCTTCAAAAAATAGAGAGGAACCTCATTGTTGTTGCATGGTGGATAATCAAAAACCATCCACCATCAGTCCCAAAAATTGTTCTTGATTCGATCATCATGGAACCAATGGATTGGGAACCGTTTGCAAGTAGGTATGGGGGGCATTGGTTCTTAGGTCAATAAATAATGCACAAATGTGGTCTTTTGCAAAAAAATTGTCTTTTACGGCCACATGGGATAATTTATCCATATACCACCGCCTATATTCACCTCTAAAGGTATTCCATTTGTCTATTTGGTTGGTTGCAGAGTCGACTTCGCCAATCAATGTTTGTAATGTCTTGACTACAGTCATGCAAGATGGATTTGTGGCATGATTTTGTCTTATAGTCTAAATAAGGTTCTCAATAGAAATTTTATTTTTTCATATTCTTCCAACGATATCAACTTGTGTTCTATGTTGGTTCTATGGGGATGAAGGAGCCACAGGAGGTGGATCTACGTTTGGAGGAGGGTTTTGAGGAATGTTTGGAGGGTTTTGAGGAATATTAGGACGGTTTGCAGGATTATGAGATTGTCAAAAAAATGAAAAAAACCAAAAATTGTATACATAAACAAAAATTTGAAAAACCCATGAAAATCACAAAAAAACCTAAAATGCAAGAAATTTGATCAAAATTGAGGGCTTACCTCTTCATCTTAGCGGCATTGTTGAAAATTTCGCGATCTAAAAGTCCGAGGAGCAATTTTCAGGGGGTATTCAAAGCTTGAGTGTTAAAGGTCTAAGATAAATCACGGTTCGTAGGGGAAAATGGGGGAAAATGAGGATTCGCAGGTCTATTTTTTTGTCTTAGAGGACCGCGATTGCGGTTTAATATCATGATTGCACTCTTAGGTTCGGAAATCACCAAACTGCGAAAAAAATTCCGTGATTGTGGTTAAACCGCGATCACGGCACATAATTTTCCACCAACTTGCTGCACATACCCTATATAAAAACATAACAATGTCATATTAAAGTGATTCTATGTGCATAGTTTTGTATCTACATTTGCCCCCCTTTTATGCTATTTGAAGAAAATTCAAGTAGTGTAAAGGAAGTAAGAAACATACCGTATAGGGTCCAGAGAAGCCATCTTAGAGTGTGTGTAGAACATAGAAACTTGTAGTGTGGAAAAATATGGATCAACGTTTTGAACCATACAAAGTGTATGAAGAGATAAAAAAATATTATAAGGAGTGACTTGGGGAAATAGTTGTGATGAGTTTTGAGATTTCATATGTTTTCCAAAGATGATAGAAGAGGTAAGGCGTGATCAATTATGAACCCTATTTGTTGATATTTTAATTATTTGGGCATCCTTATTCCAGAGGAAGATTTTTTAGGAGACAAGTATGTTTTTCTTTCCTTCCATTAATGCTTCCCTAAAAGGCCCAAACCGCTGCAAATGGATAAGGACTTATTTGTTACCATTGTCTTCCGATTGAAATTTGTTTGTCGTAATTGAAGAACCCACATAGGAGCAGTATAAGAAAGGAAATGACATCTCATTTCCCTCACTCCTATAGTAGCGGGTTTTCCAATTTGAATAGTATTATATGGATTCCAAGTTAGGTCATCTAGAAGCGATGGTAACATAATGCAGCTCCCAAGTTAGGTCATCTAGAAGTGATAATAACTAGGGTTATTATATTAATTGATTGGTTTGAATGATAGGAGTTGATTGAATAGGATGTATTTGGAAGATTACTCATGGAGAGGTTTTTTTTTCTCCCAACTCGGGTCATTTGGGAGAATGGATTCAAAATAGCAAAATTATCAATTGTTGTACAAAATAAATGTAACTGTATTTGAATGAGATCAGAGAAAATGTGATAGTAATGTATTAGGAGTGTCAATTGATTGTGTTGTATCTTGAGAGGGATTATAAGATGATCCTAATTATATGCCCCCTTTTTGTGAAAGGGAAATGGGTGGAGAAACAAGTACTGAGATGAAAGAAAGGATGTTAAATATTATATTAGTGACCAAGAGATAGTATAGGAGATGTAATAGTGTTGATAAAGTATGTGTAGATATTGAATAGTGCATGTTCACAATTGAAGATAGAGTGTTTAGAAAAATATAGTATGATGTTGGACTAAACCGTGATCAGGATTCTACAAATGGGGATAAAATGGAGTAACGAGGCTCAAGATATGAGTTGAACCGTGTGCTTGTATTATATGCAAGAATGATATAATGTAGTAACTATAGTGTAGAGTAAAATTGAATTACTATATATAGTAATATGAAAAAGGTGAATAGTAACTTCATTTGGACCGAGATTGAGTGTGATTTGAAGTATGAATTATGAGGATGCCATGTGTCAAGGAGACTATTTGGATGAGATTTGAGAGGGTGACAGTGGCCTTGGCTACACGGACAACTAGGAATCGGGTATGTCATGATTAAATCTGGAATTTTTGTCAAATACGTTTGTTTTTTTTTTTATCATTTTTAGTGAAATTTGTGATTTTGTAAAAGTTTTTATTTTTACTAATACAAAAGTGGAAAGGGTTTTTTTGTCCATTAGGAAACTAGGGCCCAGCCTCGGAGCTACTGACATGTCATGGGACACTAGTGTCCAACTCCTGGCACTAGTGTCAAGGGGATAATTTTTGTATTGTTGGGTTATTTTAGTTTATTTTGATGTTTATATGATTGAATTTGAAGCATGGATGCATGTTAATATTGTGTTTTGTTGATTACTTGTGTTGTTAATGTAGGAGCATCATTTCAAGAGACACAAATTAATTTAATCCCATTAAAGGATGATCGGAGGCTACATTTAAGGAAGGTGGAAGACCCTAAGGGGTCATCGAATATGACTTTTGATAGAAGCATATGAGAAAGAGTTCTATTGGTATTCATGTTAGGTAGAGAATTGATACTCTATTTTGAGAATTTTTACTTAGAATATACTTGACTGTGTGACTATATATTTAGTGCTTCCTACAAAGTTTTGAATGAATTCCTTTAAAAAATTTGGTGATTAGTATGCCATTACATCATGGTGTTCTTGGTGTGTCCTTTCTAAGGTTGGGAATGAGTTTCTTGGGGTATTTTCATTGCATAATGCAAGAATGTTGGACTGTGCAATCGTAAGTCCGCATTTTTGCAAAATTTTGAGTTTTGTAAGTTGTGGTATAGTGATAAGATATCCTTAAAGAATGAATATGTTAGAATATTAGATGATTTGATAATATAAGGTCTAAGGCCTTAAAAGTTAAATCATTTACCAGCTTTTCTTGCATATTGAAGTAATCTCAAAGATAAGGACTGGGCATGTGTATTTTGGTCACTTGTGTTTGATTTGAAATAATGCTCAGTGTTAGGGTAAGGATTTTAGAATAAGGATTGTGTGAATGCATTTCAAGCATGATAGAGGCTTTACCATAGGTAATAAGTATTAATTTTCTTTAAATACAAGGGTGAGGGTTTTGTATCATGTAGAGAACTACTCGAGAAGACCCCAATTCCATGGAACATGAAGTAAATAATGAGAATGACACCGACTACTAAGAGAGAAATGAATACATAGTTGGAACCATCCTTGTGACCAAATATCTAGGTTTGAAAACGAATAAAAATCATTTTATAAGCTTATTTGCCTCCTCGAACTAAGACAGTTGTATAATGAGTAGTTAGCTAGGGTTTAATGTTTGGAGCCATGAATGATCAAATTTTAATTTGAAATTTGAAAGAAAAATTAGAGAAAGGGTCTAGATAAATAATTTGAAAGAATTTGAATATTCCATTGGGTATATTTGGAGTAATCTTTACCAGTTTTCTTACATCGACAATCATAGTTTTATCAAATCTAACTATGACCCTAGAATGATGAATTCGGTGGAATATTTGCATAAAAACCTCTATTGAAACTTGAAATCAAGAAGATCAATAAAAATTATTATCCTAATGTACATTTATTTCATCTTGAATCCTTTTGGAAGGGGTATTAGGGTGGAAATTGTCTAAGACCAGGCCTAAAAAGAAGAGAAAGCACTAGAAAATAAAAGATGGATTTGAAGGAGAAGTTCCAAGCATGAGTGGATGAAATTTGTTGCACACCTCAGCAGGCTAAAAGGGTGTTAGAAAAGGTTCTTACTTTCTTCTGGGTAGGATCCTAACCTTCCAACTATTAATGGAGAAAGGTATTTGTCCTTAACTCAACAATTAGGGTAGTTTTAGGCTTCTTGAATAAATATATCAAATCTTTCTTTCTAATGTTTTTAACAGTTAATGTAACCTTGTGAATGAGATTTTGAATAGGGTGGCAAGAAGTGAAGATATCCATAAATTCATGAGTTCAATATTTTCTTATTTGAGGCCCAAAGGACTAATAGGTTAGTGAAATAATTAGAAGGTAAAGTGAGTGACATTCATCTTTTCAAAGGATTAGATCATCTTGATAGATGTGTTGGTGTTGCATGAAGATGTCAGAACAAAGAATGATGTTGTGGGGATGATTTATAGCCTAAAAAATCAAAATTGCACATTTTAGCTATTTTAGACTACTAGAATGAGCCCCCCAAAAAAGAGTATTTAGATAAGTGACTGAAATAGTTTGTTTGAAGGTGATGAATGAATAAAAAGGTTTTGGAGATCGAATCAATTGTGCATAGTGATTTACACTCGAGATAGTTACGTGTGGAACTTCATTTGAGAACATTGCATGGTTTTGGGTTCACCGATGATGAATGGGATGTATTGGACCATGTTTACTTATGGCACATCACTAGATTGGGGGAGGTACCCTATATAATATGTCATTATTGATAGTATTTTGCAAGAGGTGGTGTACTGAGATACATGCACGTTTTGGTTTCCAACAAGATATATGACAATGACACTAGAGGATATGTATAGGATATTAAGGTTACTGTTATCGAGAGAGGGTACAGTTATGACAATATTAGATGCTGTAGCCATATGAGGGTAGACAACAATATTTTGTAGGCTCTCAAGTGTAGACAGAGAAGTATATTAGTTTGGATGAAATTGTGAGGTTTGGGGTTCCATGATTATACAAATTCATTACGGTTGTACTAGCTTCATCGGTGGTCAATGAGGGTGGTGAGGTTTACATTCTCGTATAGGATGCATGAGATTTTTCATAGTATAGAGGAGCATGGCATGAGATATGCATGGGCACAATGCATGTTGTCCTATTTATATAGGGATTTGTATTTATTCATGCAGGAGGACCATGGTGGAGGGATAGGAGTGGATCCCCTATTACATGTATGAGCTTATGAGCATATAGTGATAGTGAGACCACTTAGTGGGCCATGGGATGATTGGGCTTGGCGAGAGATATTTATATCAAGGTGGGTAAGGACCCAGGAGTAGGATTATGGAAATGACCACATACATGTTGACGTTGGATTAGATGGGCCCTGGGGTGATTATTTGGAGGTTGTATAGAGATTAAAGAGGATGGGTGGAGGATGACGTTGAGTTGCTGTGTATTTGGTGCACCATGTGGATGGAGGACTAATTTCCAGGAGTGGCAGAGCTATTCCAATGTGAGTGAGTATCCCAACAGTTTGGTATGGCCCAGGATGTGCCCCCAAATCCATACATATGGTGTCATTTTACCATGGGAGTGAGGTAACCGGGGGCCGAGGCTAGGCCACACAAGATCACGGCTAGTTCCCCTAGGTTGAGATGAGGAAGATGCGGCCATAGGGCCAATACAAGTGGATGATGCAGGGTATACCGAGGCATATAGGAAGTAGTGGGAGAAACACCGATGGGTGATATTATTTCTAGTGGTGGTAGATGTAGCAGGTGGGCTAATAGGAGGATGAGGCAAGGTCGGTACCCACTCTCAAGGTAGATGATGCAAAGCAATGACGTGAGAAGAGCGTAAGTATCGTATATTTTTATTGGTTTATTTGTTAATTTGGTTAATGAATACGACAAAGTATAGTTGCTAATATGAGGTATTTTTCATGTGTTTGCACACGATTCTTATTGTACTTTGATCATGGATACCTCCATATGCACGTTGACTCAAAACATGCCTCCATACGTGTTTATGGGTGTAGGGATGTTATAGAGGGGGATGTGATTGCACCTAAGCATGTCCATCTATTTGATCCTATGGTGATATTGATGACCATATGTAAAAAAGCTTGAGTGAATGTGACGAGGCTCGCACAAAGGTGGATTAGGAAAGGCAAGTGGTATGAGGGGGTGGCATAGCCGGGATGTTTTTACATGATATGTGGAGCTCTATGGCTAATTTATAGAGTAGGTGGGCAGAGAATGCTATATTGCATAGCCAACTAGAGATACATAGAGCTTGAGATTGATGATGTAGGTTTAGTGGTGAAGCTTCAAGTTCTAGATCTACCACATTTATAGATAGTGATACCGATGGGGAAATATGATGTATTATATAGGATGTATTGAGGCATGGGGGCTTGCCCCCAACGATTGTATTTTGTAACCTTGATTCTAGATTATATATATATATATATATATATATATATATATATATATATATATGAGCATATTGATGGCTTGTCTGGTGTTGATGTCTATTGTGTACTATGTGATGATTGTTTGTTGCACTAGAAGTGATTGTATATTTTTTATACGTATACATCGGTGATATTTTTATTTGATAGATAATGTTGATTGTTGAAATTTTTGATGATGCGTAAATAATTGTATAGCATTAATTGTTGGGTTGAATAAGAATTACATTTGGATAATAATGAATAGTATATCATATAATAGATAGAGATATATATGTGATGAAACGTAGTAATGAGTAACAAATAAATAGAAATGGTTATGTGATGAGATAATTGTATAGGAATGTAGGATGATAAAATAATGATGCAATGATAATTTTATGATAATGAGATGTGTAACGACGTAGATAATTGAATGTGATAAGGATGGAGGGGAAAAGGATGATTTCCTCCCAACTTGAGAGTAAGGTTCATTTGAGTAACAATTTCGTCAACAGTCATGTATGAACCTTGAGAACAGGAGTGCATCATCGGGTAATGATATGGAGATGAGGATCATATACCATAGGCTAAGAGGTGGGTGGTGTACATTATAAGCATGTGGAAGAGTAGAATCATGCATGTAGGTACCAAATTGGATGTCAGAGGAAATTGTGCCAACAATGAGAGGTGTGATGGTGAGAGATGTAGAAGTTGGCTTCTTAGGAATCCATTGAGGGGAATAACAATAGGGGTAGGTTTAGAGGATGTGAAAAGAGGCGGGACAACCGAATGAGGTGGATGAATATGACCTTATGAAGGGAACAAATAAAGACCTTAGGAGGTGGCGAATGAGGTAAGGTAATGGTTACATAGGCTCATCTACGTGGAAGAGGAGAGAGAGAATGATCATGAGAGTAGGTTTGGAAGGCAATGAAACCCTTATCTCGCTAATAGTTGGATTCGATCATGTAGGTCATAAAAATCATTTTCATGGTGGCCATTAATGTGGTGGAAATTACAAAATGGGTGGTCATGATGGCAGTTCATTCGGTGAGGGGGTGATTTTTGTTAGAAGGTTAATAAATTATCTACTTATCAAGTAAAGTACATAAGATATCATGTGGTCTAGTAACACATGATAAGTATAATGGTCCATGGTTGGGAGGTGGGGAAGATCTAGGTGGATGTTGAAAATCTGGTGGAGAGGAGGAATGCTTATCATGTGGAGGAGGAGATGGTGATCATGAATGGGGTACAATAGGTGGGAGAGTAGAGGACTTAGTAGATGAGGGAGGAACAAAAGAGGTATAAACAAGTACCATGCCAAGATCCACAAGTAACTATTTTTCCAAGTCAATAACTTTACAACAAAGAGTAGTAAAGGAATCACATGTATCATATAATAGTTTTTCTTTTAAACAAGGAATTAATCCACGAAAAAAGATATATTGCATTTCTAGATCAATATTCTAAAAAATTAAATGGTGCATGAAATAATTAAAGCATAAAATTTAATCTAGAATTGGTTCATTCTTTCCTTGATGTAAAGAAGCTAAGGCCCATTATTAGAAATGAAACGTCTAAGGAATGCATCCTCCATATCATAATAAGTTATAATATATCCACTAAGTAAATGAGTATACCACTGAAGATCAATATCCACAAGATTATGATCGAAATATTTTAGTAACAACCTATCATTAGAATATGAATCCATGGCTAATCGAAAAGCTTTAAGATGTAGGTAAGGATTTCTCGTGCCATAAAAATGTGAAAAAAGTAGGCATAATGAAACCCTTAGGAAAAATGGAATTTTGAATTTTCTTAGGGATGGGATTTGCATGAATGGTATTATTGTCAATAGAAGCATAATAGGATTTTCTCTCTAATGTAAGGGTGTGTAATTTTATTTTCAAATCACAAACAACATGCATGAGAGAATTGATGTCTTGCGGGGGTATAGTTTGATTTGTGAGAGGCAAACTGAGGGGTTGATTTTTTCCATTATGAGTTATCATAGTGACTTGAGGAGGGGAATGGGGTGTGGAATAAGGGGATATATGTGGAGGCTCTAGAGGTGTATCATGAGGATTCAAAGTTGGTATATGATCATCATGAAGAATAGGAGATGAACTAGGATTAGCATTTCTTTCAACATGGAAATCATTATAAACATTTTCAAAAGTAAATGAGATATGAGGAATAGATTCACATTCAACAATCTTAAGGCAATAAACATCGTCATTAACATGCGCATCTTCATTATCATAATCTTAATCACTATCATCCATATTTTCACAGGAAATAAGTTCATCATGTAAAGAATCTAAATTAGTGCTATCATTTACCATAGTATAAGGAGGAGAAGATGGAGCAACATTCATATCTGTAGTGGGTGGAAGAGAATATTCATCAAGTTTTTGAATGGGGGAGACAAAGAAAGAGTCAAGACTTGTGAGATCATCAAGATTAGATGCTTGGAATGCAAGGAGGTGTTGGATGACATGGGGTTGATATGGGGTATTTTAGATGAAATCAAAAACTTTAGATTTTATGCTTGTGTGGAAAAAATTGGCTCAATGTTCATAAAGTTCTTAGGTTGATCTGGAAATGGGTACCATTTTTTAAGCCATGAGGATGTGGATCCACGGGAAATGAGTTCAATCAAGGAGTGGAGTTCACTAAATGATTTAATATAAATTGAATTAAATCTAATTTCATAGTAACTACTATAATAAATGATATTCAAGTGATTATATACAACAATATTCAATTTACAAGTCTCTAAAATTGATTAACTCTAAGTAATTGTAAAGGGATTAGAAACTTATATTATTTGAGTTGATTAGGAATTGATCATGACTATCCGATTGTTCTATCTAGCTAGAAACAATGTTGAGATGGTTGGTTGAGGGCTCAAGAACTTGGAAATGTACTTGATGAAGTGCTCACAAGAGGAAATAAGTGCCCTGGGAATTTGTGACTATTATGGGTGCTTGTGAGTGTGCAAATGTTTAGGCTATGGTCTTTTCTAGGTCAGAATATCTTCACTTCTATTAATTTTTTGTCATTAGGGTTTCTTCATTAGGGTTCCGATCACACTCGTAACCTATAAAATAAATTGTAACCATCTACATAAGCTCACAAACACATCAAATCTGAATAAAATATGCAACATGTGAAGTTAGACTAACCCTGGCGGTCACCCGATGAGTGAACTTATTACGAGCACTACACTACATCTCATACTTCATGTAGTTATCTCGTGCTTGTGTGTGAAATGGTGTCCTTGTCCTAGGTTTTCCTTGCACCAATGAGAATTTTTTAATTATATAAATTGAAAGAAAAACCTCCAAAGGATTTGGCCAAAACTTTGAATTTTTCAAATTATGCCTTAATTAGTAAAAAGAGTAATTTGGAATTTTGAAAATTGTGCAAAACATTTGGGAAAACAAAAAGAGGTTTTCGTTAGATATTGAAAAATGAAAAATAAACTCAAAGTAATTTTAACATATATTCATTATGTGCGTAGATATGAAAGAAAAGGTTATTTGAAAATTGGGAGCCCTAGAAGATGGTGAAAGGGTAGGATGAAACATGAAACACTAGGAAAAATATTACAAATATGATTTTATGGCACATGAAAGATAAAAATTACGATTGGATCTAAAGATAAAATGCATATATGAACTGTAATGAAGGTATGGTTTGGGTGTGGAGAAGAATGGATCCATTAAGGAGTTGCGAGGACCGGGTTCACCAAATGATTTAATAAGATTTAATTATAAGATAAGAACATTGTTGATTGATTAGATACAACAATATTAAAGCAAGATCATGCAAAGTAAATGTAAGAAAGAGTGATAGATATGGTTTGGATGATGACTTAGCTTGCCACCATAGGTTTGGACTAATTTTGGGCTAGCGAAGACCTAGAAAGGTAGATTTTGAACTATATGAGATTTGATTTTAGAACCATAATTAAATAATGTTAAGGAAAGGAGTGCTTTGAATGGGACATGGCCTCTTGTGCACTTGTGTCTATTCTAGGTGTTGGTGTCTCGTGATAATGCTCACGATATTTTTCTTCTCTATCACTTAGTGTCATTCCTTGTTTGTTTTATGTCACATTAGACTCATTGTGTCACACTCGTGACTCATAAAATAATCCCTAGATACCTATATAGTACTCAAGAACACTTAGTTGAGTAAAGTAATTCAAAATCTTGAGTTAGAATGACCTCGATGGTCACCCCAATGTGATTTTCACCGAGTGTTGCACTATATTTCAAACTCTATGTAGTTCTTGTGTGTGTGTGTGTGATTGGAATAGTGTCCCTTGAGCTAGGATGCCCTAGTGTTAGTCACACAAAGAGATAATGGGATACAACTACTTTGTCCCAAATGTAAATGTATGGTATGGAATTCACAATAAATTGTCCTATGCAATGAAGTTTGCAGTCCAAATTGCATTCCTTGATGTAGTAGATAGAAAATATCATCTCCTTGTATATGTATGTGTTTGTTAAATTCTTTCCACCCTAATGAGATTAAATAAGACATGTATATATGATTCCTTTTCTTAAGTTTCACCATTAATAAGAAAAAGACCAACTAAGAGTGATAAAATAAGACAAGGAAGAAGTAACATTTGAAAGATCAGAAAAAGAGTTAAAGAGGACACAGGCACCCAAAGGTGATAGTAGCATCCAAGCTCTCTTATCCCTACTAGATGGTCCTGTTTAGGGTGTCAAAAAGATAAAATAGTGAAATCATAGCTGAGTAAGATATCATCTAGTGTGTAAAACTGTAAGTTATTAATTAGAAACAATAAGCAATAAATAGGAAAATGGTAGAAGAAATGTCAAATAAAAGTAAAGAGGTGTTAATTATTAGTTCTCTTGCTTAAAAATCATACATATACATGAAGTATTTAGAGGCTAGATGTATATAGTAAGTGCATGATATAGTGACTGCAGAAAAATTGAGAGCTTAGTTGTAAATGTCACCCAATTAGCTTTTTTAATGTATAGTACAACATTATAATCAAATCCATCAAAGTGCACATCTATCATACCTTCCTTTATATTTTGTTCTTGATAAAACTATATTTATTAGAAGGATGTACATAATATTGAATACGTAATTGCAATTTGAAAAGGAATATATTGGGCATGCCAACATAATCAATGAGTTTTGTTTCTTAAGATTTATTTTGTGAAATCCTATAATAGTGTTCTATGGCCATTCATTTGGCTATGTTAAAATATCTAGGATTTTCTCCTAACTTCTTTTAAATTGTTAAAATTATATTGGTAGATGCTTCATTTTTCCTATCAATCAATGGAAATTTCTCAAAGCATGTTGAATTGTTTCACTCAATTACACAAGGTTGTCATTTAGCTCTATTATTATGTTTTCATCTCATGGAGTGATTTGGCTATGTTTAGTTGAAGAATGTTAAAATACAAGGAATGGTTTAAGGAATATCATTATCCTCAATGGATCATATACATCTAGTCATTGGTCATTTTGCTAATGATTTTTTTCTTACCCTTGTAGAAGATTCAAGAACCAAAAAAACTATGAATTACTTTAACACTTATTTCCTTATTTCATGCTCAATGATACAATAAAGGAAGGATCAAAGTTACAAAAAGTTTTTCCTACCCATCTCCATGGATAAGCAAGAATGATTGGATACACATTCAACATGATGAATTATTCTAATTTATGGGAATTCTATTTTATTTATTTCGATAGGTAAATTCTGGAAAAGGCTCCAAGGGATGACACAAGAAGGAATATATTATATGAGATCTCACAAGGAACAAACAAACCAATATAAAAGGATCATCTAAAACAAAAAAAACAAACATCCTTCAAACAAGTGCCACCATCACCTCATTTTTTGAGATTGTAATTGTATTTGTTCGATCAAGTAACCTCTTAGCTTGACCATTTTTTCTACCCACCATCTTTCAGTTTGAATCCTCCTTAGTTAAAGATACAGGATAACAATTGTTATTTCCATATTGTTTTGAGCATCACCTTTATATGCATAAACCATAGGGTTTTTAACCTCTAGATCCATCTATATTATAAGTTTATTCTTCCCTTTGTTGGAAATATTTCATTGACCATGTGGACAAAATATTTTCCTAGTAGATCACCAAATCCCTCTCTATGGTAGAAATATTTGTAAATTTCTGAAAACTATGATTACAATGAGTTTCTATTACTCTTCATGGTGGTTCCTTCAAATGCCTCTTATCCAAATCTTAAAAAGTATCTTAGAGATTTCCTTTGGGATAGTTATGAAAAAGGGAAGGAATTTCAAAAAAATATTTGGAATTTCATTATCTTGTAAAGGAAGATAGTGGATTAGGTTTATTAGATATTAGTTGGAAAGGACAAGCTATTTGTCCTAAATGAATTACCAAGGAGAGTAAAAAAATAACATTGGAATCTCCTTCTATAAAATTACATAATTGAATTATCTCCTTGTCATCCACATGGGTTACTTAGTAATAAATGTTCAAAACATATGTAATCATGGGACCCTAAATAATACCCCTAATTTTTAGGATTAACCACTACATTCTCCCATTCTCGTCCCCCATTTCAACTAGTATACCAGTGCAACAACTATAAATAAAAATAACCCTATGTATGATCAAACATGATATGTGTCACCTTATAAACATGACCCTATGTGCTTATTGTCAACTAATATGAAAAGGCATCGAATTTATTAATCTCATTATTTGTAGAGATCTAGTTAAATTAGTTACATATTTTATTATTGAGAGTACCTAAAAATCCAAGAAAATCTCAATCCTTGATTAATGTGGAATGGTGATGGATTTCAAGAAAGGGTTATTTTTTAATCAAGACTCTTCATGGTGATCTCTTGTGATCAATTTTTTTTTATGTTCCTTTTGCTGAGATCTTATGGATCCATGCACTTGAACTCATTAGGAGTGGGATTGACACATTGCAAGATATGTTTTGCACACCATTGTGGATAGACTATAAATTTGTTGTTTTGGCATAATTATAGACCCAATTTCATCTAGAAAATGGGGACCAAAAACAACTCAAGGAAATTTTAATAAAAATAAATATTGAACTATTTCACAAACTTGATGTCATTTCCTCTCATTCTTAGTGGAAGGAATGGAATCGGTAATTAACAAAAATGCCTTATTAAAATTACTCTTCTAGTAAGGGTTCGAATTATCCACCTAAAAATCCATTTTCAACAAGCTTATTACTTAGTCCAATTCTTCACCCATATACTAATAGTTGGATACAAAGGTTAAATGCTATGTACTAGACTATTGTTTTAGAACCCAAGTATATATCTTTGCATGTGCTTACCTCACCAGGATCTTCAAATTGGTCGTTGCCTTATTCATTTAAGGGGCCCTCGGCCAACATCTCTATTCTATAGACACTTTAAAAACTCGAATGCTAATATTTTGGCTTTGCAAAAAGATGTAGCTATCCTTGACTTCGATTCATGAATATTTCATACCTTTTAGACGAGAACCCGTCATTTTCAAGAAAATCCTTTTAGGAGACTAGTCATTTCTTCCTCGAGATTACGCTCAAATTATTCATATTTTCGTAGTAGAAATATTTTTCCTTGTTTGGAAGAAATAAATTTACCTGTCCTATAACTCTTCTATTTATTCTCATTTCACATCTTGCAATAAAGATATGGTCATTTTCAATGTGTTGTAGGTGCAGAAGGGAAAAAGTGTCTTTCAAGGTCTCCATCTTTAGAAGAAGAAGAGACTACTATAAAAGTCATTCTCAACATCATTTTTATAATAATTAGGTAGTCTCCACTACACTGCCACTCTTATTGGTATTCATGACTTGGAAGTTGAAGTCCACCAGCCCCTAGAAGAGACAAATTGACTCCTCCTCCCAATTCAAAAAAGTTTCCACATCTAACTCTAGCTATCTCACCTCTATAACCTCTTGTTCATGGCCAAGAGAATGCTACCAAAGTATCGATACAAAGAATGCTCCCATAGTAACCGGGACCTCATTTCTTAGAGGAAAAGCTTTCAATATAATTCAAAAGCAAAACAAAAACACCTCAAGTCCAGTTTATAACAAGATTCTTTCAGTGGGAAGAAGACGAATAACAAGAGCTGTAGTAATAACTAGAAGAACATCAGGAGAGTAGAATATTTTTTACAAAATTCATTCTGTGAATCTCGTATTAGGCTATAATTGTTGTGTACTAAAGTTTAAAATATTATTGATGTATACACTCGATCAATCTGGGCGGCAAAAGTAAGGACAACACAAAGAGTGGTGGCTTTCTATGTTTTCTATTGTTTCCCAATGGGATTGATCTGTCTAAATCAATATAGCTGGCTAAGATTATGAATAATGTTTCTTTACTCTTTATGGAGTTCGGTAGCATTTGGCATTTTCTATGTTACTTTTGTGTTCTTGGGACCATTCCCTGTCTAAATCACATGCAAATTCACTATGTTTCAATTATTATCTATACGATATGTCATTTTAATGTAGAGCACCGAACAGAATAAAAATAACACAGTTTTTAGCTTAGAATGTTTGTTGGAAAATCCACTCCATAGATTATTCTGCAAACTTTAATTTAGAAATAAAAATTGATTTAAGTAGAAATAGAGTAAAGTCAGTGAAATAGGAGAGTGACGGTTAAGGGCGTTGACACTGAGGAGAAAAAGCACTTGCATTTATTTTGTTAAATCTTATATTTTAGTTTATTAATTTGTTATCTCATTTCTCATCAACACTTTACAGTTCTTACACAGGTTAGTATAGTCTGTATAATTGTAGCATAGTGACCCATGACATTTTAAAAATTGGGTGAATCACAACTATCTCTCTTTATATTTCACTTCTCATTCGAAGTTATAACACATTCCAATTTTTTTCTATATAACGTCTCTTTTTATGGACAAGTTGGAAAATGCCACAAATGGATAGAAATCAATTGAAGGAGTAAATCCTTTTGAATCAACCTCAAATAACCCAATGTCAGCTAATTACAACCCAAAATGGGGTTGGAAGTAGCCAAGGTTGTGGGTTAGATGGGTGGATCAATTGGAAATTAAATCCTCTTTACTTTTGATTTTTATGACAGTAGTAATTAAATAAATCAGGCTTGCAGACAGCTGAAAACTTCTAAAATCCGTAACTTCACCAATACTTCTCCTTTTCAAGTGAAATAAATTGCATCAAAAACTAGATTTTTATCTCTTTCAAATGAACCAACAATCAGATTTTTCTGAGCACTTAAACCCCACCAAAATAACATCCAAACTTTCAGATCTAGGCACTAGGGTTGAGAAAAATAAATAAAAATATTTCTAGCACTTTCCCAGCCTCCAAACACACCAAAAAGGACCTCCCTTGCTCAGAAATAAAAGATAAACAAATCAGATTTGCAGATCTTGCTTTATGATCACCAAAAACATGCCAAATACACTCCTTATCAAGTCGCTATAGCTGGATTTATTCCAGCAGTGACCAGCAAGGATAAATAAGCAAAAATGATGATTCTTTGCATTCAAACTTGGCACAATAAGTTGGAAATTAATTGCAAAACACAGCAGATCTGAAAACCAACAAGTATGCTCCCAAATCATGCAACAATAACCAGATTTGCACCATAAATAAATGCACTAGGGCAAGGAAACTCTCCTAGTGCAATTTGCCACACCAATAATCATAAATCTGATCATAAAACACACTAAACCAGCAAGAACAAGTGCAAGTAGTCTTCAAATCTCCACAAGATGGGTGGTGTTGATCAAACACCTTTTAGTAGATCACATGGGCATACATCCCTCTCTTCAAGCATGAAGAAATTTCAAATAGAATAATCAGCATATCTTCAAGAGGTGGAGCTCATCTTCTTTTATATCTTCTCTTTTAAAAGATCCAAGTTTCCCTCCTTAGCTTTGGCGCATTTCCTTAAGTGGGAGAGTCATTTTTTCAAAGAGCAATGACTTGTGTTCTGGATTCACCTTCTCATGAGGACTTTCCATAAAATATTGGTAGTGGTCTAGAATAGGCATTATGGTCCTTATAATATCCCTCTTTTGCATATAGATTTAATCATGATAAGTTAGACAACTTCATATTTATGAGGACATGTCTGAATCATAATGAAAATTCTTAACTTTGATATTTAAATAAGATCAAAGTTTTATATCTCAATCTATTCTAATTATATATCCAATTAGATATTTTCTATTGTATTTTATCTCTTTTTTAATTTTTAATTTGAGGTGGGCATATTTTATACATTCATTTTGGTGAACCCCATCAACAAAAAAATATTAGTGGCAAATTTATGTAATTAGACAAATTTAAGGGATTCCTACACTTCCAATTAATTATTGAAAGGATGTCGGGTCATATCTTGTCAAGAAATCCATATATGTTACTATTTCCACTTGAATTGTCGTGAGATTTCTAAAAAAAATGGGGTTTCTAGTTTTGATCAATGGTAAATCGATATTTGGATTTCTAGTAAATTAATGGTCTAAGATTTTGAAAACATTTAGATTACAACACAATCTATATACCCTTGAATTGCGCTCATGGTTTAAAGAGAAAATGTAAAATTTAATTAATTCCCCAAATACACCTAACAAAATCAATTATATGTATGTATGTATATATGTGTGTAAATATAGTATAATTAAAATTAAATGCCATTTTTCATCCTTTTTAATCGTGGATTTGTGAATATGTGAATAAAAATATCTATTAATGTCATTCAAATCTCATCTAGCATTGTATTTTACTGCCTATAAATAATCTTTTAATCAATTGAAAACTATGTGGGACCACTTTTACAATTAATGTATTTATGAAATTTTATTAAATATAAACACCTTTCTATTTTAATAGTTATTTTCTAATCAAGGATTATTTTCCTAAATGACTGATGTTTTTCCATCAATATAATGATTTTCCTTTCTATGATGTTATTCTAGACCGAGAACGTTTTTCAAAGGTATGAAATTCTTTTCTTAACTTGTTATTCTTTTCTAGGCATGTTCATGCACATAATTTTTCAAGAAAGTGATTCTTTTATAGGAAAGTAATGGATTTTCAAAATCACCTTGGCACCTTTGATTTGATGTCATGCTTTAAAATGTGGTGACGTTTTTTCTAATTATGTAATTTTGTTTTAATAAATTTTCAAATACTAAAGTAACTCAAAAAAATTCTTTACACCTTCTAATAGATGAACTATTACAGCTTATTTTGACAAACCATCTATAACAAGATAATTTTTCTACACCAGTATATAATTTGTCTACACCACTTAGAGAGGATGATCATAAGAATGGAATCAAAATTAGAATGAGTTAAGTGATAGTTCAAGGAGTGGCATTGTTAGTAATAGAAATAATAAAATATCTCTTCTCGAGTATAACCCATTAAATGAACTTGAATATGCATCACTGGAAATTTATATTTAAATTGTTCTTCTGGACACCAAACACTATTAGGAAATAGTGTGTAGGGATATCAAAAAAACTCTAACAAAGTGATGTGGATTTTGTGCCCTTCTTTATAGAGGCCATATTTTTTTATAAGGGACATAAATGACTCCATTTTCTTACGGAAACCTCTCAAACATATCTACACCATATTGAGTTGTGTATGTATCTTATGACATTTATTTGAATGCTAAAGCCACCCATCTAGGGCCAAAACAATTGGGCTTGAATTTTTTTAAATTTCAAAATAATGTGTTTTTGTAATTATGAGTTAGCTTGAGTTGAAACTCAATTTAAAAATATTTAATTTATGCTTATAGATAATGTATGCAAGTTTGTAGGATCTAGAAAGCTAAATTCAAACCTTGCTAATAATAGTTATTGCTATAAATTGTGCCTTTTACTAAAAATAACAACTTTGGTCAAATTTGGATGAGAAGTTAAGTTTAATTAGGAGTTTATTGCACTTTTTAATAGGGGGGCATCTTATGTAATCAAAACAATAGAAGACTCGAGCATTAACTAGAGTTTTATTTGGAGATTTTCTTTGTTGAATACAATAAGTCATCATTTGGTATTAGAGCATAGGTTTAGGATACGATGGAAAGAGGTAAAAAGATTTATGCATAGATCCATCAAACTCTACAAAAATTAGAGAGGAAAGTATAGGAGTTATTAGAAGTTATTATGTGTTCGAGGAGAAGATGTAGATGATATGATACAAAAGAAGATTCAATTCAAGAATAAGAAACACATAATTAAGAACGATAAAAGAAACTACAAACCATTGAGGAAAGGATTATTACAACACATGATTGAAGGAACGAAGGGATTAAGGTAGATGTTTCTAAATATGGTGGGAGTTTAAAACCAAAGAAGATGATAGACTCGTTAAAAATATGAAAAAAATATTTTTTTAATGGAATCCAATCAAAGAAGAGAACAAAGACAAATTTTCATGCAAAAATTTGAATGGCCATCAATGATATGGTGGGATCACTTGCAGAAGGAGAGGCAGCAAAAATAAAAAGAAAAGATCAAGAATTGGAGAAAGATGGAGAAGAAGATGAAGAAAATGTTTACCCGTGGAATATTCTCAAACCATATAAAATAGATTTTAAAATGTGAGGTAGAAAGATTATAGTGTCCAAGATTATACTGATGAATTTTACAAGTTTTCCATTTGATTAGAGAATGATGAGACAAAAGATAATATGGTTGCAAGGTATGTAAATGGTTTGAAATTTTCTATTCAAGATGAACTAAACATGCATAGGAAGAATAACATGGAAGAAGCTTATCAATTAGCTTTAAAGGCAAAAGAAAATAAGACTGGATATGTTTTAGAAGATTTGAAGGACCAAAGAGAGGAAAATCATCTCCAATAAGAGGATGAGGTGGGTATAGTTACACACTTGAGGAGAAATAACGTGTGATTGAAAAGATGATAACATCGAAGGTTTCCATAAAAAAACAAATAGGAAGATGGATTAAGCGAGGGAGAGACTATGGAAATAACAATATTAGAAGTGAAGGATGATGGGATAGTCCATGTAGAACTTATGTTTTCTATAAGTTTGGTGAAGAAGGCCACAGAGAATTCAAATGTCCACAATATCATGCATAACTAAGGAGACATGATGCAGATTTGGAGGCCTTCCTTCGCAAAGGACATAACTTTTAATGTAGGAGCTGAAATGACTCCATTTTTAAAGGAAAGTATATTTAAAATATATATATGGTGTGTTAAGATATATTATCCACTTACAACACTTTTTTGAGGCTGAAAGTATCCATCTATGACCCAAAATTGAGTTAAAGTTTATTTTTACAAGTTTTCATAAGTATCCATCATCTATCGTCCAACCCATGCTATGTATTATACCTCGGCAATCACATGCATAAGTTAATTTTTACATATAAATAGTAGGCAAAATGACCCATACAAATGATTTGTCAGCCAAATTTTTTGGCAAACTAGGCAGCAAGGGACTGCTGAAAATTTGCCATTTCCAATTTCCAAAATCCCTAATATTTGCGAGTTTACGAAAAATTCACCACTAAAATTTTCCTTAGTGCACATCTAGAGGAAAGGTATGTAACATTATCATTGATGGTGGAAGTTGTGAAAATATGGTTTCAAAGAAATGGTAGATAAGTTAGGGTTGTGATGTGAAAAGCATCCTTTTCCCTATCGGGTCTCATGGTTTAAGAAAGGGAATGAAGTTACAATAGATAAGAGATGTCTGATTAAATTTTCTATAGGAAAGAATTATAAGGATGATATTTGGTGTGATTTCATTCTAATGGATGCATGTCATGTATTATTAGGGAGACCATGACAATTTGATAGAAAGGTAATTCATGATGGAGAGAAGAATACCCACAGATTTTGGAAAGATGGAGTAAAGGTGGTTTTGTTTCCACTTAAAGAAGAAAAACAAATAAAGAGCATGTTTTCCACAAAGGATTTTATCACAAAGATGAAGATAATGTATTTTTCTATGCACTAGTGGTAAAGAAAGAAGATATAGAGGTTATATCCATACCAACTAAAGAAAATAGGGTACTAGAAGAATTTTTAGATGTAATACCAAAAGACTTACCACCATACAGGGATATTTAACAAAACGTTGATTTCATTCTAGGATCATCCATACCAATTCAAGATGCATACAAGATGAGTCCAAAAATACATGCATAATTGATTAGGAAAGTATCAAAATCGGTGAGAAAAGGATTTATAAGGGAAAGTATGAGCCCACATGTACATCTAGGACTATTGACTCCCAAGAATGATGGGACATAGAGGATGTGTACAAATAGCAGAGCTATTAACAAAATTATCATTAAATATAAGTTTCATATACCCCACTTCGATGACATGATGGAAGTTCATATCATCTCCTAAAAACAACACCCTTTGATTTGTCATGGATTAATGAATGATTAATCAGTGTTTTTGGGAAACATGGGACTGTCTCTTAAGTTGTGGGACTTTCTAGTTTGAGATAGACCTCCATAGAGGGTTGGTTCCTCTACCTATTCCTAATGTTAAACTACTCCTAAGGAAGGAAATGGAACTATCTAACCATACTCGAAAATCCAAGGGACTAGAGCGAGAGAGAGAGAGAGAGAGAGAGAGAGAGAGAGAGAGAGAGAGATGCATGAAAATGGGAAATCCTAAGCTAACATAGGTGATAACACCAAGAAGAGGGTGAATACACTCTAATGAGGGAAAAGGGAGAAGGAAAATGGAGAAGGGAAAGGTCAAACATGAGTGACATAGATCCAAAACAACCAAAACAAATTTTTTACCTTCTATTCTCCATGAGACACAAATAAATGATCCACATGCACAAAATACAACAGCAAAAATGAAAAGGTAAGGAAATTCAACAAAACATAAGTCGGGGTTGATAAACGCATAAAAAAAAAAAAAAATTATTACTTTCAAGGTATGCACAAACCATTACATGTGAAGAAGAAGACAAAATATCACATTTCCAAGCTAAAATAAAGGTCTACAACTCACGACTTCTCAAGAATAATTTTGATAGAGTTAATTTACATTCTAGAACATCCCCCATTAAATGAGATATTTTACATTATATAGAAGATGGTAAAGAGAGAGGAGGGAAAAAGAGAGGGAAAATCAGATTTTCTTGTTCAACCACCAACAACATGCATTAAATGTCTTAAAATAGGCATGGACACCCTTACAATACCATTCCCTATGATACTTTTCTTGTAGGAGAAGGAATGGGCACCATACTTCATCAATTTGGGTGGTTGAGCTACGGAATTGCATATTTTAATGTTGGATCATGTTTCCTATTTTTCACCCACCTATCCTTAAACCTAAATTAATAAATCAAGTTTCTTTGGTGTAGTACATGCTGAGAGATTTCCAATAGTACCAAGTTTGTGGAATTCGAGTAACAGGAAAATATTATGGCCATTTGAAGTTTTGGGTGTTAGGAAGGTCGCAATCGGCTCCACGCTGGTCTCCACAATCCGCACTAATCAATTTATTCCTAGTTCGGGTTGATGATTTGATCAAATAACTTGTAGAAGCGTGGAATGGTTCCCTTTATTCCTCTCGGGCCCGCTTTATCCGCAATACCCCAACATTGTCTCGTCCCCCATAACTCGGATGCGACTCTACTCGTTGGTCGATCGGTGATCCAGGAGGAACACAAGAATTGTTCCCTTGGTTCCCTAGGTACTTACATCACCCATTTTTTTGACATATCTCTCTACCTCTCTCTATTCCTCCTTCCGCTAAGTTGGTCGACTTGGTCATGCAGAGAACTATCAACCCAATAGAATTTTTCCATCTGTTCCTAAAAATCTCGCTTCACCCACACCACACTATCTTCGTTTTACTCTTCATTCAAATGGATATTCAGGGAAATTGAGGCCCCAAATAATTATTCCATTTGTGTGCAAAATAGCTGACCATTCCGCAATACATTGTTCCCCAAACTCCTCCTACGGCCGATGCGGCAATAAGGTGAATATAAGGAGCATGGGAATTGTTCCATTTGTTCCTCCCCGACCCAATTTTTATGAAATACACCCCAAAAGACCTAATTCTTTTTTTTTTTGGCTAAGTATGGAAATGAGGAGCTTGGAAAGGAGGAAAGGAACGTCCCCACCACTAATTTTTCCCACTTTTTCTCATTTCACCGTGTTCAAATTCAAAACAATCATAAGTTATCAAAATGGCCTCTGGGGTATTTTGGATAACAATACCCATGGATGATTTGAAGGCTACACCTTACGTTGAGTTAGTAAGTGAAGAAGATTTGAATAGGATTTATGCACGCATAGTTTATGATCTTGAGAATGTGGAGCCCTCTAAGGAAGGTGTAATTCGGTGGGAAGACGCACCATCTCGTCAAAGCAACACCACCAATGTTGATTGTGATAATTGGGCCCATGGAACATATGAGATAGTCGGGTGTGAGATTAAAGGAATAGTCGTCGGGATGGTCGGAGCCATGCATGGTTAGGTTTTGGGCACCACATAATAACCTAGGTATACTTGGTGAAGAAAATCTTGATTTTTTTGTGTGCTATGGAGAACCACTGGCGAGAATGAAGGTGATCACAGGAATATGTTGGTCTATACCTTACATGGAATGGTAGTGCGCTAGTGGAAAACACATAAGGATAACTAGTTGGGATGGTGAGAAGTGAGAATCACCTTTTCAACAAGGTTTTCCTAGAATAATGTGCCCATTCTTATATATGAGTATGATGGGAAGAATCCTACTTTGGTACACGTCCATAACTGTGAGAGAAAATGGGCATAAGGCCAAGAGTATTTACCACCATCTCTTTGGGTGCATAAGTTCTATTCCACTATGCAAGGATGTGTGCACATGTGGTATGTCCATGTTAAGTTAAAAAGGGAGACTACAAGCTGGTACAAGATGACTAAAGGTATTGTTCATACCTTTGATTATTTTTCGATTAGCCACTTATACATGAGACTTTTCAGATCATGAAGCACATCACATTAGGAGATAGTGTGAAATTGGAGGATCTTATGCTTTAGTTACTTAGATACCTTGATCCAGAGGAAAGCAAAGATACATTGGAGATATAAGAGATGCAATTGGGTCGTGCCTAGAAAGAGAAAGAATGGGGGACTATGGTATACCTTCATTGATGATGAAGAGGTAGAGAACTTGGATATTAGCCATATATAGGGGTGCGCGAGGTGATGGACTCTGCAAATGAAAAGGCATGCACGTACCATGCTCCTATGAAGAAAAATAAGGTCAATATTGGTAATGAGGATGCGCCTAAAGAGGCTATCATAGGAGACTATTGTTCTGTAACAAGAGGTAGAAAATATCATTGAGCTATTGTGTGATTTCTAGGATTTGTTTCTAAGAGGTTACCATGAGTTGAAAGGTGTAAATCCCTCATTGGGAGACATGAAGATTAGGATGAAAGAAAGTGCGTGTTTAGTTCAAAAGAGGACTCACAGGATGAACCCAAACTGCGCATGAAAGTGAAAGAATAAATAGACAAGATGTGTAAGTTTGGGATTATTGAACGAATTGAGGAATCTTATTACATTAGTCTCATGGTGATCAACATCAAGAAATATAGGTGGATAAAGATTTTTGTTGACTATAGGGAACTTAACGCCTCATGTGTTATTGATCCTTTTCCTACTCCATTAGTTAAGGAGATCCTTGAGGGAGTCACGGGCGTGAGATATATTCCTTCACCGATGGGTTCTCATGCCATCACTAGGTGTGCATTGCACACAAGGATCTAGAAAATACTACTTTCGCCATGGAATGGGAAATTTTGCATATACTTTTATGCCCTTTGGATTAAAGAATACGCCCAAACGTATTTTCGTGCATGGTTGTAAAGGATTTTCATGACTTCATCCACGAGTTCTTGTAGGTCTATCCGGATGATTGGGACTGCCATGGGTTGATTAAGGATCACTTTGTCATAACTCGAGGCTCATGTTTGAAAGATGCATTGGGTTAAGAATCTCTCTTAATATAAAAAAGTGTATATTTGCTACATCTTTTGGCACTTTGTTTGGTCATATTATTTTTAAAGATGGATTGTTGGTAGATCCGGCTAAAATAGCAATTATTTTGGGATTAGAGGATGTGATGTCCCCTTTTTGGAACAAACTAGAAAATTAGCCAAATCTGAAGATAAAAATTTGAATCTTACATTTTAACCATAAACCCTCAACAAAAGCACTAAAATCTAGAACTTACTATTTTTAGTAAGTTCGTCAAAACCCTAGGCTGAAATATTCAAAATTCCATAACTTTTGATTTACAACTCCGAATTGCATGAAACGAAAGGGAAATGATAGATATTAATTAGGATCAAATTTCCGTACAAGAAAACCATGAAAATATGGAAAACCTGATTTTTAAATCCTGAAATACAATTGCAGCATCAAACCCTCATAACTTGCAAAATACTTATCCGAAAATTATGAACCATAGCTCAAAACGAAGCATAAATTATAAGGAAAATAATGAGATCAATTTTAGAATTTTTCATCCACAAATGCCATGCTAAAAATTCACTTGAAACTCCAAAATAAGCGGTTGCCCTAATTTTGGGAAATTAGGTAAATAATAGAAATCTTCATAAATTCATATCTTGAGCAATACTTGGAATTTTGACACGAAATTACCATTTTGGAAAGCTTGGAAAAAGAGCTTTCCAATGAACATAAATTCATCAAATTCCAACTAACAGAAATTTCCAGCAAAGTCGCCACTTTCCAAAATGGCAAAAATAAATATCAAGTCTTCAAATCTTCAATGACAAAGTCTTCAAAATCAGATCCACTTAAATTCCAAATCGAATGAGAGAGAGCACAATGAAAATCCAGGGCATACATCCCATTTCTCCAAGCATGGAGAGACATAAATGATCAAATCAACATGAGTCTAATAATGATCCCAAAGACTCCTTTTATAAGCAAGGAGGCACAAAATTTGAAATCCCTAGAGAGGGAAATTATTAAATAAAAGCAATTTATTTCCCTAGCTGTGGCGTCCCCTTTTCAAAGCATGATTTTATCAATAAAAACCACTTAAATATTTATTGAATTAATTCCCCATTTAATTTTTATATTTTGGGAATTAATTAAATAATATTCACAATTAAATAATTAAATAATTATTGCTTCAGGAAATAATATTTAATTATTTAATAAAATTGTTTCCTGCAACATCCCAAAGCCCATGGGGAAAGATAGGCTAAGGGTCTTCAAAAATGGGGACATTACAGAGGAACCTACCAACCAAAGTGAAGTGTGTGGTTTCTTGGGGAATATGGGTTATTACAATAATTTCATCAAGGGATATACAAAGATTGTTGTTCCCCCAGAGGAGTTTCTCAAAGCTACAAGAAGGTTTTATTAGGGTTACATGTAGAAGTAGGCGTTTGAAACCTTGAAGGGGAGACTAACTACTACTCCTATCTTGCCATTTCCTTCCTGGAACAAACCCTTCCATGTACATGTTGATACCTCTAGTATGGATATTTGTGCAGGTGTCGGTGCAACCGCATAAGGGTAATGTGGATCATCCCATATGCTTTACGATCCGGAATCGACACTGCGCATAACATAATTATACTAAAACCGAGCATGAGGCATTATACATGATCTACAGACTTCATAAATTTTGACAAAGTACTTATTGGCCACCCCATTTATTTTCTACACCAATCTTATGGCATTGAAGTAATTAGTCAAAAATGTGTTTTGCATAAGGGCCCATCTGTCAATGAATACTCATTTTTTGAATTTGATTTTACAATTTTTGTAAAGCCGGAAAAAGAGCAATATGGGAGCTAATCACTTATCAAGTATTAATTATGAAGAGGATGGATGAGTATTGAGAAAACTATGCTTGATTTAGAATTTTTTAGGATAAATTATGCATCGAGATGATTTGGAGGACATTGCATTATTTTTGCGCACTGAACTTGCGCCAGAGGGGATGAAAAAATTAGAGAAGAATCAACTCGCTATTGGAGTTGCACCTTATCAGCTCATTGGAGGAGACTTTTATAAAATGGGTCGTGACGAGGTCTTATGCAGGTGTGTTCTAGAGCATGAGCACATGCTATTATGGAGGAATATCATGAAAGTATTGTAGGAGATGCGACTGCGTGCAAGATCCTTCTAGATGGATTATGGTGAGAGACATTATACAAGGATACCAAGGATTATGTCAAAGCATGTGATAATTGTCAATAACTTGGTAGGCACAGAAGTAGAGTGTGCACAAAAATGACTACAACCTAGAAGGAAGTAGTGGCGTGCTAGAAGGTTACAAATGTCATGCACAAAAGAAAGAAGGAAAAAGTGTAGAAAAATAAAAAGAGTATTTAATGCTTTAAATCGGTGGTAGGTGAGGATAAATTAATGCGTAATTTTTTTGAAAATATATAAAAGGGGCCACTTTGGTGAGTTGATTCTCACCTTGAATATTGAAGAAATTTGAGCTTTTAGAGAGCAGGTAATAGCAATTAAGTGTGAAGATCTTGTGTGAAATAAATTTGAGATAAACCATAGTGAATTTGTACATGACCTAAGTTAAGATATCCTTCGGAGAATTTGTGAGTGTGGAAGGAAGACATGGGTTAAGTGACACGAGGTTCAAAGGTTGTTTATAGAGCTATGGTCTTATCACAAAATGTCCATTTTATAGACCTAGTGCAATGGTTTTGGAGATTTGAAGTGTGAAGCTACACAAAGAAAAAAATAGCACCAAAGAAAGGCAGACTATATCACCGAAGGGAAAAGGAAAAGGCTATGGGAATCATGTAGCAGAAGATGTGCGGAAGAATGGTTCTTGAGATGTATTACCCCAGTGAAGTGATTATGGGTCAGCAAAGTGGGAATCACAATTGACCAAGTGCAAGATTAGTGACTTCAACTATCGTTGGGAGGTGAATGAGTGTGAAATAGAGAATTAAGTAATGAAAAATATGGATGAGAGGACCCCAAATGGAAAATTAGTCTATGATGAAAAATACAAAAGGACTTGGAAAGCATAAGAGTTCTACAACTTATTGAGCTTCATTACTTTTGCAAGCCCGAGCGCTTATATCGGTGGTATATGACCTTCCTTACAAGGCCCCCACAAAGAGATTTGTTGAGTATATGTGCAATGGGAAAACTAATGCATACAAACTCGGTGTGGGTAGATGGTACAGTGGGTATGTGAGGCATTCGAACATGAGTGGCAAGTACCAAGAGGAGTTGCCTTTTGTTTTGGATGGCTAGACCGAGTTTGCGGTTTATCAACATTTCTTCTTGGGAAGTTTTTATATGAATTGGTGATAAGATTCCCTGGTGTAAACTCATATTTTCCTTTATAGTGAGATACTTCCAAGCCTTAGTAAAAGGTTGTTTTATGCACAGAAGCTGAAATTTTATGCGCAGACAAGGTAGATGCAAACAACCATACTTTGCACAAGAGTGTGTGTATCCTGGAAAAATGGCATATGTGGAGACCATGGAGTCGAGATAATATAGGCATCCCCTCTTAGACTCTAACAATAATCAAGGAAGAAGTGATTAAGGTATACATTTATTTGAATCCTAAAATAACAAATGGACAAAGTATATTGATGAAGAATACCTTCCACTCCTATGGCCACCAAAAGTAAAAAGACTTAGGGGACAAAGATAGCAAGTGAGGTTACCCTCCTAGAGAATAATAAAAACATAAGGATGAGGAGGCGAAGAAAGAAGATAGAATTATGCTCGACCATAGTCATAAAAAGAATTTTTGAAGGATGTGCAAAGAATAATACATTGGCACAGGACTTCGAGATCTGTAAGGAAATCATCGAGGTCACTCTACCAAGTCGAGTGTAGAGAAGAAGACCCCTATTAAGAATAAGGGAAAATTTGGTGAAAAATGAGGACATCAATGAGGACAAGTCCAAAGAAAATGGTACGCATGATGAAGAAACTCCAATCTTCCATAATGTGGAGGATGATGAAGAATAACCAAAGAATGACAATGCACATCACAATGCAGAGGTACATAAAGCACACAAGGTAGGCTTCAAGGAAGAAGAGGAAATCGATGATGATGGTAATCCAATAGAAGAAGTGGGAGATTCGGTGGAGATGGATGTAGCGTGCGTGCAAGTGCAAAGAAGTAGGTGCCAACAGTAGGTGTAGAGGCAGAAGAAAGAGGAGGGAAGAGATATTTTTCACACCATAAGCAAATTGTATCGATGATCACACAAAGGTGTTATGCAAAAGGTTCTAGAGCACTATACAGAATAAGGACCTCTATGGTTAGGAGATGATAAATCCTGAAGGTGTGACCATGTGCACAAGGGAGATGCTCTCATGGAGTATGTAAACTCACATGGAAGAGCCATAAATTGACATTAGCGATGAAGAATGTGCGAGGCACGGGATGAAGAAGGTGTCGTACAACCCATGTAACTATTAAGCCCACAGAGTTAACCAATGAGCAAGCTAGCAATTCTCTAAAAAATGGCAGAGAGGTGGCTCGGAGGAATTTACATAAAGGGGCCACTATCATGGTTTTTATTGAAGATAAGAAGAATAAGGAGTAAGAAGTGAAGCGACTTATGGAGGCATGAGATAAAGTAGAAAAACGTGTGAATTATGTGTTCATTAAGGTCAAACATATTGTAGATTCAATTACTACAGTGCGCCCAAACCTGAAAGAAAGGGATAAAGATGAATATCTAACAACATTGTAATATTTGGAGGATCTAGTGGGAATGCTACTTCAGAACAAAATTATGTGCAGAGACTAACGGAAGAAGAATTGGCTGCATTGTAGAAAAAGAGTAAGGCGCTATAGCACATAAAATAGTAGAGTATGAAGCACTAAGTACCAAAATGAAGGATTACTTGAAGAAGGTGGGATGGGCATTTGAAAATTTCCAAGACCTTGACCCTATCCTTAAGGAATATACCATCAAGGAAAAGAAAGATGTTATGTAGGCACGGGAAGCCAAGAAAGATGAAAAGTTTGGGAAAGAAGAGATAATGGTCGAGATTGCGAAGAAGTGGGAGGTGTTTAAAACTATTAGAGAATCCTTTGACATAAGGCTTAAATAATTTAGTTCATTAGTAGCATAGAGAATGGATGACTTTGAGAAGATGATATCAATCCTTGTAAGTATTTTCGATCAATTAAAGGAGAAAGGTGAAAGCATGCACCCCCTTACGGTGTTAGAAATTATCGGGTCAATACTAGATGCAAATGTTAAGGAGTTAGCATAATGGGAGAAGTTGGAGAGCATCATAAATGTAGAGTTTCTGAAATGCTACACCATCCCAGAAATGAATTCAAATGTGCACACTGCACTTTCTTTAGTTTATTGGGTATATGCCCTTATTATTTCATTTACACATTCTTTATTCTATAGTTGAGGGATATTCTTTGGTTTAATATTGCCGAGGACGGACAATATCCCTAGTGTGGGGTAATTTTGGTCAAAGAAATTGACTAAGTATCGAGATAGGAAGATACTTACATGCAGGAGTATGCACGCGTAGAAGGAAAGGATAGCATGTGAGGGCTCAGAGAGAGAGAGAGAGAGAGAGAGAGAGATGTGAAGTCAAGGACTTATCCATTTTCCAAATACATGGCTAAAAATAGAAAATAAGAGGAGTGGTGTCAAAGAAAGGTCTATAAATAGAGAAAGGAAAGGTAGCTTGGGATGCACACAAAGGAAATTATATTTGGAAAAAACACATGCAGAGGCAGAAAAGGATCATCATGCAAGTCGAGCTAATAATAATATTAAAACAAGTCATATATTTAGGTTAATTTATTATTGTCATAGAATGTAAAAACATGCATGATATTTTTGTACGCATGCCTATTATTAGGAAAGTACATGAAGTAGTGAAGGGAAATTCCCCACCCTTATATATAGGTAGTGCATCTATGTGAAGGGGTCGGTGCGGATATGTTTGCAAGTTAGAGATTCTTGAGGGTTTGAGTATTATGTAGTTGTGAATTTGGAATTTGAATGGAATCACACACGAGTCCTATGCATGAATTTCTTGAGTTTATTGTAATTAGCTAATTGTTATGTAATACAATTATGCTTGTGATGATGTTCGGAAGTATCAGTGTTATTGTTCTTCTTAAATGATTTACTTCATTATTATATGTGTTTCCAAAATTCCATGTTTATGATGATTATTATGCATGAATGAATGGTTCTTTGGTTATGACTATGATGAATATGTATGCTAAATTCCTTATAAGCATACCAAAGGAGGGACCTTGTGGTTGCGCTCACTTTGGGTGAGCATTGACATGCCTAGATGAAGTGCCAACACGCATAGCTATTGGGTGGGAAAATAAAAGATTACAAAATTCTTCAATTTCCTCTTAATGCAAGGTTTCTCCTAAAACTTTCCAATTTTTCTCTTGCATAGAAATTAAATAATACCCCTTATTGGTGACATACTTGAAAGGATATCATACAAATTTATCATTTACAATTTATTCACAAGTTTCCAACATATGTAAAACATTTCGAACCCTAACTATACCAATGAATACATTACCTTCACTTGCTACAATTTCTAACTCCAAATCGTCTCCTACATAAATTTGCATTCCAATTATATGTACGCATTATTAAGAAAAGAATATTAATTAGTACAAAAGTTAAAAACAACTTTCAATGTTTGAAAACAATTCTTGTACATGCATATAATCATATTTCTCAAGAAAATAATTTCAATTTACCCACTTTTTCTTTATGATGTTTGATTAGTTCTTTAATAATGAAATCTACATATGGAATAGAATTCAAATTTAATGTTAATTTTTCTTCATCACTATCAATGAAATTCACCCAAAAAAATTGTAGCGTAAATTCACATATTGACATAAAATGCTTGAAATGTGACCTTACAATTTATAATTATTACAATATTTGAAAGGTTTTCCTAATGTGGAACATTTTCCCCAAGGTGATGGATAATTAAATCTACGAAATTGGAAATCCACCAAACCTACTTGCATAAATTTATTTTGGCAGGGGAAAAGGTCAAAATTTGAGACATGAAAACCAACTTTGAAGGTAAAAATTTATCACTTGTTTTTGTGGTTGTATTTCATGATTGTGAAGGGTAAAAATGCAAGGAAAAGGTTCTAGAAGTTGCAATAGATGTCTTGGTGATTTTCAGTGTCATCAAATAAGAATAATAAAAATATTTAAAGGAAAACATAAAGAAAGAACACATAGAATACACCAAACGTTAAGATGCGAGTGGTGAGTCACACATGATTTACATCTATCAATTGTGTTTTCTTGAAAATTACCAAATCCTTTCCACCTAACCCATTTTGTGCATATCCTACAATTAGTGTAGTGTATGAGACCACATTTATTTCAACCATTTCATCAAACAATTCGCATGCCTTGTGTATGCATCCAAATTTTCAAACATATATATCAGGGAACTTACAAATAAAACCTCTTCCAAATACCCTTTCTCCATAATTCCTTTGGAAAATGTCCATAATTTATTTTAAAGCTCGAATTTGGCATATGTTGGTAGTGTGCTAGAAAAGGGGAATTAATCATGTTAGAAACATGTGGTTACATTTGGTGAAACATTTTTAATGCTTTGTGAGGATGGATATGTCTTCTATTAGTTGCAATTATGATATTCCATGATAAACCAAATGTGAGAGGAGAACAGACTATACAAAAGCCATTGTTTTCACCATTTTTGATGTTGTAGTTTTCTCTTTTCTAGAAAATATGAAAAGAATATATATAAATAAAATCAGGTTATTCTTGACAAAGCCTCCGAATGGATCTAGAATTTGTCATAGAAGTCCTTGTAGATGATTGTTAAAATATTACTTTTACATGTAATAACTAGGTCAATTTCCAAATGTTGTAAAACCTCTCAAACACATTTTGAATATGTCATATAATTTGCAGCCATCACTAAATATGTAAATAATGGTTTTTCTATTGAAACCCGAGAAAATTGTCAAAAATGAATTTAAGATTTGTTAAAAAAATTACATTATAACATCCCTTATCGAAAGGATGATTTTTCTTCAATGCATGAATTCAAAATTCTAGTGAAAACACAAGCCACTAAAATTACTCTCTTCTAATGCATTAAAAATGGTGAAAATACTAGAATTACACTCTCATAATGCTATTGTACAAACTTTTTTATCTTATGGATTATGTTAGCATATGGATTTGCATGCATGCAAATGACATGAAATAGTGTGGGAACAAAGTCCCTCCTCAATGAAGGTGAGGTTGCCTTTATTGAAAACCAAAATTGTATTTACATCTGTACATTCAAAATTGTATGTGGGGGGTGTTTTGGAACATCAATGGAAAGAAAAGTGAATGAGGGAGATGGAATGGAATGAAGGAAAGGAATGGAAAGGAATGAATGGAAGGAACATGCAATATTTAGGTAAAAGTAGAGCCTAATATTACATGGAGAAGAACAATAAATAAATAACACAAATAAAATAGAGTTTGCATCAGCTAAACGAGAATGAGTAAAGGGAACACATGTGAGCAAGTAGCTAATGAGAGCTTTATTGTTGTGAACTAGAAAAACATAGTAGTAGTGTTGACAATAAGATCCAAGATAATATTTGCATGCAAGATTCAAACACTAACATCTAATGAACATAAGAACATCAAATTCTATAAGAGACAATTAACGGGATACAAATTTCATATTTCATTAACTCTAAAATGTCTTCTCAAAAGAACACAAAGTTTCTTTCTTTGAAATAAATATTGCACACAAAAGCATTTTCTTCTTCTCTCTCAAATCCACCCATACAAATGAGCCTCCAACTTCCTTTTATAACCCAAAAGTTGGTTACAAAGTAGTTAGATTTTACATGAATATTAAATAGGGTGTCTTAAGTGACTTTGACTTTCTCAACCAACTTTATTAAAAGCAACTAAAAATAGAAATCACTTAAGCTATCCACAGTTTACCAACATTGAGTTCAATAATAACACCATTTTAAAATACCACTTTTAAAACATATGACAAAAACCAATGCCTTATCCATTGAAATGGGGTCCGCCTATCTCAATTGTATGAGAAATGGACTCTCCCACTTCGTTAGATACCAGGAAAACTATCTCCTTGTCCCATCGGTGAAATTATGATCATTGCCTTTGCGATTGAAAGTATCGAACCTCCCCAATGTTTCAAACATATTTTCTTCTTCGGGAGGTTCATTTGGTCAAATAATAGCCTCACAAAATGCCTACAATTCCAAGATTCTACGGCATATCATTGATTGACCATCTTTGATTGAATATTCCCAAACAAGTTCTGTAATTTGATGTAATGTTCCATTAAATCTGAAGAGAAATTGATGGCGAGAGTATACATGTATTTGAGTGATTGTGAAAATTTCTCCTTTACATGTTACGATGAATACCTCGATTTTTTCATTTACAAATCGTAAGGGATCTCAACTATGAACTCTTGAATCAAGGTGAGTGAATTGAAGTATTCATAGCATACGCTCTCGTAATGGATCATAAAATCCTCAAGAAGTGTTTTTCTTGATTTGAGATGCGAGCACAAAATACAAAGTGTGTCCCTCGACATTCAAATTCAAGAATTCCTTCAATGGCTAAAGTTGAAGATTCCATACTTGTCATCTCCTATAGACTAGGGAATATCTCATCTAATTTTGATATGTTAGAAACCAAAATTTCCTTGAAAGAAATAATTGGATCAAGATATTCACTAATATCTTCATGGAGTTTAACGTTTGTTTTGTTCGTCTCTTTACCAAAAATGAGAATCTCTAAAAGACAAGATATAGTGACATAACCTAATGTGTTTATTTATTTTGGTGATTGAGAGTTTATTCATCGGGGAAGCCATGCATTGGAGTGCGGGAATGTGGATGATATGGTATTTATCGGATGTTTAACATATTCCACCAATTGATTCTTTTCAGCCTTAAGCTGAGAGTTCTGAGACTTATATTTCTCAAGCCTCCTTAGCACGATATCTATTGAATCTTGGGCCATCGCCATGTAACTTTCCATTGTGGACTTCCCAAGTCCAAGTCTGGAAACTTCATAATCAGTAGATGTCATGGCATCACGTTCCTTGTAAACTTGTGGGATGTCAAGATCCGTAACTCTGTTTTTGTCATCATTCACCATTATTCGGGAGAGCACTTTAGGTTTCTTGGGAATGACATCATTTGAAAGCTTGAAAAGGGCATTGAAGTCAATGTCAATTACCTTGACAACCCTCTTCCTTTTCTTGATTTCACAATCAACCCAAAAAGGAGTATCCTTCACCACTTCCACATACAAAATCCCGAAGTCTAAAGAAACATTTCAAGAGTATCCTTCACCACTATCCCACTTCGTTAAATACCGGAAAACTATATCCTCATCCCATCGGTAAAATTAGGATCCTTCACCTTCACCAATTGAAAGGATCTAAACCTCCCCAATTTTTTAAATATATTTTCTTCTTCAAGAGTTCATTTGGTGAAGAATAGCCTCAAAAAAATACCTATAATTCCAAGATACTACGGCGACATATCATTCAGATTGACCATATTTGATTGAATATTCTCAAACAAGTTCTTTAATTTTATGTAACGTTCTATTGAATCAAGAGAAATTTATGGCGGGAGTATATATGTCTTTGAACAATTGTGAAAATTACTCCTCTACATGTTCTAATGAATACCTCGATTTTTCTCAATTACAAGATCACAAGAGGATCTTAGCTATAAACTCTAAATCAGGCGAGTGAATTAAAGGCTTCATTGCACACACTCTCGTAATGGATCATAGAATCCTCGAGAAGTGTCTTTCATGATTTGAGATGCGGGCACCAAAGAAATCTTGTCCCTCAAAATCCAAATTCAAAAATTTTTAATGGCTAAAGTTGAATATTACATACTTGTCATCTCCTATAGACTAGGTAATATCTCATCCAATTTTGATATGTTAGAAACAAAAGTTTTTCTTGAAAGAAATAATTGGATCAAAATACGCGTTGATATCTTCATGGAGCTTAATGGTTGTTTTGATTGTCTTTTTACCAAAAATGAGAATCTCTGAAAGCCAAGATTTAGTGGCATGACCCAATGTGTTTATTTCTTTTAACAAATTAAGAGTTTCTTCATTAGGGGTAGGCACTCCATCAGTCTTTGGGAAAGTGGTTAATATGAGATTTATCGGATGTTGAACATATTCCACCAATTGATTCTTTTCACCTTGAGCTGAAAGTTCTGAGACTTATATTTCTCAAGCCTCCTTAGCATGATAACTATTGAATCTTGGGCCATCACCATGTCCCTTTCCAATGTGGACTTCCCAAGTTCAAGTCTAGAAACTTCATAATAATCATATGTCATAAAGCATCACTTTCCTTATCAACTTGTGGGATGGCAAGATCGAGCAAATATGTTTTTGTCATCATCCACCATTATTAGGGAGAGCACTTTAGGTTTCTTGGGATTGATGTCATTTGAAAGTTTGAAAAGGGCATCAAATTCAATGTCAATTACCTTGACAACCCTCTTCCTTTTATTGATTTCACAATCAACCCAAAAAGGAGTATCCTTCACCACTTCCGCATATCTGAAAATCTTTGAGTCGAAGCAACATTTCCATTGTTTTCGACATCATTAGATTCTACAAGAATCCTTTCCACAACCTCAATTTCTGGAGAAATAACCTCAATATATACCTCTTGAACATTAGGGATATATTGAGAAATATATTTGTGAACTGTAGGGTACAGAAGTGTTCAATATCGGACTACTTGCACTTGAGTGGAATCTTGTGTAAGGCATGACTTAGGATTGTTTACTATGAGCTTTTGTGGTATCAACAATGTGAGTAGAATAATCTCTACTTGAAGTGGAAAATCCGATACACACTCTTTTCCTTCACTAGGGATAGGACCCTTATATTTTTCACCTCACGACACCTTCTTTGGTGAATTTGATTTTGGCAACCACTTATTTCTTTCTTGATGCGTATGACTAGATGGCACAAAGGTTGATTGAGAAGAGGCTTTGGTTAACTGGAGACCTCCTTGGGTTGACAATTTTTGTAATCCGAGGTATGATCTTGGTTTAATGGTAACTTGCAAGTTCTCCTTCATACCAGGATATGCTTCTTTCGAAAATCGGTTGATTCTTGTTTTCAAGAGAAAATTCATATCTTTTAGTCCAATCAATTCATGAAAACGGGGTAAAAGCAACTGCATCATATGAGGGATCAATAAAATCTTCATCATCATCCACCAATGAATCTGGAGGGTTTTTATGTGAAAGGCCTTGATTTGAGAAATGGTTAGGTGAGAAAAATATCGCCTTCTCACTTCATGTTTGTCTCAGACGAGGTAGCCCAAAAATATTCCATGTTAGGGTTGTGTTGATACTTGGCTCCAAGAATCTTCTCGCATATATTGATATCAATCTAGATATATGGATGAATCTGAGAAAACTCTTTCACATATGGATGAATCATGATGAGGGAAAACTCTTTCTCCATGAGTTGTTCATGAAGAGATTTGAACATTGGTATTACCCAATTTGGACAATGGGAAATTAATTCTGGATGATGCTTATCACCGAGAAGATAGTGAACTTGGAATAAATGTCATGTAAGCTCTATTAATTCCCACTTATCATTGACGTACTTAGGAAGCTTCCATGGAGTATACCATGCAAAGCCACTCACGTGAATATAGGAAAAGGATGAAAATTGAATAAAGCATGTTCCCCATTGGGAAATGACATCCATGGCTGATTTGGAGAATCTTTCCTCTGTATTCTGATTCGGGTTTTAAATTGTGCGGAAGATGAATGCATCATTAACTCTTCTGAAATGATGAGAGATATTTTGGAAACTTAATGCTGATAATAATGGAAGAAATTCTTTGATGGACGCATGACTCCCTTCGCTTTAAGACCCAAAAATAGATTTCATCTAGCCACCGCATAAGTCGGTATGATGTCATGTAGAAACATCCAATCATCTTCACTTCGATAAATTGTTTGTGAAGAGTATCAGTGATAATGGTGGCCCAATCCAAAACTCAACATGGTACAGATAAACAGATCCTTAGGAATTCGTTCAACTCGAGTGATCTCCCGAGGTCACTAACCAAGATTGTTATTAACCATCTTGCTCCACCTGAGCCGGGTTCTTCATCCCAAAATTCATGTGCTGACTTTTGAGTGATGTCAACATTCTCAGGGAAGTCAGGTATGTTGAGAAATTCCTCAATGTGATCTGTTGTGATTAAGAGAAAAGGATTGCAATTATCTTTATAAATTTCTTATTTCATGGGATCATAATGCTCTGTGTAATCGATAACTAGCTCCGGGAATTGCATCGAGATCGAAAATGTCGTTGCTTGGGGTAGACCGCTATAGTAGAGCCTATCCGAGAATATGTTTTTTCGTTCAGCTTTCACCTGATCACAAAATTGTTGCTCATTGATGTGACCAAGATTTGTATTAGTGATATTGTTGTATGAAGACTTGATAGAACTGGGAGGGATGATTCCTTGGAATTTATACTTGAGCGCGGACTTATTTGATTTCTCCATTGGCTTCCTTGATTTTCCTGTAGATTTATTAGATTTTTCGGCCATTATGAATTTTATAGAAAAATGAATCAAGCTCGCAAAACAATGTAAACAGTGTCGGGTCTCAGTCTCCGAACCACCGTTTATGCAAAAGGAATATAGCTCGTCTTATATTATTATTATTATTTTTAAAATAATAATAATAATCGATCTTGGTTACAATTTTTTTAAATGTCAATACAAACATATCGAGACTAAGCTCGAGTTCCAAATCTGGCGATAACAATGATATTTATTTTTTAATTAAAATCTCCCGATTTTAATATTTTACATGGATCAATTTAAAATTTTTTAAATTCACTACTTCTCTGCGTTAGAAATTGTTTTCAAACCAGGCATGGAGATTCATATTTTCCTGAGCGTGGATATTGATGATCCTTGTAAAGTGTGGATTTCTTTCTATTTTTTCTATGTTGGAAATTCTCCTACTGTTATTTCTTCTTTGTTGGGCATTGATCTCTATGCATGCATGGTGGACTATTTGTGTTTTGGACTACTATTTTCTTCCTTGATTTGTGTTGGAAATTCTCCGATTTTAATGAATGCGTGGAGATGTGAATGAATGCATTGAAATTTTTTATTTATTCTACCTTATCCAATGTGTGGAAGATTTGTTATTTTCTTTTCCTTGACTAATGTGTGGCAAAATGCGCGGGAACTGGTCTTATTTTATTGAGTTCTTCCTTCTTCCCGATCACTAGCGTGGGCAATGGATGCATGAGAAACTTGTAAAGAATGAATTTTTTTGATTTTCTTTGTCTTTCTTTAGCAATGTGGTCTTTTCTCCAATGTGTACTCTTCTCCTTTGCAAAATGTGTATGGCTTTAGTTTCTGGGTGCGTGGACATGTCTTCTTTACCCTACATGGGAAACTCCTTGGTTTTGGGTACTCTTTCCTCCTTGAAAAATTTTTAAACTTCCTTTGGTGTGGGTGGTTATTTTTTGTGTGGATCTGTTTATACTCCTTCAAAATGCGTGCAAACTTTTTTTTTTTTACTACTTTTATTTATTCCAAAGCATGTGTTGAATTTTTCCTCGCCCAATGCATGGGCTTCTCTTCTTGTCCCCACATGGTCTCCTTCAAGGTGTGGTCTCTGAATTCTCCACCTTTTTACTCCTGCGTTGAATCTCCTTTGTGTTTGGTTGTGTATTTGCTAGCTCTAATGTGTGAACAATAGCTTTGGGTAATGCGTGGAAACTTTTTTTTTTTGGCCTACGTTTTGGACTACGTTTTTATCCTCCCTATGTGACCTTTGTTGTTTTCTCCCCTATGTTGAAGTTGTTATTCTCCTTCAAAATGTGTGGAGATTCTTAGTTTAGCAAAGATATTTCAAATTTTACAAATGTGTGGGAATAATTTCCTTTCAAAACTTGAATAAACTTAGTTCCTCTCACATCTATGCATTCACATTGGATTGTTATTCTTTGTTTCTTCTTTGTATTGAAAAAAAAGGCAATAAAAACAATTTATCAATAAGCATGAGCAATCGAGTATGGATACTTCCTTGATAAGAAACAAAAATTCTTCCAACTAGTTTCATGGGGAAATGGTTACGGGAATTAAAGAAGCTTCCCGTAACCATTTCCCCTTCCCATTGAAATAACCTCCTCTTCCTTTGGGTAGTGGCATTAATTGCCAAGGGGAAAATGGGAAAAAGATAACCATTTTCCAGCGGAAATGGCAAGGCAGGTTGGCAATCCCCACCCTATTTCCCCATGTGGGAGATCGGGAGATTTTTTTGCCCGTTTGCCAACCGGTTGGATTGGAAATCAGTAGAAGAAATCCCACAAGCGGGGAAATAAGAAGAATTTTCCAGGAAAGGGGAAATCTGGGTATGAGAAGCCAATTTGGCATCCCTAATAATTGGAAGCGGAAGCTTTATTTTCCCCGCAATAAAAATACAACTTATCGATTGATAGTTTTAATAAATATTATATTAATATTTATTTAATTAAAACCCAAAAATTAATAAAATTGATTTTATCAAATAAAGGGAAATAAATTAATCAAATATTAATTAATTAATTAATTATTGCAATTTGTGACTCTAGCTGGGAGGAGTTCTTGCCCGAAATGAATGAAATGGAGGATGAAACAATCACAAGAATGAGATGATCGCAACAAGGGTGATAAAACACACAAAATAACACTTTTGAAAAAAATTGAATTTTTTATGTTTATTAATTTTACAAAGTCAAAATTAGCTAATAATAGTTGGCTCTAATTGGGGACAAGGACTTCACATGGATAAAACAATGAATCAAGACCCAAATATTTAATGAATACGATCCCTAAGAGCACAAAAACGGGATGACAAAAGAGAGGAAACCTGAAACAAAGAGAAAAGAAACAAACCAAAATCCTAATTACCCATGTACATACGAGGGACAACCCATTTTCAATTTTGATAATACTTGAGATATTTCCTTTTTTAGGGAAAAGGAAAATGTGTTCCATCGGGATATGCCAAGTAATAGGTGCCATCTCCACATAAATGTATGATCTTGAAAGGGCCTAGCCACAATGAATCAAACTTCTCGTGCTTTCCTTTTGGTTCACGTATCTTTTTTCCAAGAGAAGAACTAAGTCATTGATTTGAAATTGCCTCTCCTTAGTTTTCCTATCGAAAAACCTCTTCACTTTGGATTGGTGTTCCTTGATCCTATTCGCTACTTGACTTCTTTGTTCTTCAAGTTTTCTTAGGAACATGATCCTTTTATCCACGCATTGGCAAAGCATTCATCATCAACTGCTTGAGCCAATCATAATGCTGGTAACTCCAATGTGATGGGAATTTGAGCATCGGTTCCATACAAGAGTTGGAATGGAGACATCTTGATTTCTCTTTTGGGAGTTATGCGGTCAACCCACAATGCATCATATAACTTTTTGTGCCAAGTTCTTTGATTTTCTTCTACTAACTTGCGCACGATAGTAATGATTTTTTTTACTGGATTCTACCTGATCGTTTCCCTACGGGTAGTAATCTAATGAATGAGATAAAGATATCCCATACCCATAACAAAAACCTATCATATCTCTGTAGAAAAAATTGGTGGCATTTTCCATCATGATCTTTTGTGGAATTCCATAACAAATCAATATATTCTCTTTGATGAAGTCACAGATTACCATGCATAGATGTTTGTTTCACCGAATAGCTTCTACCCACTTTGTAAAGTAGTCAGTTGCAGTGAGCACGTGAGTATGACCAGCACTGGAATTTGGGTTCAAGACCCCGATGAAATCCAAACCCCATTGTTGAAAGGGTTCTTCAATGACAATTAGATTCAAAGGAAAAGCTACCAATTTAGGTCTTCCAACAAATTGTTGGCAAGCTTCACATTTTGCTACCCATTTTGAGCATTAGAAAACATAGTGGGCCAGTAATAATGTGCTCGCAAAATTTTATGAGTTGTCACTAGGCCAAAAAATGACCACCGCAAGCATGATTGTGAAAGGCTTCAAGCAACCTAGGTTGTTGTTCCTTATCAACACATCTGAGGAACATGCCATCAATTCCTTTCTTGAACAATGTGTTGTCCCAAATAACATACTGAAGCTCTTAATTTGATAGCTCTCTTTTCCTTAGCTATCAAATTCTCAGGACATTCACCATATGTGAGAAAGTAGGCTATATCAGAATACCATTCATCTGTGGTACTGATGAAAACTACCAATGGTAAAATTTCTTCAACTGGTTCTTCTTCAAAGTCATCTTGTGGCTCATTCTCTATGATGAGTTGGCAAAGTCCTCTTCCTCGAACTAACTTGGTAGGCTTGATGTCCAAGTCATATTCTGGATCTTGGAGACCCAATTACCTCTTTTAGATCATGGTTCTGTTGTGTCAACATTGATTTAACTGCATGGTGTCTAGAACTAAGACTTTGGTGTGAGAATTCAATACATAGTATTACGAAATGTTTCAAGGCTCTAACCACCGCATATACATGCCTCTCAAGGGAGTGTAATTGAGTTCATGTTTCTTAAATCTAGAACTCATGAATGTAATAGGAGATTTGATTCCCTCTTGATTGTGTTGAGTCAGGATGGTAGAGATCATGTGCGGGAAGCATAGCAATAGATTATGAAATCCTTTTTAAAATCGGGACACACCAATGTAGGATCTTTTGCAATAGCACCCTTGATTTGTTCAAATTCTTCTCTACCTTCCTTTGACCATTTGAAGGATTATTTTCCTTTCATCATATCATTGATTTCTTTGGTTAACTTGACAAAATCTACATGAACCTTCTCAAAAATTCACCTTCCCAAAGAATGAGTGAACTCTAGGCTTACTTGTAGGTAAGGAAAGATTCTTGATAGCTTGAACACACTCAAGATCGATCTTAGTTCCTTCTTTAGAAACAATATGACCTAGGAGTTTCCCTTTTGTAACTCTAACATAGACTTCTTTGGATTCAGGGAGATCTTATGAAGTATGCACCTTTGCAATATTTTCTCCAAATCTCTTAGGTGATCTTCTCGCTTCTTTGAGAACACATTGTTAAGTCATCTAGGTATATCACGATGATCTTATCTTTATAATCTATGAATTCCATATCCATAGCCCTTTGAAAATTTGTGCCAAGCATTGATCAAACCAAAAGGCATTCTTCTATATGCGAACGTACCCCAAGGGGTGGTGAACATGGTTTTATGTTGATCTTCTCTAACCACTTCAATTTGATTATAACCAGAGAAACCATCTAGCATGGATATCATTTTGATTTAGTTACTGCCTAAAAATATGGTCCATGACCAACAATGGATAGTTATCCTTCAAGGAAGCTTGATTAAGATAGAGAAAATCTACACAAATCCTAATTTCCCCATTTTTATTATATTTGGAACAATATTATCTATCCAGGTTGAATGTCAAATAGGAAACACTTTTCATGCATTTAACATCTTTTGAACCTCATGGAATATTTTCCCTATTATCTTGGGATTATATTGTATTTGCTTCTTCCTGAATGGAGTTGCACCATGTTTCAAAGGTATGGCATGCTCCATTTCCCTAGGTTGGAAAGACTTAAAGTCTTTATATGAGTAAACAAAGACATCAGAATATTTGGTAAGGAGGCTTACAATTTTTTTGTGCTCCTCAGGTGAGCAACACTTACCAATGTTGACTAGGTGAGGTTTTCTTTGGTACCAATGTTAACTTGCTCATAGTCAGCATAATTCTGAGTCCCTTCTCTTTCTCTTTGATAAACATGTCATGTTTATCAAAAAGTTCTTCAAGTGAAACCAATCCTTTTGGAATTTTATTTCCTTTGAGTTGAATGATGCCATCACCAGGATCCTCGTTCTCAACTTCTTCTTGAATGGGTGAGGTCGTCGATTCACGAAATGCGTAGAATCACTTCCTTTAAAGTAAAAATTTTCAAAATTATCCCTCTTTTCCAAGAAGGCAATAATTTTTGATCATCATTGAAGACTTGCCAATTTTTTGCATTGTCAGGAACACTTGGCCTAAAAACCATTTCAATGGTGTATTTGTCTTGATCAAACTCTAAATGAGGGATCATTAATGAAGTTGAGATTGTTAGAGAATATTATTTGTCATTATTTTCCTAAGGGACAGATTTTATGGAAAAATCATCAAAGATTTCTATCGCGTCCCACACTTTATTTCTATAATGTCTCAAATGATCATTCTTTACTTGAAATTGATTTTTAACTTGTTTCATGATCAATTTTGCATCTCGAAAAACCTTCAAATTTTTTATCCCTTTCTCTTCTGCAACTTGGAGGCCTAAGGATTAATGCCTCATATTCTAAAGTGTTGTTAGTATTTGAAAATTGGATTTTGTAAGAAAAAGGAAATATTTTACCATTCGGAGATATGAGCACCACTCCTACGCCGGAACCTATTGAGTAAAAAAATTCCATCAAACTCAAGAGCCCAAACTTCATTGGGATCTTGGCAAGTGACCTCATGTGCATGAACCTCTACATTCATCATATAATTACCCATACTTGAGTTTTGAAATAGGACCTATGTGTGCGAGGGTCATCGTTTTTCGTTACGGTGAACTTTTCCTAAGTTTCTAGCATTAGCTTCTTCATTTCTCCATTGATAGGGATCATAGCATGAGACCAGTCCATTTGAATCTCACCACCTAGATCTCTACAAAATTTCTGCTCAACAACATACCATATGAAGTAGGAATGTCAAAGCAACTAGAATGGTTACCTTGACTCACTTTTGAGGAAATTGAGCTAAAACCATTTGAGTGTCTTTAATCTTCCTAATCAGAGGAACTTGTCTTGTCTCCATTGAGTAACAAGGATCCGAATGTTCTCATACAATTCAACCCAAGAGCATGTGCTAATTTTTGTAGGCATCACATTATCCAAGGCTCCAGAATCTATAATGCAATTACTTAATTTGCATCCATTGATCAGAAAGGACACAAAGAAAGGTTCAATCTTTTCATTCGAAGGTGTAGTGGCCACCACAATATTTTGAGTCTTCCCATCTTTGGGAGTTTTCTAGAATTCCTTTAGAGGAATGAACAGTAGAGTCACCTTTGATAAACTAGACCAATTTCTCGAGTTGATCCTTATTGGACTTCAAGTACTCTTCTTGTGACATGGAAATTTTTATTTTATTGATGTGATCAATGATATCAAATTTGGGAAAAATGACCATACTTGATTCCTCAGATACTAGTTCTTTCGAACTTGATGATGGCACACTTTTGACCTTTTCTTTGGGCTTGGTTGATATTGATGTGGAAGAAGAAAATTTCTTCATAGTTGATTTATCAACTGATTGACTTGACAAAGGCCCTCCTTTCTTTAAGATAGTTTTGACCTTGGAAACCTCTTGGCCTTAACTCTTTAAGAATCTTGGTGTCTTGGATTCTTTGGAAGTTTCCTTAGTCTTAGATTCTTTAGAACTTCCTTGGAGCTATTTTATCTTCTACCTTAGTGGTACTTTTCTCCTTTTTCTAAGATCATGTGATGACATCAAAGGATTGACTATTCATATCTTCTATAATTTCTTCTTATTCATATTCTTCTTCTAAATGATACTCAAAGAAATGATTATTACTCTCTCCTTCAAGCTCTTCGACTTCAGGTTCAGATGTCCCGAATTCCGGTTCTTCTTCTTCAACCTCAATGACCTCGACTTCATCATTTCTTTCTTCAATGACATCACATTTTGAGTTAGTTGCGAGGAGTTGCTTCAATAGCAAGCCTCGTCGAAGTGCCTATAATTCTAGATTTTTTGGGAACGTAGCCTTTTCTTGGGATGTATTTGTAAGGATCAAGTTTACTACTTTGAGAAACTTCCTTTTCAAAGCTAGCACATCATTAGCCAACTTAGTGAGTATGGTCTCAGAAGCATTGGGGGTTTCTTGACTCTTTCCCTTGAGGGAATTTTTCTTGAATTTTCCACCATGATTAAGTCATCCTTAATTTCTATTGCCAAGGATTGAGAAAGTTCCAAAGTAACCACTCTAGCTCTTCTTATTTGATAGCACACTTATGGTTTGTGTGTGTAATAAAGAAACATTTTTTTCCATTAGGATTGGATGAATTTCGACAGAACTTTTTTCACCATTTTGTTGAATTTAGCCACGAAATTCCTCATGGGTTTTGTTGGCTCTTTCTTCACCTGAGATAGTTGGGAAAGAAGGGCATGTTCATCTTCTTCCATCTTGAATCGGTCTTCAAACTTAGTTTTCATATCATTCCAGTTTGTAATGCATCCATTTTGGCGAGATGATGAAACCAATCTGCATGGTAACGTCTTGTAATGTTTCAATGAAGAGGCAAACATCAACATCTTCATATTCCACTGACAAAACTGCACATGCAGCAAAGAAGGTGGAAATGTGGTCATCAAGTGAAGTCTTCCCATCTCCATTGAACGTTGGGAAGAATCTTCCTCGATCCTCGTGGGAGGTCATGTTAAGCTGGTAAGGCCAATGGGCCTATGGAATTTCCCCATGGTACATTAACTACCATCTTGGGAAAGGTGGTATGAAGGAAAAACAACATGAGCAAGAACAAGTGATTGATTTGTAGAGATTCCTTCCTTTCTTTCTCTTCAAGACTTGATGCAAGGCTTATAAATCTACGGGTGTGTTCCTCCTTGGAGGAGATAACTTGAAACCAAACTTTCCTTGAAAGTCAAAAATGGGATCTGATTGACCCTTATATTTTTCTCCTCGTGTAAACCTCTTTCCTGCCAGTTTGAAATATTTACTATGAAAGGATCATTAGCATGTTCTGATTAGCTCTTTCCTTTTCTCTTCACTCTCTTTCTTGATCTCTTTGCATCTTGAATGATTCTAGCAACTCTCACAACTTGATCTTCTTCGTTATCTAGTATTGATGTGGTGAGATGAAAATGATAGTTGCTCATGCGCTTTTCCCAAATAGTTTGCCTCAAATCTGATGATATGTCTTCTTGAGTATCTTCAAAAATAATATTTGGTTTCAAGATAGATGAGTTACTTGTAATAGTCATACAAATTATTTCCTTGGTGGAAGATGGTTGCGTCGGTGAACATGATCAACACGTGTCTGGAGGATTCTAGCCACAAGTGGGTGATCTTCTTCTAAGGTATTCAATGTAGATTTCTCTGTCAATGGCTCTCTATCAATGCCACAAATTTCTACAAGATTTCACGGTTTTCCCAAGCTATTATTCGAAGGTTGGCAGCAATGTCTCCTTAAAAATATTTATGGGCACAAGATTCAGTTGAAGAATTGGATCTTGTGTAGAGGGGATAGTCATAAATATTTAATCAAACACTATATAAATATTCTAGAATCCCTAGTAGAGTCGCAAAAACTATTAGCATATGGATTTTCACACATGTAAATGACATGCAACAAAGTGTGGGAATGAAGTCCCTCCTCAATGAAGGTGAGGTTGCCTTTATTGAAAACCAAAATTGTATTTACATATGTACATTCAAAATTGTATGTGGGGGTGTTTTGGAACATCAATGGAAAGAAAAGTGAATGAGGGAGATGGAATGGAATGAAGGAAAGGAATGGAAAGGAATGAATGGAAGGAACATGCAAGAGTTAGGTAAAAGCAGAGCCTAATATTGCATGGAGAAGAACAATAAATAACTAACACAAATAAAATAGAGTTTGCATCAGCTAAACGAGAATGAGTAAAAGGGAACACACATGAGCAAGTAGATAATCAGAGCTTTATCATTGTGAACTAGAAAAAACATAGTAGTATCATTGAAAATAAGATCCAAGATAATATTTACATGCAAGATTCAAACACTAACATCTAATGAACATAAGAACATCAAATGCTATAAAAGACAATGAATGGGACACAAATTTCATATTTCATTAACTCCAAAATGTCTTCTCAAAAGAACACAAAGTTTCTTTCTTTGAAATAAAGTTTTCACACAAAATCATTTTCTTCTCCTCTCTCAAATTCACCCTTACAAATGAGCATCCAAATTCCTTTTATAACCCAAAAGTTGGTTCCAAAGTAGTTAGGGTTTACATGAACATTAAATAGGGCATCTTAAGTGACTTTGACTTTCTCAACCAACTTTATTAAAAGAAACTAAAAATAGAAATCACTTAAGTTATCCAAAGTTTCCCAAAAGTGAGTTCAATAATAACACCATTTTAAAATACCACTTTTAAAACATACGACAAAAACCAATGCCTTATCCATTGAAATGGGGTCCGCCTATCTCAATCATATGAGAAATGGACTCTCCCACTTTGTTAGATACTAGGAAAACTATCTCCTTGTCCCATCGGTGAAATTAGGATCTGTCGCCTTTGCCAATTGAAAGGATCTAAACCTTCCCAATGTTTCGAACATCTTTTCTTCTTCAGGAGGTTCATTTGGTCGAAGAATAGCCTCACAAAATACCTGCAATTCCAAGATCCTACTTGGCATATCATTCAGATTGACCATATTTGATTGAATATTCTCAAACAAGTTCTTTAATTTTATGCAATATTCCATTGAAGCTGAAAATAAATTGATGGCGAGGAGTATACATGTCTTTGAACAATTGTGAAAATTACTCCTCTACATGTTCTAATGAATGCCTCTATTTTTCTCATACAAGATTACAAGGGATCTTAGCTATGAACTCCTAAATCAAGGCGAGTGAATTGAAGGCTTCATTGCATATGCTCTCGTAATGGATCATAGAATCCTTGAGAAGTGTCTTTCTTGATTTGAGATGTAGGCACCAAAGAAAGTGTATCCTCGACATCCAAATTCGAGAATTTTTAATGGCCAAAGTTGAAGATTCCATACTTGTCATCTCCTATAGACTAGGTAATATCTTGATCCAATTTTGATATGTTAGAAACAAAAGTTTCCTTGAAAGAAAGAATTGGATCAAAATATGTGTTGATATCTTCATGGAGCTTAATGGTTGTTTTGATTGTCTTTACCAAAAATGAGAATCTCTGAAAGCTAAGATTTAGTGGCATGACCCAATTTGTTTATTTATTTAGATAAATTGAAAGTTTCTTCATCAGGGGTAGCCACTACATCAGTCGGGAAAGTGGTTGATATGGGATTTATCGATGTTGACCATATTCCACCAATTGATTCTTTTCATCCTTGAGCTAGAGTTTTGAGACTTATATTTCTCAAGCCTCTTTAGCACGATATCTATTGAATCTTGGGCCATCACCATGTACCTTTCCAATGTGGACTTCCTAAGTCCAAGTCTGGAAACTTCATAATAAGTAGATATCATGGCATCACATTCCTTGTCAACTTGTGGGATGGCAAAGATCGGGTAAATATGTTTCCGTCATCATCCACCATTATTCAAGAGAGCACTTTTGGTTTCTTGGGAATGCCATCATTTGAAATCTTGAAAAGGGCATTGAAGTCAATGTCAATTGCCTTGACAACCCTCTTCCTTTTCTTGATTTCATAATCACCCAAAAAGGAGTATCCTTCACCACTTTTGCATACAAAATCTTGGAGTCCTAAGAAACATTTCTATTGTTCTCGACATCATTAGATTCTATAAAAATCCTTTCCATGACCTTAATTTATGAAGAAATAACCTTGATATCTACCTCTTGAACATTAGTGAGATTTTGAGAAATCTCTTCGTGAACTATAGGTTCAGAAGTGTTCGATATCTGGACTACTTGCACTTGAGTGGACTCTTGTGCAAGGCACGGCTGAGGATTGTTTGTTATGAGCTTCTGCGAACTATCAGCAATGTGAGTAGAAGAATCTCTACTTGAAGTGGAAAATCTTGATACACGCTCTCTTCCTTCACTAGGGCTAGGACCCTTAGATTTTTCACCTCGTGACACCTTCTTTGGTGAAGTGGATTTTGGAAACCACTCCTTTCTTTCTTGATGCATATGACTAGATGGCATGGAGGTTGATTGAGAAGAAGCTTTGGTTGATTGGAGACCTCCTCGAGTTGACAATTTTTGTAATCTTGAGGTATGATCTTAGATTGATGGTAACTTTGCAAGTTCTCTTTCATACCAGGATATGCTTCTTTTGAGAATCGGTTGATTCTTGTTATCAAGAGAAAATTCCTCTCTTTTGATCCAATCAATTCATTCTAATGGGGTAAACCAATCGCATCATACGAGGGATCAATAACATCTTGTTTTCACCCTAAAATTCCCCTCTTGTGAAAGATAAATTTGCAGGTCCCAAGTATTGGTACTCGGTTTTTAATCCCACCAGTTCCATTTAAAATTCCTCAGTCTGTGTGTTTTGGAACATTTTTCTATCTCCTTTCATGAATGTGTGGAATTTATCAATCTTTTTCTATAGTTGTGATATGATGCATCTAGTTTTTCCACCAAGCATGGAAACGACCGAGGCATTAGAGAAGTGTTATCCCAATTTTCCCCCAGGGAAAAATTGGTCAAACGGATCTTGCATAAGAAGAACGGAAGGGTCGGCCCAAATGCGTGGACTCACAATCGACCCCAAAAACTAAGTCTAGAATTGAGAAGAGCTCAGCATGAGAAAAATGGAGAAAGGCAGTGTTTAATCGAGGCCCGAATCAGCTAAGAGTAGAAGGACCACAGAACGTACCACGTGTCTCTTCGGTGCAATTTTGGTATGGTGCACAAATGCGGAGACCCCAAATGTGCGCAGGCCCTCCACATAGTCGAGTCACGAAAAGACAAAGTCAGCCATTGAATCGGCTAAGTATAAAGAGCCGTGTAGCAGTAAGACCGCATGCATCCCAATGGCACACCTCAAAGGAAAAGTTCAAATCGGGATCCTTAGTGAGTGCAAACTCTCTATATGCCTCATCGGTGCAACTTCAAAGTCACAAAGACAAAGAGATACCCGAACTAGCATCATCCCTCCACGTGTCCCAGGTCTAAAAAGGGGACAGAGCTGATTATTGAATTGGATAAGTATAAAGAGCCGGTGGAAGCCTCCACGTGTCCCAACAATGCACCTCCAAAGGCCAAGTTCAAAGTAGGATCCTAAGTGAGCACAGACTCTCCATGTGCCTCATCGGTGCAACTTCAAAAGCACGGCCCAAAGAGAGACCCTGAACTAGCACCATCCCTCCACATGTCCCATGTCCGAAAAGGGGACAGAGCCACCCGTTCAAAATTCCAGAGTCTGTGGAAGCCTCCACGCATCCATTCAGCACTCTTTCAAAAGTAAAGTTTAGGGGGCGAGTTCTAATGTGCACCTGCCCTCCATGTGTCTCGGGTCAAGTAGAACGTTTCTGCCAATGGGAGGGACTTAGGCAGAATATAAAGGAAACAGAGTAATTTTTATTTAGGCATAAATGGTGGCGTTTCCCCTCTCTGTATTTTTCCACAGTCGTGAATGACGGGCATATCTTCCCTATCATTTTGTGTCCCGACGTCAACGGATACATGGGCATCTCTAATTGGATTTGGCATGGTGAGTTTTATCTTGTGAACTTGTCACTTTGTTACCTTGATAAAAAGTGTCAAATTGGCCCCGTGGCCCGAAGGATCCTGATTGGCTAAATCAAGCGGTGGCGGAAAGGCGGGTCCTTTTGTGTTTTGAGACACTATGGCAAAAAGGGGTAAAATTGTAAAAGTGAAGTGCAACCGCGCTGGTGCTCAGGTGAAGCCACGTGTTGATGCCCATGTTGAAAAGTCAAAAGCGGGAAGATGGGTCGTCGAGGCACTTTGGAAATTTTTGGTTTTTTTCCAAAAGGGAAAAATTCAAATGTTAAGCCCGCATCAAAAGTCAAAGCTGGGAAGGTGGATCGTCGGAGCACTTTTGGAAATTTAGCTTTGTTTCCAAAAGAAGTAAAATTATAAAGTGATTCGCGACTTTGTTACCACCCAGGTAAACTCACATGTCAGACCTATATCAAAAGTGAAGTTGTGGGCTTGCGAGGCTGCATGAGGTTTTTATAATTTTGCATTTTTCACAAAAGATGCAAAAGTGAATTTCTGGCCCGCGGATCCGTTTTGCAAAAGATTGAATTTTCACCATTTTTGTACAGATTCGATGCAGAATTTCAAATGGCCATATCTTTCAACTGGAAGCTCGGATTTGGGCAAGAGAGGACTTTTGGAAAACTCTCAACGTCTTCTACACACAAAATGACATGGAGAACCGATTAGATGTCTTGATTTGGGTGAAAATTGGGAAAAATTATTTCACTCCATTAATATGTGATCCGATTGCTTCAACTAGATCAGATTTGATCGATCTTCCATCCTTCCTTCTTCACACCAAAGACATGCAGAACTAGACTTGACAGATTGTAAGTAGATTTGTAGGGGCATTGATGGTTGGTGGTTGAGCTTCCAAATCATATTTCTTTCCTTCTCTTCTTCTCCTCTCTTCGCTTCATCTATAAATGTAAGAGCTTGGCTCATTGCAAAATGTTGGACTCTGATACTTTTGAAGTGTAATTAGAATCGAAAGCAATCAATACAAAAGAATTTCCCCTTTCTCTCTATCTTCATCTATTGTCTCTTCTTGCTTACCTAAAATTTGTGGATCATTTATCTTCTATAATAAGAAACTTTGTGTTCTTATTGATATGATTTCTAGAACTTTGTGTCTATGGAATGATATCTTATGCTGTGAATGTGAATGATTTTGTTATGTATCACCTTTTCTCAGTACATATAAGGTTATACTCTACTATCTATATTTCCTGAAAGTATTGTTATATTCTGCTCTTTCCTTTCTTCAATTTCTTCCATTTGTTTGTATTGATAAGCTATTTTGGTAAAAAAACATTTCAAGATGTCAGAAGTCCAGCCTTAAGATGAAAGTTGTACATTTGTATATAAGCTTTGTTGTTTGCTTTCAATAAGGGAACCTCTCCCATAAAGAGGAGGGACTTGTTATCCCCTAACTATGGTTTTGTTAAAGTACCATTTTAAAACCCAATAGTTTTTGGCGACTCATTGGGAATTTGTTTCAAACGTATCCCTTTCAAAAGAACAACTTCAAGATCATTTTTGATCTAGCGACTCCGTGATATACAAGTGGGAAAAAGACCGTTGGGAATGAACTCTGTCATGTTCATTCTCTTGATCTAGGAACCTTCCCAGGAATGAAGGAAAATGAAAAACACTTTTTGGCCCACATCACCAATGAGTGATAGTGACAGTGATGAGGATGATGATGGAGATCTCCCTATTAAAATTTTTCAAGCTCCAGTCAGTCTAGAATAGGCTCAATTTCTACAGAACTTCTACGGGGGTATATGTCCAAGATTTTTTTCACCAACATTGCTGCAACCTATAGATTCCATACAGTTCATGAGAGAAGTACAAAGACAATGCAGGCAGCTCCAGGCACGTGAGAAGGTAAAACAAGCTGAAGAACACTCGGTCAATGAATTTGAGACACCTTGTAACAAAGAGGAGAACATTCAAGTTCTAGAAACTGCTCATGATGATTCTCCACATCATCAGGTATTCATTCCTTAGCATTATCTCAATTCCACCAATGAATGTCTTCTTGTTGCTCCACCTGATGCATGTCAATTTAATATTCCTTCAAATAATGAAGAAGACAAACAACTTGAGGCTTTCTTTCAACCTGAAATAGAGTCTGTAGAAGATATGTCATGTACCAAGGTTGAATGTTCTTGTTTTGAAAGAAGTGCCCCTATGCTGGTGGAAGTGGATGTTCATCATAACAAAATGGACAAGATCCCTCTCTCTCCTATGATTGAAGAATTTCAATGCACTGAGATGAAGATCACTGTGGACCATTCTCTTGTTGTTTTAAGTTCTCTCAAAGATAAGCAAGTGCCTGTACCCAAAGAAAAATAAATTAATGAGATCACTAGTTCCCTGTTATATCTATGGATGAGATGAGCACACATGAGCCTTTTTGCAGTCCTTCGAAACAAATAGAAAATGGAGAGCCATGCCTAGAATATTTTCTTCACAACTATGACAAATCCTATCTCAGCTCACCCTTCAGAATGCAAACAAAAGGAAGAGGATGATGTTGTTGATCAATCTTTACTTAGTCTGACAGCATTTCAATTCCCTACTAATCATGAAGACAAATCAGCAATGTAGCTTATACCTAAGAGTCATGATCTTCTAGAATCAGGTGCTGATTTTGCAAAAATAGCAGGTATGTTTTTTAGAAACATGGTCAAGATTACACCTAATGGTAAACCATCTAGTACCTTTTTCCAAATTCCTCTTGAAGATGATTACAAGGAAAATTCAATGGAATTTTATGTTTCTCATGAGATGTGCCATGGTGATAATTACAATCTTCATTCATATGCTAGCATCATTCCATCAAAATAGGGAGTTGACACTATTGGGATTGGATTTTCTCATGGATCCAGTTGTCAGAGTTTGGTGATGTGTAGAAATCAGTATGAAGGTAGTTGAGGGTTGTACAAGTCTTTGTATGGCACTATTCATCCACAGAAGAGGAGCCTCAGGAAGATATTCAGTTCTTCACAAGGACTGAATGTTTTTAGTATGGAGTATCACTATCTGGATGGTCTTCTTTCCTCAATTTTTCTTTTCAAGCCACATAGTGTTCCCATGATATTTTGGTACACCTGTTGCTCATCTTCAATTCACGGGTGCCTCATACTTTCACCATGTTGTTCCACAAAGGTACTTATTTTTCTCATCCTGTCTCTGGAGTTGTGTAAGTTTCATGTAGTCCTTCTTCTTTCCCCTGTAAATATCCTCTTCTTTCTTTGTATATACTTTCCTAGTTTTGGCTTGTTTCCTTTCCTATTCCTTGATATGTGTTGTCTTCTCGTATTGGCTTTACCTTTTACCCTAATGCCCAATGGATAAGACATTGGTCTTCTTTCCCAAGAGTTTTTCTTGGATTCTTGTTTTTCCTCATTCCTTTGTCCAAGTCAAGTCATCCCCAGAAAGAACCAGCTTTTGTCGCCCTAAAATTCCCCTCTTGTGAAATACAAATTTGCGAGGTCAGTGTTGGTACTCGCTTTTAATCCACCAATTCCATTTAAAATTCCTCGAGTCTATGCGTTTTGGAACATTTTTCTAACTCCTTTCATGAATGCGTGGAATTCATCAATATTTTCTACGCTGTGATATGATGCATCTGGTTTTACCGCCAGGCATGGAAACAACCGAGGCATTAGAGAAGTGTTATCCCAATTTTTCCCCCAGGAAAAATTGGTCGAAATGCAATCTTGCACAGGAAGAATGGAAGGGTTGGCCCAATGTGTGGACTCTCGGTTGACCCCAAAAACTGATTCCAGAAGTGAGTAGAGCTCAACAGGATAAAAATGGAGAAAGGTAGTGTTCAATCGAGGCTTGAATTGGCTAAGTATAGAAGGACCACGGAAGGTGCCACGTGTCTCTTCGGCGCACTTTTGGTATGGTGCACAAAAGCGGAGACCCCAAACATGTGCAGGCCCTCCACGTGGTTAGATTCTAAAAAGACAAATCCAGCCGTTGAATCGGCTAAGTATAAAGAGCCGGTGGAAGCCTCCATGTATCCCAATGGCACACCTCCAAAGGCCAAGTTCAAAGCAGGATCCTAAGTGAGCGTAGACTCTCCACATGCCTCATCGGTGCAACTTCAAATGCACGGCCCAAAGAGAGACCCTGAACTAGTGCCAGCCCTCCATGTGTCCCAGGTCTAAAAAGGGATAGAGCCGGTTGTTGAATTGGCTAAGTATAAAGAGCCGGTGGAAGCCTCCACCAATCACAACGGTGCACCTCCAAAGGCCAAGTTCAAATTAGGATCCTAAGTGAGCACAGACTCTCCACGTGCCTCATCGGCGCAAATTCAAAGGTGCGGCCCAAAGAGAGACCCTAAACTAGTGCCAGCCCTCCACGTGTCCCAGTGCGAAAAGGGATAGATCCGCCCATTCAAAAGTCCAAAGTCTATGGAATCCTCCACGCGTCCAATTGGCACTCTTTCAAAAGAAAATTTCAGGGGGTAGTTCCGATGTACACCAGCCCTCCATGTGTCTCAGGTCAAGAAGAACATCTCCGCCAATGGGAGGGACTTAAGCAGAATATAAAGGAAATAGAGCAATTTTTTATTCAAGCATAAATGGTGGAGTTTCCCCTCTCGTATTTTCCATGATTGTGAATGACGGGCGTATCTTCCCTATCAATTTTTGTCCCGATGTCAACGGATACATGGGAATATCTAATTGAATGTGGCATGGTGAGTTTTATCTTGTGAACTTGTCACTTTGTTACTTTGACAAAAAGTGTCAAATTGGCCCCGTGGCCCAAAGGATCCTGATTGGCTAAATCAAGCGGTGGCGGAAAGGTGGGTCCTTTTTGTGTTTTGAGACACTATGGCAAAAAGGGGTAAAATTGTAAAAGTGAAGCGCAACCCTGTTGGCGCCCAGGTGAAGCCACGTGTTGATGCCCGTGTTGAAAAGTAAAAAGCGGGAAGATGGCTCTTCATGGCACTTTGGAAATTTTTGGTTTTGTTTCCAAAAGGGAAAAAGTCAAATGTTAAGCCCGTGTCGAAATTCAAAGCGGGAAGGTGGATCGTCGGAGCACTTTTGGAAATTTAGCTTTGTTTCCAAAAGAAGTAAAATTATAAAGTGAGCCGTGACTCCGTTGCCACTTAGGTAAAGCCACATGTCAAACCTATATCAAAAGTGAAGTTGTGGGCTTGTGGGGCTGCGGGAGGTTTTTATAATTTTGCATTTTTCGCAAAAGGCGCAAAAGTGAATTTCGGGCCCGCAGATCCGTTTTGCAAAAGACTGCATTTTTGCCATTTTTGTATGGATTTGATGCAGAATTTCAAATGGCCATATCTTTCAACTGGAAGCTCGGATTTGGGCAAGAGAGGACTTTTTGGAAAACTCTCGATGTCTGCTACACAAAAATGACATGGAGAACCGACTAGATGTCTTGATTTGGGTGAAAATCTGGAAAAAATATTTCACGCCATTAATATGTGATCCGACTGCTTCAACTAGATCAGATTTGATCTGATCTTCCATCCTTCCTTCTTTAGCACGCCAAAGACATGTAGAACCAGACTTGACAAATTGTAAGTAGATTTGTAGGGGCATTGATGGTTGGTGGTTGAGCTTCCAAATCAGATTTATTTCCTTCTCTTCTTCTCCTCTCTTCACTTCATCTATAAATGTAAGAGCTTGGCTCATTGCAAAATGTTGGACTCTGATACTTTTGAAGTGTAATTAGAATCAAAAGAAATCAATACAAAATAATTTCTCCTTTCTCTCTATCTTCATCTATTATCTCTTCTTGCTTACCTGAAATTGTGGATCATTTATCTTCTGTAATAAGAAACTTTGTGTTCTTATTGATATGATTTCTAGAACTTTGTGTCTATGGAATGATATCTTATGTTGTGAATGTGAATGATTCTATTTTGTATCACCTTTTCTTAGTACGTATAAGGTTATACTCTACTATCTATATTTCCTAAAATTACTGTTATATTATACTCTTTCCTTTCTTCAATTTCTTCCATTTGTTTGTATTGATAAGCTATTTTGGTAAAAAAGCATTTCAAGATGTCAGAAGTCCAGCCTTAATATGAAAGTTGTACATTTGTATATAAGTTTTGCGGCTTGCTTTCAATAAGGGAACCTCTCCCATAAAGAGGAGGGACTTGTTGTCCCCTGATTGTAGTTTTGTTAAAGTACCATTTTAAAACCCAACACATCTTCATCAACATCCACCAATGAATTTGGTGGAGTTTTTATGTGAAAGGCCTTTATTTGAGCAATGGTTAGGTGAGAAAAATCTCACCTTCTCACTTCATCATCGTCTGAATAGGAAGCCTAGAAATATTCCATGTTAGGGTTGTGTTGATACTTTGCTCCAAGAATCTTCTGCATATATCTGTTGATCTCAAACTGGAATCTCTTTTATTGAAAAACAACCTTAGTAGACACATCGTCGCCGAGTCGTGAGAATCCTTAGGTTGGTGGGGCATGCGTCCTAAGGAGACCTCCAGATTTTAAAGATGTTGGCTCTTCTCTGTGGGGTGAGATAGGGGTCAGAAAAATTAGAAAGAAAAACATAAAACAAACTAAGGCGATTCACCGAAAAGAATACACCGGGAAGCCAACCAAATACACAATCATCTCAAAATACTTAAGTACAACACTGAAGATTGCAACAAAAGCCAAAGATGCACAGTTTCTAAATGAAAATAAAGGTGACCAGAAACAATAAAGATATGTGAATGATGAACCGGAAAAACCACGAAACATATATATTACTCCAATGGTTGTGCACAATATTACATTAGAAAGAGGCAAGATTGTCGTTACAAAACCCAGACAAAAGGCTGGAGTTTCAAGATCTCCTTTTCCTAGAAAAAGAGAAGCTTGGTGATAGAGAGAAAAAGATTAAGACTCCTAGTATCTAAAAATATGATCTCCCTCCAAGTATATTTTTAAGTCACTCCCTTTCTATCAGACTTTGATTACAATATATAGGAGGAGAAAAGGGTGAGAGAAAATTCTCGAACTCCCTTCTAACCACCTTGAATTATGATAAATGATGTGAAGTGACTGAAACGGATTTCCTCAAATATTTCCCATGATTTGACCCCTTCAAAAAAGTTAGATCCATGCCCATTTAATGCATCTTTGATTATTTTGTAACCAACTCCTTTGAGATGGACTCATCTTTTGAGAAAACCCCTTTCGGCTATTTATTACATAACCAAATATTTCAACCCTTTATGCATTGGTTCACGGCCCCTTGATTCAAATGGTGCATATTTTGTGATGAAATGACCCTTCATCTCCGATCTTTTGAAAAAATCCCTCAAGAATTAAATCTTACGAGATAAGACCCCGAATCACTTCAGACGTGGTGGATGGCTTGTCATCTTTATGGCATGCTTTGAAGATGGATTCCATTTGTTGCAATATCTACGTGGAAAGCTCATGCATCCTCTTGATTCTATTTTTCTTTATGTCTCGGGGATGCACTAGGTGGACACTTGGCACCATCCGTGGGCTCACTATCCTACTCCTTTACGGTCCTAGTGTCGCCTCGTGGGAGTTTGATACTTAGTCTCCCCTTTGACTTCGAAGTTGCGCGAGTTTAACACTTGTCGGTGTCGCAATCCATTCATTTCATCTTTAAAATTTGGTTAAGTCCCCTCTCTCTCGAGTGAAGATATGGCTTTAAATGGGTTTCCCTTAGCCGCAAAAATTTAAATAATAGTCTGGCGACTCACTGGGACCATTTAGCCTGCTAAATGAAAAGAACCCACGATCTTCTACTATGAAACTTGTATTTTGAAGCCTTTGTGAATCTGAGTTTGTGGCCTCCTTTAGGCTTTGAGTGGAGCATTCGTAATTACCACTTGACTTCAGCTCCTTCCCACTCTCATATTAAAACTTAGTAAGCTTTTATTTTTCTGAGAGTAGAAAATTGAAAAGGGTGGCCAATGGCAACCTTTGGCTAATTTTAGTTTCTCTGCATTTGGTTTGAAGTGAAAACTACAACTATGTTGAGCTGATGGTGATTTCCTTGGTGAGCTGGAGCCTTTGTCAGAGATGGCACCTCCCTATTGACTAAAATAAGCTAACACTTCTTTTGAGGTCAACTGACACCATTTTCCCCTTTTTTTTATTTAGTCATAATTTTCACATATTCCAAACATTTGAGGCCCCTAAAAACATTTTCAATAGATAGGAAATTTCTTCCCCTTTCCAGAGATATAAGGAAGTCCTTCTAACTCTTCATATTTTTTAAGTTACGGGCCGGCGAGCCTTAGGAGAATTTTTTGCCAAAGGCGGGCCTAGGGAAGAATTTTGCCATGGAAAATGCGGGAAGGTGGACCCAGGATGAATTTTTTCCAAAAGCGGGTCTGCAAGGCCATGGAGGAAATTTTGCCCAAAATATGAAAGTGGGCTGACGGGTTTGTGGGGACTTTGAAACTTTTTCACTTTTCACAAATGGTGTAGTTTTCAAGTGTGGGCCCAAGCCCGCGGGGTCTCATCGGCTATTGAATAGTCACAAAGCCATAGAGGTTGCCACGTGTTTCAATGGCGCAACTCAAGGATAGAATCTAATGTGAAACCCCAAACAAGCGCAGGCTCGCCACATGTCCCTGTATGAAAAGGGAGACAGAAAGCAGGAATAAAACGGATAAGTATAGAGAGCCGGCATACAAGCGACATGTGTTGCATTAGTGCAAATTCAAAGGCATGACCCAAAGTGGAGACTCAGATGAGTGCGGGCCTTCCACATGTCCCAGGTTCAAAAGAGACAAATTCAAGGGTTGAATAGTCAAAAGCAGACAAAAGCCGCGGAAGGATCCAAGTGTCAACACGATGCTACTTCAAAAGTAAAATTCAAAGCGGGTTTTCAAACAAACGCCAAGCCTCCACATGTCCAGGGTCAGACTTATGGCCCTGCCAAGAAAAAAGGACTTAGCCAAAATATAAAGGAAACAGAGCAAGCCGCAGAAGGTGCCACGTGTCTCAATGGCACAACTTCAAAGGTGTGGCCCAAAAATAAAATCTCAAATGAGCGCTAGCTCGCCGTGTCCAAGAGTTTGAAAAGGTGAAGGTGGCCGATGAAAATTCCAAGAGCTCGTGGAGGCCTCCACATGTCTCAACCACACAAATTCAAAGGTAAAGACGGAGGTAGTTTTCAAATGAGCATGAGGCCTCCACTTATCTCGGGTCGAGCACACGGTGTCTCCGCCAACATAAAATACTTAGGCAAAATACAAAGGATTCCGAGGAGCCCACAAAATCCGCCACGTTGCAATCTATGTAATTCCAAAAGCAAGAGGAAGCGGCTGAATCTTCAAGAAGCGCTTGTGCTGCCCATGTGGACCCTGTATGGACAGACTCTTTAAATATTAAGCGCCCGACCCAAGGAACTTCAGATGGCCATATCTTTTTATTGGAAACTTGGATTTGGGAAGGAGAAGACTTTTTGGAAACGTATCAACACCCTCTATGCCATGGAAGCATAAAATACTATTTTTAGTAGGATTTGGTGGGTGAAAATTAGGATAACATCTCTCAGGCCATTATTGCATAATCTAATTGCTCCAACTACCAGATCAGATTTGATTTGATCTACCTTTCTTCTTACTCAACATGCCAAAAAGACATAAGGAACCAGAATTAACAGATTGTAGGTAGATTTGAGAGGGGCATTAATTGATAGTGGTTGAGCTTTCAAAGTAGGATTAAATGTATATCCCAAGGTGGTTGAAGCAGGATTCAAATTCTTCCCTCCTCTCTCTCTTATTCTTTCTATATATTGTAAAGGAGGGGATATTCAAAGGGATGGTGATTGTTTCTTTTCGCCCCTCTCTCTCTTTCTCTCTTAGGGTAGAATGCGAGTCTAAGCCTCCTTTCATAGCTCTGTAATCGCATTTCCTTGCCTCTTGCCTACTACGATGTAATGTGTGAACTTTTAGAGAAAAAAAAATATGTTTTGTGATGCATTTTGTCCATCCTTCCTTATTTTATCGTCTCTTCTCACCTCTTGTCATTACGCAAGGTATAATGTGCATATTTGATGTCTATTAAGAGTTCCGAGAGCTATGCTTAATGGGTTTTGAAGTGGTTTTTTATGTGAATCCATCTCTAGTCTATGGTGCATCTTGTCCACCCTCTCCTCTTCTCACCTCTCTCCATATCAAGAAATTTGGATCTGTGATCAATCACTTCCTTTTCTAGTGTATCACCACTTAGTGTAGGTTCTCTTTCACCCTCTCTCTTCCCTGTCCCCTTGGAATGGTTAGATTAGGATTAGATAGACTATTCATGCCTTTGGAGTAGCTTGTGGCAGATAGATTAGGAAGAAAGAACTGGCTTTCTCGGAGGTCCATCTCAAGTTTTGCAAGTCCCACAGCTTGAGAGATGGTCCCATGTTGTGCAATCACACCGAATGCCCCACTCACACTCAAGGCCATTCGGGGGTGTTGTGATTTTGCACTAATCTAAATAGTAGTCTGGCGACTCACTGGGACCATTTAGCCTGCTAAATGAAATTAACCCATGATCTTCTACTATGAAACTTGTATTTTGAAGCCTCTGTGAATTTGGACATGGCCTCCTTTAGGCTTTGAGTGGAGCATTTGTAATTACCACTTGACTTCAGATCCTTCCCACTCTCATATTATAACTTACTAAGCTTCTATTTTTCTGAGAGTAGAAAATTGAAAAGGGTGGCCAATGCCAACCTTTGGCTGATTTTAGTTGCTCTGCATTTGGTTTGAAGCGAAAACTACAACTGTCTTTAGCTGATGGTGATTTCCTTGGTGAGCCAGAGCCTTCGTCAGAGCTGGCACATCCCTTTTAGAGTAATATAGAAGCAAAAATATACAAAAGACAAAACATACATGTCTCAAATGAGATATGCAAAGTGTGTGCATAGGCACTTATTCTGCTGAAAGAAAACCTACTCCTACTCCTAGTCTAACTGGTTCTGTATAAGCTAAACAAAACCTAAAATGGGAAAGGAAAAATAGCTTCCTTTCCTTATAAAATGTGGCCATGTGAATAATTTGGCTATTGATATGGCTTGTAGTGAGAGTGAAAATCTACCCTTCACCCTTCCACCCATGGTATCAGTGAATAGTATGAATACCTCCTCTTGTTTATATTTTGGTTGGAGGTGTTGCAATTGACCCTCGGGGTCTTGAAGATCATCCTCATGTTCTAAAATGAACATGGTGGTGCTCGATGAGATACACCCAAGCAGGGCTTGGTCATACCTCTTTCTTACGTCTATCGCCCGGCTCGTATCTTTTGGATCGAGGCTCCCTTGCGGATTGCTTTGAAGGGCTTCATCTTATTCATCTTCTTTCCGCCCTCCCTTTTTAGCAGCTTCACTTGTGAATTCAGGCTCTTTGATTGAAAGCAAAAAGCTTCCAATGATACTTTCTTCTAGAGCCTTTGAATTAGGTCCGGTGAAAAGGTTATGAGAAACAGGTGGCCTCTATCATTTCTCTGATGAAGTGAGAGAATATGTGATTTCAACAGGATCCTCTTCATCGAGACATTCCCCAGATCTGATAAGCACTCGAGCTTATCTCCTTCCTCCTCTGTCAAAGCTTTATGCTTTGATGTGATGGTTTTTGAATCTACAAATTCTCCATCATATGTGGCTTCATTTTGCTAGAATGGAGCCCATTGATAAGGATATTTTAGAGGGAGCTGCTTTATGGGGAGGAAAAATAGAGGCAACCTTTGTAACCTCTCCTCTGTTGGATTGGTGACGTGAACCTCGTGAGCGCGTATCACTTCTTACCATATGCTCCTCTTCTTTTGGATTTGGAGCCTTTGTTTGCTGGTGTGTGAGGTATAGTTGCTCGAAGATGGTGGTAGTGCAGAAATTGTGGTTTGGAGATGAACAAGGGAAGGATCCCTTGGTGGTAATGAAGTCATGATTGCACAACCTCATTGGATGAAGAGAAATGGGAGGTGTGGAAAGGAAGATGAATGAAAATGGATGAGAGGGAGCTCTGCGAGCCTTTGTAATGATTTGGTCGGACCACGGGAGTTGCTGGATGTACTCCGCAACCATCTTTATGGAAGTTTGAACTTTTTCGAGAATCGACCAAGCTGATGCCATAATAAAGTATCACTCTGAGTTGTCCCACCGGGCGTGCCAGAAAACTATTGACGGACATCCTTGGCGGACACTTTCGTCAGAGTCGTGGGAATCCTTAGGTTGGTGGGACGTGTGTCCTAAGGAGACCTCCATATTTTAAAGAAGTTGGCTCTTCTTTGTGGGGTGAGATAGGGGTCATAAAAACTAGAAAGAAAAACATAAAACAAACTAAGGCGATGCGCCAAAAATAATACACCAAGAAGCCAACCGAATACACAATCGTCTCAAAATACTTAAGCACAACACCGAAGATTGCAACAACACCCAAAGATGCACAGTTTCTAAATGAAAATAAAGGTGATCAAAGATAATAAAGATATGTGAATGATGAACCAAAAACACCACGAAACATATATATTACTCCAATGGTTGTGCACAGTATTACATTAGAAAGAGGCAAGATTTTCGTTACAAATCCCAGACAGAAGGTTGGAGTTTCAAGATCTCCTTTTCCTAACAAAAGAGAAGCTTGGAGCAGAGAGGAAAAGATTAAGACTCCTAGTGTCTAAAAATATGATCTCGCTCCAAAGTATATTTTTAAGTCACTCCTTTTTATCGGACTTTGATTACAATATATAGAAAAAAAAAAGGTGAGAGAAAATTCTCTAACTCCCTTCCAACCACCTTCGAATTATGATAAATGATGTGAAGTGGTCAAACGGATTTCCTAAAATATTTCCCATGATTTAACCCCTTGGAAAACTGATAGCCATGCTCATTTAATGCATCTTTGATTATTCTACAACCAACTCATTTGAAATGGAATCGTCTTTTGAGAAAACAACTTTCGGCTATTTATTACATAGCCAAATATTTCGAACCTTTATGCATTGGTTCATGGCCCCTTGATTCAAATGGTGTGTATTTTGTAATGAAATGACCCTTCGCCTCCGATCTTTTGAAAAATCCCTCGAGCATTAAATCTTACAGATAAGACCCTGAATCACTTGTATGTGGCGGGTGGCTTGTCATCTTTATGGCCTACTTTGAAGATGGAGTCCATTTGTTACAATATCTACGTGGAAGGCTCACACATCCTCTTGATTCTATTTTTCTTTATGTCTCTGGGGATGCGCTGGGTGGACACTTGGCACCGTTTGTGGGCTCGTTGTCCTACTCCTTTGTTGGTCCCACATATCAACTCTGTAAGAGTTTGATACTTAGTATCCCCTTTGACTTCCGAAGTTGTGCCACTTGACACTTGTCGTTATCTGCGAGCTGTTCATTTCCTCTTTATAATTTGGTTAAGTCCCCTCTCTCTGAGTGAAGATTTGGCTTTAAATGGGTTTCCCTTAGCCACAAAAATCTAAATAATAGGGTAAAAGAAACTGCATCATATAACGGATCAATAACATATTCATCATCATCCACCAATGAATATGGAGGATTTTTATGTGAAAGGCCTTGATTTGAGCAATGGTTAGCGAGAAAAATATCGCCTTCTCACTTCATGTTCGTCTCGAATAGGTAACCTAAAAATATTCCATGTTAGGGTTGTGTTGATACTTGGCTCCAAGAATCTTCTGCATATATCTGTTGATATCAAATTGGAATCTCTTCACATGTGGATGAATCATGATGAGGGAAAACTCTTTCTCCATGAGTTATGCACTGAAGAGATTTGGACATCGGTATTCCCCAATTTAGATTGGGAAATGAATTCTAGAACGATGCTCGTCACTGAGAAAATAGTGAACTTGGAATAGTCGTCGCACAAGCTCCATTAATGCCCACTTTTCACTGACGTACTTAGGAAACTTCCATGGAGTACCCGCAAAGTCACTCATGTGATTATATGAAAAGGATTAAAATTGAATAAACCATGTTCCCCATTGGGAAATGACATCCATAGCCGATTTGGAGAATCTTTCCTCCGTATTCGATTCGGGTTTTGAATCACGTGGAAGGTGAATGTATCGTTAACTCTTCTGAAATGATGAGAGCTATTTTTTAAACTTAGTTATGGATAAGAATGGAAGACATGTTTTGATTGACCCATGACTCCCTTCCCTTCAAGACCCAAAAATAGCTTTCATCTAGCCACTACATAAGTCAGGTATGATGTCATGTAGAAACATCTAGTCATCTTCACTTCGATCAATTGTTTGTGAAGAGTATCACTGATGATGGTGGTTGAATCCACATACTCTCTCTCTTAGAAAGGATGATACAGATAAACTGATACATCCATGGGTGGAAACTCTTGGCAGAGGGTAGACCAAAGACTTAACTCAGGAGAGTGATCATGTCCCCGATTTCCTCCACGGACTCAATGCAATCTGAGATCCTTAGGAATCCAGTCAACTAGAGGCCTCTTGGTCACTAACCAGCTTTTATTAACCATCTTGCTCCACACGAGGGGTTCTTCATCTCAAAAATATTGTGCTTGACTTTCGAGTGATGTCGGCATTCTCGTGGAAGTCAAGTATGTTGAGTAATTCCTTAATGTACTTTGGTTTGATTAAGAGGAAAGGCTCGCGATTATCTTTATAAATTCCTCGTCTCTTGGGATCGTAATGTTCTCGCAAGTGATAACTAGCTTCGGGCATTGCACCGAGACCTGGAAATGCTACTACTTAGGGTAGACCGCTATGTTAAAGCCTATCTCGAGAATATGGTTTTCCTTTCATCTTTCACTCGATCAAAAAAGCTGTTGCACATTGATGTGACCAAGATTTTTATCGGTGATATTGTCGTATGCGAGACTTGATAGAACCGGGAGGGACGCTTCCTTATAATTCGTACTTGAGCGGACTTATTTGATTTCTCCACTTGGCTTCCTCGACTTTCTTGTAGATTTTTTAGATTTTTTGGCCATTATGAATTTTACATAAAAATGACTTCGAGCTCGTAAAACAATGTAAACAGTGTCGAGGCTCAGTCTCGAACCATCGTTTATGCAAAAGGAATATAGCTCGCCTTATTATATTATTATTATTTTAAATAATAATAATCAATCCCGAGTAACAAAATTTTATTTTTTTGAATTTCGATACAAACATATTGAGACTAAACTAGAGTTCCAAATCTTGTGATAACAACAATATTTATTTTTTAATTAAAATCTCCTAATTTTAATATTTTGTGTGGATCAATTTAATGTTTTTTTAAATTCGCTACTTCTCTGCGTTGGAAATTATTTTCAAACCAGGCGTGGAGATTCGTATTTGCCTGAGCGTGGATATTGCTAATACTTGGCCTGTGTGGATTTAGTTTTATTTTATCTGCGTTGGAAATTCTCCTGCTGTTATTTCTTCTTGGCTGGGCGTTGATCTCTATGCATGTGTGGTGGACTGTTTATGTTTTGGACTGCTATTTTCTTCCTTGATATGTGTTGGAAATTCTCCTGATTTTAATGAATGTGTGGAGATATTAATGAATGCATTGAAATTTTTATTTATTCTACCTTATCCAATGTGTGGAAGACTGTTATTTTCTTTTCCTTGACCAATGTGTGGCGTGGTCTTCTTTTGGTGAGTTCTTCCCAATCACTGGCGTGGGCAATGGATGCGTGAGAAACTTGCAAAGGATGAAAGCTTTTGATTTTCTCTGTCTTCTTTGGCAGCGTGGTCTTTTGGCCAGTGTGTACTCTGCTCCTTTGCAAAATGTGTATGGATTTAGTTTCCTGGGTGTGTGGACCTGTCTTCTTTACCCTGGTTAGGAAATTGCTTGGTTTATGGTATACTTTTCTCCTTCAACAGCTTTTTAAACTTCCTTTGGCGTGGGTGGTTATTTTGATTGCGTGGATCTGTTATACTCCTTCAAAATGCGTGTAAACTTTGTTTTTGTTGACTGTTTTTATTTATTCCAAAGCATGCGTTGAATTTTTCCTCTACCCAATGTGTGGGTTTGTCTTCTTATCCCCACGTGGTCTCCTCTAAGGCTTGGTCTGTTGAATTATCCACCTTTGGAATCTTCTTTGTGTTTAGTTGTGTATTTGCTAGCTCTAATGTGTGAACAATAGTTTCGGTAATGCGTGGAAATTTGTCTTTTCTGGCGTGCATTTTGGACTGCCTTTTTATCCTCCCCACGTGACCTTTGTTGCTTTCTCCCCTACATTGAAGTTGTTATTATACTTCACAATGCGTGGAGATTCTGATTTTAGGAAAGATATTTCAAATTTTACCAATGTGTGGGAATAATTTCCTTTCAAAACTTGCGTAAACTTAGTTCTTCTCACAGCGATGCGTTCACAGTGGATTGTTATTCTTTGTTTCTTCTTTGTATTGTTCAATGCAAACAAAAAACAATTTAGCAATAGCACGAGCAATTAAGTATAGAGACTTCAATAAGAAACAAAAATTCTTCCAGCTACTTTCATGGGGAAATGGTTACGGGAATTAAAGAAGATTCTCCGTAACAGTTTTTCCTTCCCGTTGAAATAATTGACTCATCTTCCTTCAGGTAGTGGCATTAAGGGGAAAATGGGAAAAAGATAACCATTTTCCAACGGAAATGGCAAGGCAAGCTAGCAATCCCCACCCTTTTTCCACATATGGGAGATCGGGATATTTTTTTCTCGTTTGCAAACCGGTTGGATTGGCAATCAGTAGAAGAAATCCCACAAGTGGGGAAATAAGAAGAATTTCCAAGAAAAAGGAAATCCGGGCACGGAAACCAATTTAGCATCCCCCGCAATAAAAATACAACTTGTCTATTTATGTTTTTAATAAATATTATATTAATATTTATTTAATTATAGACCCAAAAATTAATAAAATTGATTTTATCGAATAAAGGGCAATAAATTAATTAAATATTAATTAATTAATTATTAACGCAGTTTGTGACCTAGCGGGAGGAGTTATCACTAGAAATGAACGAAACAATCACAAGAACGAGACGATTGCGACGAGGGTGATAAAACATGCAAAATAATACTTTTGAAAAAAATTTAAAATTTTCATATTATTTAATTTTGCAAAGTCAAAATTAGCCGATAATAGATTATTACTTCTAACTTCCCACAACTCTCCATATGTTATATACTCTAATTAGTTTATGGGATATTTTCCCTTAGCAACTAATCCCTTCTTCAACATGGATGCTTTATAAAATTAATGTTTCTACGAATAGAATAAAAAGAGGAATGTTGCAAGTACTTTGGTATATATGCACTTTGTATATGAATTGTTTCACTAAATTCCTCGGTAAAATGTAGTCTTGTGGTATGAAACAATTACAATAAATGCACAAACAAGGTTTGTTTAAAAGGCACCGGAGCATGGTTTGTTGAAAATTCCTTGGTATAGCATGGGAACAACAAGCCCAACTCGCAACGTTTTCCAAAGATCTTGCTAGTGTGTGTCAAAATGGTTGATTTAGAACAAGGCATAAACATTCATTAAACCATAATGGAAAGTTATTTTGTTTCAAATGTAGTTACAAGTGCCCTAGTAGACATGTATAAAAAATGTGGAAGTATACAAAATGCACGCAAGCTATTCAAAAAATGCCTAAAAAATATGAATTATCATGGATTTCCATGATTATCGGATTTGCAAAATTGGATTTTGCAAGTATGCTCTCAAACACTTGAAGTATTGAATAACTATAGAACCTACCTTGATTGTTTAAGCTTCATTTTTTTATTCTAGAATTCAACCATGTAGGATTAGTGGATAAGGGTTCTAGATACTTCACCGACATCATTCTTATATCTCATGGACATATTTGATCATTTCCCTTTGCTAGCATACTCTTAGCATGTGCTACAATAAGGATCCATCATACTCTCAACTCGTGTTATAGCATATTGAGGATCCAACACAAAATAAAGAGTTTTTATAAATAATCTCAACTCCATATTCTTCCCGAAATATGGTATTATGTTCTATAATGATTGCAAATAATGCACAATGTGGGAACAACAATAAATACTCTACAATCTTTGTCACCATTTTCGTAGCATGATGTCAAATGTTAGTAGCCTCTCATCATGTGCTACAATAAGGATACATTCATATATCTCATGGATATATTTGATTAGTTCCCCTTTGTTAGCATAATCTCATCATGTGCTACAATAAGGATCCATCATACTCTCACCCGTGTTATAGCATTTTGAGGATCCAACACAAAATAAAGAGTTTTTATAAATAATCTCAACTCCATATTCTTCAAATAAGTGTGGTATCATGTGAACTATAATGATTACAAATAATGCATAATGTGGGAGCAACAAGAAATACTCTAAAATATTTTTCAACATTTCCCTAGCTTGTGTCAAATGGTAGATTTGTAAATGCAAATATTCTCTAGGAAGAATGTGGGAAGAATAGTGAATATTTACCTTTGCACATTATAGTCCTCTACCCTACTTGACTCCTCTCTCCCTCCTCTGTGATTTTTTTGGAAATTTTAGGGTTTTATAGTCAATGAATCCTCTTCATCCACCCACACACACTACCCCCTTTATTTTCCTATAAATAATAATTTAAAAACCCTTTATACCCCTTCATATGGGCCAATATATTAGATTCATTTTGGTCAATTTTTAACACCATTTTATGAATAGACGTGATAAGGTAATGTTTAAAAATTGAATCCCTCATGGATGAGAAATATGTTGATGGAGATAAGTGGTAAAACTTTCAACAAATTCAATTTTAGTTCTCATAACTACACAAAACGCAATGGAGACTATTTCTATTCAAAAAGGGTGAGTGATATATGCACATCTACACACGCACGTGCGCGCACACACGCACGCACGCACACACACACACACACACACACACACACACACACACACACACACACACACACACACACACACACACACACACACACACACACGTAATGGATACTATTTCTATTAAAAAGGGGGTCGGTGGTCTATGCACATCTACACACAATCTCACGCGTGCGCGCGCACACGCACGCACACACGCACATCAAATCACACACAATTAGACACACACACATATGGAATGGAGACTATTTCTATTTTAAAAAGGGTGAGTGATCTATGCACATCTACACAGTCTCTCTCTCTCTCTCTCTCACACACACACACACACACACACACATTTGCATAACTACGCAACTCACACACTTCTTAGGTTACCTCAGATTTCCATTTGCACTTGGCCTTTACAACACTCCTTTACACTCTGAAACTCACAAACTTATTTCCTTAGAGTTCCATTACAAAAATATGATAGGGTATGTGACCATTGTGAGCTTGGCTTAGCTTATAATTCTATCCCAAATCCTCGGCTTTAAGCACTTATGAAATGTGCACTAGAATGTACCCATAAAAATGCCCAATAACATAATTGAATTTACAAATGTCTAATCTAGCATTCATAATACATACACAAGGTTTATGGATAGCATAATGATTAGCATGTAACAATATCAAGGGTTATTTTATATAATCAAAACACCTCAATATTAACAATTCTTGTATGTGTTCATCATACATGAAATTGCACATGGTCTAACAAATAAGCGATAACACAATCTCTTCATGTTGCAAACACATATTATTAAATTAATGTATTAAAATAGCTCTAGATCTCAAGTGTATTCAATTTTTCCTAATGTCAACAAGACACCCATATAATCAATAAACATGATTTTGCGTCGGTAGCTCAAGGAATAATACAACTACAATAATAAAGATACATAATAATAGAAATGTGGGATTTACATTGGTTAGTTCAATAAACTTGAACATATAACCATCTCTATTCCTTTAATGAAATCTTCATGTAAGAGGTAGGATTATCAAATAACTAATAGTCACACGTACATATATTGGTGAGTCAACTGCATCCGCATATCTCTACGTCTCATAAGTAATAAAATTAAATCAATGTAAAAAATATGGAGATATCAAATTTGGCTATATTATCCTAAAGTACAAACCAAATTCATAGTAACCACCATAACAAGAAAGAATGGAAATAAGTAGGGCTGCACTCGAAATGGTCTCACCTATAAATATATGCACAATAACAAGACCCAACATATGACCAATAATGCTTAAACATCTACCCAAAAAAATTATTTCTAAACATGATGACTTAAATTAATTACACATTCAAGCCTTATGATTGTTATGTGACCATCAACACTATATGGATCTATAAAATTGTGACATCAATCTTGATAATAATGCAACATGACATGATCTTCCAATCCCGATATGTCATGTTAGCAAGTTCCAAAATAGCAAAAATGACTAGATAACAAAGGTCAAACGTGACATTTTCAAAATCTCAAAATTATAAGTAATCTATGAAATTAAAAGTGTTTACATTGATTTTCATTCAAAAACAAAATGTCCAAAAATAGTTCACTCAATAATATAAATTTATTCAAAACGAGCACAATGAGTTCGAAAATGTCAACTTCCTATATATCTTGATCATACCTCAACGATACAAACATAAGGGATTCAAAATTGAAGTCTCACACTTAAAATACAAACTTCCTAAATAGTTTATGACATCTATACATAATCCCCTTTTACTCCCGAATATAACATGCACTAGATACATGTCTTCAAGCTCTCTTCTAATTCTTCATCTCCAACCTACAATTCCTCGTCACCACTAGATTCTCCATCAACACCAACAAATATTTTCGGAGTCATTTTCAAAGCTCCAAGCCTCTCATTCAAAGCATCATCATATCTACTACTTAGCCACTTTAGGTGGTCGGTTCCCTTTCCCTTCATAGAAAATTCTTTGTGTCATCTCAAATTTCTTCAAATTTGTAGCGATAATAAAATACTACAATCTACACCTTTTACCCAACAACCTAATTGTTGGAATATGCGTACCAATTTTTACCCACTCTCATATATATGGAAAGCAACCACTTGAAACTCACTCACCTATATGGTTTGAAATCCCGATATGAAACTGAATTTATGCATTCATAGTTAGGGATCTCGGTGAACATAATCCTCATACTATGTGACCCATAATTATCAAATAAAAGGCCACATATAATCAAAACCATTATATAGCTTGAAAGAAACAATAAAACTGTATATTTATCAATGAAGAAAATTACAAACTTGGATGAAATGCATTACAAATATTGTTATAGCCTTATAACAAAGAATCTATAGAAATTTCCTAAAGGATTTCAACTTGTAGGATCATCATCATAGTTATGTTTTTAAACAACCAAGACATCTATTGAACTAGAATCAACTCTCTAAAATGAAGCTTTGACACAATTCACCTAAGCTACTCATACTTTGCATCTATAGGTGATTGCTTCCTTCTCAATTCCCTCTAGTTCTTATCACTACTCCTAGTTACTTGTGGATTTTCTTCTTACATACATCCCTCTTGCTAGTTGTACAATCTAGCAAGAGAAGTAAATATGCCTTTGCAAATATTCCTTAACTCAATTATACCATTGTTGATTCAATCCATATAATTAACAAGTAATTACTCATAGGGGTACTTTCATCCAATAAAAACATACAAGTTTTATCTATCAATCAATTAACAAAGAAAAGGTATTAAGGCTCACTATTCAAGTAAAAAAATTCTTAATGTTGACATGTGCACGAATACAAGATCTGCAAAGCGCATAAGTTCAAAATATTCAAGTAAAGTTTGCACACCAATCCTTCCACAAAATCTCCCAAAACACAAATCAACAAATTGTGTAAATATTTAAATCTGTGTGCCAAACCATCTTTATTACAAGTAAACAATGTACATAATTGCTCAAGGTCACGCAAATTTTTGCAAGATTGTGCAAGATTTTAATTTTTTAACTCTTTTTAATGATGCAAGGGAGAAAGTTAGCCCGGATGCTCCTACATCACATAACATACTTCTAATTTGGATTCCTAATGCCTTATACTATGTAGATAATGATAAAATTATTTAAATGGTGGACACACACACATTGAGGTATACATAAATTTATTATAATGGTCAACGATAGGAAATATGTTGTTCAATATAAGTGGTGCAACTTTAAACAACTTCTAGTGTAGTTCTCGCAGCTACACACAAACACAATGGAGACCCTCTCTCATCAAGAAAAAGTGATTGTTTTTTGCTTCATTGCATAGTCACACACACTCCTTTGCACAACTACACAAATCACACACTTCTTGCCTCAATTTTTCATTCATGTACAATACATCTCTCGGAGCGTGCATGAACAAAATTCTCACAACTAACTTGAGTTTTCTCATAATATTTCATAAAAAATTTACACACACAAGTCATGTGGCCCTCTTTCTCATAGTATTGTGATGAACTTGTTCCTACACAAATCCTAAAGAGCCCCTTAAAACCCATCAACATATCACACCCTACACAAATCTTTCCTTATTCAACACCATGTGTCACCTTTTTGGTACACTCTTACGCAACACCTATGATGATCACATTGACATCTTAGAGCATCCAAACGGTACTTCCTATTTTTACACAACTTTCCAAGTGACTCACCCTAGGTCTATGTCATGTCAAATAATCTTACAATGTAACCATCTCATGCCGAAAGCTCCATTGCCACACACTTGGAGGAAGTTCAACTATCGAAGCCATAATCTCATCTACCATACACTTGGAGGAATTTCAACTGTGACACAACCGGGAGGATGGAATGACATGTGACTTATTTTTGCAACCATTTTTAGTTGTAATTACCTTATTACATTGTTGTATAAATATGTACATTCACAACCACCCAAGGATCAACATTCTTGATTTTTGAACTATATCATAGTGATTAGTGGTAATGCTACAAGTATCCAATATTTCTCATATGCATTTCTATATGCACGTTCATTCTAGGAAAATTAGAGAAAGTGGTTACCCCTTTCAATTGCAGAAGCATGTTCTCCTAGCCTTGTCATAACATTGTACACCTTCATACTTACTCTTTATTCTCCAAGAATGAATACAAATGCATTTCCTACAAATTAAACTTCTTCTTCTCTGAACATGTTTTGGTACTACCGCTGTAATATTATTGTGCATAATATTAGATAATTCTAGGCGTTATTTAGGGAAAAATTGTCTTTATATTTGGAACTTGAAGAGTTTGTTTGATCTCGAAATTACACACGCTTGAGAATCAAGAAGATTCGGTATTTTGAGGCAACATGATATTGTCTCCAAGTGTAGTACTTATGGCTTGAGACTAACCTCCGTAGAAAGATCAGCTTCCTTCTTATGCAAATTTAGGAAAACCCACATAACACAACCTACTTCTAACACTAATACTATTCCTACAAACTAACCATACACTAACAACTCCAAGGGACCAAGAGAGAGAGATGCAAGAAATGTAGATCTCGTGATAACACCAAAAGAAGGTGGAACTTCCCCAAATTCAAATGACACAAATGAAAAAAACGAGGCCGGGATCACCCAACGCACGCAGCGGTTTATATGCAAATAGATAAAAAAAAATTGAACAATGTGACATAGAAAAATATTCACATCAAACACTATGTATTCGAAGGAAGGAAGTAAACCACACTTTCATTAATAAACCTTAAGAGCTTACATACAGAGACAAGAAAATTAAATCACAATTCGTGAATTACAAAGGTCAACAACATGAAAATCCAAGTTTCATAGAGAAAAGCTCAAAATATGCTAAGGAAAGAAAAAGGGAGAAGAAGAACAGTTTCAAATTCCATAAGCACTTACATTTATATGAATAATGGCATGAAGAAAGAGAATAAAAAAAAGCAGAAAAGGACCACCGAGATAAAATTGATCACCTCTCGAAAATCATTGAATGAGTGTGGGCGCCATGAATCTTATAGATTTTACTTGTTATATAGGCATGGTCTCCTCCAAATTCAATCAACAACCATAACACAACCCATTGAGTCTATCGCATGCCATCAGACTGATCAGGATGGCACCATTCCTCATTGAATTCCAGTGGTTGGGGTGGTTGGCTCTCTGGTTTTAGTTTGGCATGGTCTTGAGACCATATGCAGCTTTACCTTTGTCGGAAGACTCCCAAAAATTTTCCTTACATCTTTTCAAGAACGGAAGTACCTTGTATCACCCACGAGCGTCATCTAATCCTTTAACCTACATTTTTAGCTTTGTTGATAGATTCCCAAAACTTTTCCCTGCATGCTTTGAAGAGCAGAAGTACCTTGTGTTACCCGCAAGTGTCTAATCCTGACTTTTTTTTTTGTTTTGTAACTTTGAGTAGGAAACCCATGGAGCATTATGTCATCGTTTCGCGGCTTTTTAACTTGGTTACTTTATAAAAAAAAAAATCATTGTCGTGCAACCACCTAAAATTGTTTTGCATGTCTTGTGGCTTCCTTTAACTCAATCCAACCTTTGGATTGATAACCCAAAATTGTTTAAGTCCTTGAAATTCCCATTCCTTCTTTTTTGGGGTTTGAGAAATCCCATGGAACACTAAGTTCCTCAATCCACGATGAGACTAAACTAGTATCCCACGACTTTTTCAAATCATGAAAAATGTTAAGTCCTCTTGATGTGTTGCTCAAAAAATAATGTGGGGTGTAATTTTAGGCAACAATTTTACGACCTTCTGGGGAGATATTCCTACTAGATGATGAAGACTAGCTTCCTTGAAGCATCCATTAGGCATGGTGTCAAGCTCAACCTTGAAGAAAAATTTTCTCATTCTTAAAAACTTGTCTCCTGAATCCACATGAACCTAACACTTTGTACCTTGGAGTTGATCTGCATGGAGATGAAAAATAATACTTATAAATTACTCCAACTATCTAATTCCTATTATGGCATCGGATCTAACATGATCCACGTATGAATGCAAATGGATCCAAAACTTATATACAAATGAGAAGATCATACATGTCTCAAGTAAAACATGTAGACAGTGCAAAGCACTTATTACAAACAAAATATCACCACAAGGAATGATGATCAACACACAACAAAAGAGAGGGGACCTCCAACAACACAAAACAAAAGTATTTACAAGATGCAAGAAGATAACTTAATGGGAGTGTTTAAGATAAATCCCATTGACTTGGATTTGTAATACCTCTCCATTAAGATTTGACAACTCAAAAGAGTTAGCCTCTTTACAAGCAGTGATAATATATGGCCCACTCTAAAGTGCATCAAACTTGGAATTTCACCCAGGTTTAGCTCTGCTTGCATCCCACTTGAGGATCAAGTCACCTTCCTTGAAGATCTACGGCCTAGTGATGGGTCGTTGTATTCTCCAATCATTTAACTAATAGATTTTTCTTCTAGAGTCATTATAAAGTCAAGGTTGTGTGTCCAAGGTTGTATGTAATGAAGCTTCATGAAACTCAATTGTTCGGTGGTTCCTTTTGGGGGTTTTGGTTGTTATGTTTCTCTCTGTCTCTGCTAATCTATGGAAATGTAATGCTAAACTATTGAAACAACATTACTGTAATGAAATGCATTTAATGGAAATACTTTGCTGGAATTGGAATGCACACACCAAATCAATATAACAGAATTCAAAAAAACACACTCTGAATTGAAATTGCAAAATTGAAATGACACACTCATAATTGAAATTGCATGAAAGGAAATAACACACACTTGAATAGAAATTGCAGTAAAGGAAATAAGTAATTGCATTCAAACTGTAACTTATCAAAAACCATGAGCACGCGTAAATGTAAAAGCCTCCAGTCGAGTGGGCCCTTACACTTCCTCGGGACGGAGGTAATCTCAACAGCACAAGATATTCAAAACAACATCTAATATATTGATTGAGAAAATTTCCATAACATACTCAGTACATAACTAGAAAATAGATACTACTCATTTGTTATGAACCGTATTGCAAATTACCAACATCAACTAAGTACTAAATTTTTCTTCAAGGAGATGTATATATAGACATAGTCAGTTACACATCATGCCAAAATTATAGGAACTGAGTTCTTCCACTAACAACCCTATTAAAGTTCATTAAATCCTATGGAATTGTTAAAAATAATATCCATGTTTATAGGTTGTCAATGGAAAAATTCTTCTATGACTACACGACGGATCCAGACTCGGACTCCTTGATTAAAATTCCTAGCATTGGTAGTAAATGTCCACTATTATCATGCACATGTCACCAAATTTCACTCACAGAGGTGATTAGTGGGAGGTTCTATAGTAAACAAGTTACATGAAACCAAACAAGATAAATGCATTGAACTTACTAGGATATAACTATATAAAGCATCCTCATGCACTAATTAATCATGTTTAATGACAAATCAATAAGCACATAGATGATATAAACAATTCAAATAATGCATTCATCATCTCCCCTACACTTTACCTATTGCATGTCCCTATGCATCTCATCTTTTCCCTACCCTAAGGCCAAATTGTTGTGCCATATCATATTCCTCAAATTGATCTGCATATTGTTTCCTGGTTCCTTTGCATCCCAAATTCTTTGAAATAACTTCCACCCAAGTTGTGAAACTATCATGTGACTATGAATCATTATTCTTTCATGTAGCAATCAGATTTAGGCGAAGAGGTGGCCTTACCTGTGTTCTTACCCACTCATCATTGTATTCCTTGTCATTTTCTTAGACAACTGTAAAATTATTGTAACCAATGCATCACCCCTCTGCATACACCAACTGAGATTCTGAGGGGAGATAACTTCCCTCCTTTTTAATGGAAAGTTTAAGATATCACATCTTCTATCACAAGCATGTCTTACTTCGCAAAATTCTCTAGACAATAGGCCTCAAAATCCTGCACACATTTTAGTAGAATCTTTGAAGTATTTTCCCCAACACCAACCTGATAATAAAGAGATTGGAAATTTTTCTTCATGGCCACATCATTGTGATGGGTAGGCATAATGTAGAAACCTATGGTGTGAGTTGTTTGAGTGAAAATATCTATTTGTTCGCCCCATGTAATTTTGTTCCTAAGCAAGGACTGAAAGGCCTTCAACTGAAAAATCCCCACAAATAGATTAATAAATAAATCATGCACATTGGTGACCAACATGTTGTGGAGGTAAAATTCACATAGTTGATTTTGTATCTCAGGGGTACTATTTTGATAAATTGACAAAAAGGTTTTTCCATCAAGAGCTTCATGAGGTTCTTGACTACACATTATCATTAATTGCCAAGCATAGAATTGCTCTTGGAAAAACATGTTATAGATAGAAGAAGGTTTCCTACAGAGAAGCTTACAAGCCAATGGACAAATAGAGTATAAAATAGATTCTAACTTCTTCTTCTTATTTGCACTGACCTCAATCTCCTCTTTTAACTTTTCATTTTTCTTTTTAATGTTTTATTCCGAAGAGATAATAGATTTAAATCATCCCATACTTTAAGGCCTATATCTCTTTGTCTCTTGAGACTACTAACCTCTACCTTCAAAGCAAGTAATTTCCCTCACTTTTTCTATAGTTCTCTGTGTAAATGCAGTTTGCAAAGATAAGTTGGTTTCTTGCATACATTTTAAATTTTCCTTTGGGAAGGAAATTTCTTCCAGATAACACCTCAGTACATCATCTCCATGTGATTCTTGGCCACCAATCTCCATTACAACAAATTCTAGCACCAGGGCCTATATATCTAGTGCTGAAGGAATTTTTGGAGCTCTTGACTCAGTTTCTGACGCTACAAAAATATCTAGACTCTGTGTTGCAAGGATAGTTGTTGTGAATATATCATCCTTAGATTTTTCATCAGGGATAGTCAAGGTACCAACCTCTTCCTTCTCCTCCACAATGGGAGTAGAATCTTCATGAAAAACTTTGGGTTGGGAAACTTCAAGTTTATAAAGTACAATACCTTCTTGGCATCAACGAAATAGAAGAAGGAACTGGTAAAGTTATTTTACCCTTAGAATTTTGCAGCATAGAAGATGGACTATCTTGACTAAAATTTTCTTCCACAGTATCCTGTGAAAGGCGAGGAGCCAAATCAAGCTTAGGTAGAATGATGGGAGATTGTCATGTTGATGCATAATCACAATACCCTTGAATGTCTGCAACTCAATAGGTTGAAAATCTCAGTGTGATTGCATAACATGGATTTTTCCCAAAGTGTGGGAATTTACAATAGGGAAATCTCTCCAGATGAAGGACGGTTCCTATTCCTCTGATCAAATGCACACATTCAAATTGTAGAGGATCTACCCTAAAATCTACTCTAACTTGTCAAGGAGACAAGGTTAAGAAGATGCAAGAAAATAAACCTAAACTAACAAAGGTGATGCACTAAAGGAATGTTGAACACTTGCTTTGTCATTAAACACAAACCATTAAAATGTAATACAACCACCATGCATAGATAACCAAGATTGTAATGAGAGATCAAAGAGGTGTAATGAACACAAGAGAGGGTTGAAAATCATCCATAGACATGTATTATTGCTCCATGAATTTGATACAGTACACTACAATGGCCAAGAGGAAAATTTTCATTACAGTTTGAAGGGGAGGTTTGAACTCCACAAACTCACTTGCAGACAAGAGAAGAAGGGAGGATATAAAGTAAAACTATCCAACCTTTTGAAAAATGCCCTTCCTTACAATATATAGGAAGAATGAGGGAGGAAAGAGAGAAGAATTCGAATTCTTGCTTCAACCACCCAATTATGAATTGAATTCATCTTCCAAAATGATGGGTTTTACTGCAAAACCCATGCCTCCATGTACTCTTTCTTGTTGCGCAAGAAAAGAAGCACATACCTTCATTATTGTGGTAGGTGAGAAGCGTGACCCCCTCAAAAATGGCAGACTATATTTCTTCATTTTTAATAACTTAGTCTCACTAATTTTAATATATCTAGTCGTATTTGTGTAGCAAACGCCGAGAGCTTTCCAAAAATTCATTTCTTGTGTAAATTCAAGCCCCCAGTCAAAATTTATGGCCATCTGAAGGTCGAGTTGTCATTCCTGCAAAAATGGCGAATCTGGTTAGCTCTACCTCTTCGAAGTCCGAAATGCATGCAACCTCGAAATCCCAAAATTCAGACTTTCAGACATTTCCATTTTGGAGATTGAAACATTGTTCATCCGCAACTTTTCTGAGAGTTCGAAAGTCCGAAACCCAAAAGTTTGAAATTTTAGACTTTTGGAATTCGGAATTTCGAGACATCGTGCCATCGTTTTTATGTTTTGGGGCTTGAGAGTTCGAAACCTGAAATTTGAAACCCCGAAAGTATGAAATTTCAAAATTTTGGGTTTTAAAGTTTCGGACATTTTTTTATTTGTTTTCATTTTTTCTCTCAAGACTACGAAACTCGACGTCTGAAACCTTGAAAGTCGAAATTCCAAAATTTGGACTTTTAGAATTTAGAATTTTAGACATTGTGCCAATTCATTTTCTATTCCCGCTCACCGAGATCCCTAAAACCGAAAGTCTAAAATTTCAGACTTTTAGAATTCAGAATTTCAGACTTTTGGGGACGTTTTCCAACTTCGCACTGAGAGTTCGAAACCCCGAAACTCGAAAGTCCAAAATTTTAGACTTTTGGAGTTTCGGGTTTTGGAAACCTTTTTCCTTTTTAGTCCCCAAAATCCACCTTAGCCTACCTTCGAAAATATCCACCTCCGAAGTCAAAATTTTAGATTTCAGACTTTTTATTTTCTGAAATCTCTGCAACTTAATTGGGCTTGCTTCAACCTTTTGGACCAACTCCGAAATGCAAGCTCTCTTAATGGATCAACTCCTCCATTTTCGTTGTGTGTAAGTTCTTGTTTGTCCAATTTTTCCTAAGGGGAAAAATTGGATAATGTCCCTTCTTGATTTTCTTTTGTTTGGAACTCTCCCTCCACTTATTTGTTCAATCCTTCTCTTGGGTGTCAGAAAACCCGATGTGAACAGATCAATTGAATAATCCACAGGTGTTTCTATGCAACCTTACCACCTCCATTTTTATTTTTCTTCCCCACTTTAATGATTGCATCAGCTGAATATTCAGGTAAATTTACCCTAAAGGTAGGGTTTATGTGGCCTTTCTTTAAAAGAAGTAAAATCTTGGTGAATCCCCTCCAAGCACAAATGATTTTCCTTCACAAATAAAGTACCTATTGACCCATTTAGAAACTTCCTTCCAAATACCAGGGAAACTTTACCGCTTAATCCCCTTCTGAGTACCATATGAAGTGAGGATTACTTTTGGAAGAGCTTCGTTGTCCTCATGAAACAGGGGAATTAGGTCTTTAATAGGATCATTTGTCATAACCTTGAGACCAAAGTCTGGTAAACTAGATAGGTCAGAAATAACTTGACTACTTATTTCTACTCTTTTTCCCCAATTCACGAGCAGGTGGCTTCAAAATTTATCATAAACTCATCAATTAAATTTCATCGAAGCCTTAAAATTTCCTAATAAATTCTAGCCAGCTAGCATCATAAAATACCTGAGAAATTACAACATTCCTGAGTAGTGGGTCTGGAGAGTATGGTTCGTATTTCTTCTTCTGCCCCATAGTATAGATGAATTTAGATAGTTGTGCAGAAGAACGATGTTGTGTTCAAACTCACAAAGCAATGACATGAAGTTTTTGGCGAGTGACAATTTGAAATATACCACAATTTTTTTTTAATTTGCCTTAGGTCGGTGCAAAATTAGCGCGTGAAAAGTTGACAGGACCAAGTTTGTGTGGGAAGTTTTAGTGCATGGTACGGAACACACCCCATCATATTTAATAATAATGTCACTTTTCCTTATTATAAAACATCTCATCCCTTTCTTAGAATTAGACACATGTGGTATCACTACTAATTATGATTCATGACACCCCACTCCATGTCACAAGATTTTGAATGATATTCCCAATAAATGCATTGAAAATTATGTATTGATTTAATCATGTTAAGTAAATGTGATGGGGGAGTGCTTAAAAATTTAATATTTATCGCGAAGTAAAATGCACTTACCCTTGCCATTTCAGCTTCCCGATATCCGTAGATTTCCACATCATGTGCTCATAGAGAAAATGTGAGTAGTGTACATTATAACAATAGACATGCCCACCTTTATTGAAAGCATGAAACAAATAAAAAAAAGTACAATCTAAGGGAAAGAAGATCAAAAGCATGATCATCTTTCTTTATTCCAATTTAAAAATGACTACTCATGACAGGAAGAGTCAGGCTCCTCCACTGAATCCATTTTCTCACATAGTACCATATCTTTGTTGAAGGTTTCTTTATTCAAAGGACACTAATACATCCTTAATCTATGTCCATTCACTAGAAGAGTTATTTTGTCTCCATCAATGGAAACAATCTCACAAATTCGTTATCAAACACTTGTTTGATCTGGTATGGTCCCAACCATCTTGTCCTCAACTTGCCTTTGAACTATTGATACTTTGAGTCAAAAAGTAAGACCCAATCTCCCTTATTGAACTTCCTATATTTGATATGAGCATTGTGCCAAGATTTTCTTTGATGTTGAAGAATCTCAGTTTGTTGTTGTGCCTCCATCCTCATTTCATCCAAATCGTTCAGTTGCATTACTCTCTCATGTTGTGCTTTGTCCAAATCGATGCCAACTTCCATTATCGTCCTCCAAGTCTGCAATTCAAACTCAATGGGTAACAATGGCTTCTTCCCATACATCGGTTCATATGGGGAGAAACCAATAGTGGTCTTCTAGGTTGTATTGTAGGCCCAAACCAATTCTGGGAGTTCTAGTACCCAGTTTTTTCTGTCTGCATTGACAAATTTGGTTAAAATATTCTCCAACTCTCTGTTTGTAACTTCTACCTTCCCATTGGATTGGGGGCGATATGGTGATGACTTTTGATGTTTTATTTGGTAGATCTCCAGGAAATCCTCAATCATGTTAGACACAAATTAATGTCCCTGATCACATACAATAGTTCTAGGGGTGCCAAATGTCAGCATAACCCTATTGTACTAAATGTTAGCTATGACATCTTCATTGGCATATGCTAATGCTTTAACCTCAACCCACTTTGTGACATAATCGATGCACACCAACATGTACTCTCTCCCAACGGATGGGGCATCAAAAGGTCCAACAAAATCAATACCCCACTTCTCAAATGGTTCTAAGATGAGTTGAGGATTGAGAGGAATTTCCATGGACAATGTAGGCTTTCCCATTCTTTGACATGCATCACACTACCACACGTACTTCTTGACAGACTTGTGAAGAGAAGGCCAATAATACCCTCCAAGGACCTTGTGAATTGTCCTCTTCACTAAGTAATTTCCTCCTCCAAGATCATCATGACAAGCTCTCAGTATGTCATATACTTCATCCTCATGAACACACCTGTGAAGAACCATATCAGGACAACATTTAAATAAAATTCTGTTACACCATTTATATGTTGAGTTGTTTTTAACTAATCTCTTTTGTTCCTTATTAGTAAAGTAAGCTAGAAACTTCCCTGTAGTTAGGTAATTCGCAAGATCAACAAACCATGGAGGTTGAGTCGATATTGAAAACAAGTGTTCATCTAGAAAATGATCTGGATTGCTTCTTCTCCTGAAACATTCAATCTTGAAAGGAAATCAGCAACAATGTTAGTCTTTCCTGGCTTATCAATAATTGTTAAGTTAAATTCTTGCAACAAGAGTAACCATCTAATAATTTTTTCCCCCACTACTAGTTTATTCATCAAATACCTTATGGCTGAATGGTCAGTATAAACAAATATTTTGTACCCAGTAATATAATGTATGAATTTATTCAAAGCATAAACAACAGCTAAAAATTTTTTTCGTAGTGGTGGATTTTCTCTCTGTATGGGTCGATTCTAGCTAATCAAATAAATGGCATACATTTGATCTTCTTCATATTTTTTTCCAAGAACAAATCCCTTTGTTGTATCAAGCGCATCGGTGTGAATATGGAAAGGATGATCCCAATCGAGTCTACTCAATCTTTGGAGCGGTGGTTAGCTTCTCTTTGATAATCTCAAAAGTATGTTGACATTGAGGAGACCATTCAAAAATACAATCTTTTGTCAGCAAAGAAAACATAGATGCATCAATTTTACTAAAGTCTTTGATGAACCACCTATAATACCTTGCATGTCCAAGGAAACTCTTGATGTTAGTCTTATTTTTGGCATAGGCAGCTGAGTAATTACTTCAATCTTTTTGGGGTCAACTTGTATTCCTTTGGCAGAAATATGATGACCTAAGACAATTCCTTGATCAACCATAATCAAACATTTTCATGACTCAAGGAAATTTGGTGTTTCTCACATCTAGTTAATACTTTTTCAAGATTGTTCAGATATTCATCAAAAGTGGAACCATGGACAAGTGAAGTTGTCCATGTAAACTTCAACATAGTCATTTGTAAGATCTATAAAAATGGCCAAAACTACTCTCTAGAAAGTAGCAGGTGCATTACAAAGCCCAAATGGTAGGAATCTATATGCAAATGTACCCCAAGGATAAGTGAAGGTGGTTTTATCCTGATCAGTAGGTGCAATACTAATTTTGTTATACCCACTAAACCCATCCAAGAAGGAGAAATATTTCTTTCCTGCAAGATTGTCCAAAACCTAATCAATAAAGGGCAGGGGAAAGTAGTCTTTCTTGGTGGATTTATTAAGTTCTCTATAGTCTACATAGATTCTCCATTTACCTTTTTTCTTGGGAACTATAACTAGTGGTGATACCCACTGACTATCGAGATATAATGTTGGCTAGATTTTCTACATAGCACAAAACCTAGGCAGTCATGAGATAAATCTCCCTCATTTAACCGGTGAGGCTCCCATGTCAGATTTATCAATTAAAGTATACTAATATCTAAATGGGGTTTTACTTTAACTACTCAGTTCATGAACCATAACTGAACAGTTCTGCAACAAATAAGCAACTATTTAAAGAAAGGAAAAGTTATAGAAGAAGGTAATTACGTAAACACCTAGAAGAAATGGGGAAGATGTGCATCCCAATCAGTAGATGGCAGAGCTGATTGCATGCACATAGAAGAATCTAATAGATATAAACATAGAATTATAAAACAAAGGCAACTCTAGATTCAGATCTAAAATAACACAAAGTTTATTAAGAGATATAATATTAAAAGCAAGAAACACAGTACACCGTGACACAAAGTTTTCCGGAAACCTACTCCTTTGTATTCCTTTTCTCCAAGTGGCTCTCAAGGGTCCAAGACAAAGTCTAGAACACAAGATTGTTGCTTACAAATTCGATCCTTAACCAGAGGTTCTTCTCCTACTTATAGAATGTAGGAGGGAAAGTACAAATGGAAAATCTAACTAAACTAAAACATAAACAAAAAGTAAAGATGGCATTTGGCAATCATCTTCCACTAACTTCTCCTTAAGTGACACATGTATCACTTAACTAATAGAATTGTTCCACATGACTTTAAGCAATGGTTTCAAAACCAATAACTTTAAAGTTTTACAATTTCATCCGGGAACATAGAAAATAGAAGAAGAAAGAATAGAAGAAGTCATGCCAGCTATAACATTTATGTCTTCTTCTTGTTCTGATATCGGATATACTTGTCCAACATGTGATTCAACATTTTTCCATCTGTTTTAGCCACTTCCTTCTCTCGTCCCTGAACTACAAAGCAACCCTTCATTCAACACTTTGATGCACGCTTCCACATCTTCCAAGATCAGCCCAAACCTCGCAATATTTACCTGCAACACTACCAGTCTGATAATAGAATTCATCGTGAAAGGCTTAGTAGCCCTATCAATTCTTTTATGTACCATCAGAAGGGACCCTTCCAGGGAATTAGGTACTTTTCTAGGAACGATCCACACATATGAAGTAACACCTTCAACCACGTCCTCCTCAGTGAAAGAAATGATACTGTCTAGTAAGGATGACATCCTATTCTCAAGTGCCTGCATCCTTTTCAAAGCAAAACTCTACAGATCTCTAAATGGAAAGATACTGCAAACTCCATCTGCTTCCCCTTCTCAATTGATCCATCTAGTACAATCTACTCCATAACCAATACATCTCCCAGTGACTTGTTGATCTCAGCCAAAATAGTCGAGTTACTCTCAAAGAATCGTGTTCATGTCCACTATGCTCGTCACCGGTTGTTCATGGCTGATTTTCCACATCATTCATAACCTTTAGCGCTACTGGAACTTCTCGAGTTCAGACTAGCTTGACGAATAATCAAATCCTTTCATTCGTCAATAACTTTTACTTGATTGCTTACATCCTCCATTTCCTACATAAGATGATCACTCACCTGCTCCGAAATGGGCTGAATGGAGAGTTTAGCAACCTTGGCTATGATCTCACACAATTGAGATACTTTCTTTTGCAACTCATCTTTCTCTCGCCTTTTCTCTGTCAAGCCTAAGGAATAAAGCATCTATCAATGTCTGTGTGTCCTGCTTCAATCCTTCAGTGGTGGCTTGACTGAGGGGTACTTTGGTTACTATCACATCTTCTATCGTGAGCTCATCCTCCTTCTTTCCTTCCGCTGAATTGACATCTCAGCAAACTTCTCTCCCGAATCCTGGATGATCAACCTTGAAGTTACCTTAGCAACTTTAGGCCTTCTATCTCTTCCACCCAGATTCTGGAGTAGCTGTAAGTCGTGCTCCTCTAAGTTCATCTCCATTCTCACTTCTGGAACCAACTGCAAAGCCAACCATTCCGAGAAGTTACTTCTCGGAGAATGAGAAATCACCGAGTGCACTACCATCTCCGCTCTACATCGTCTCCAATAGAAATTTCCACAGTGTTATGGTTTCCATCCTGCGAATCGTCCAAGGAAAAGGCCCTTTCGAACTCCGCCATCTGCAGCTTTAACATCTCTTCTGGAACAGGTGATGAACGGAGTGGCTGAGGAGAGAAGATGAATGTCACCGGATTCAGTAGAGGCATGGAAGTTTCCTATTGCGGTGCAATAGTTGGTGAAGTACTTGGAGAAGCCGGAGCTAAAGCCATGGTCGTAGAAGTGATCTTCTCCTTTGATTGAGATCTTCTGTGTACTTACAACTTCTCAGACCTTCTGTTTCTTTCTCCTTCGTGCTTTCGCTTGAGGGAATGTCCTGCATCAAAGTTACTCGTGACTTGATTCATCAATGCTTCATCAAGGCTATATCCCTTCGTCAGCAACTAGTTTGAAGTATTCACCAAAACACCTCCATATCTTTCTTCAATTGTGTGGCAGCCTCCTACGTTATCCTGAAGTACGGCTCTATCTCCTCCCATTTGATGGTAAGTGTCAAGTACCACATTCCCATCATCTTTAAGATCCAAAGGTATCCGCACTAGTCCAAAGTCGAACACTTGCTTTGCTGATAGCCTGCTGAAATCTCTCTTTCTAACCTCGTACTCACTTTTGCACTTCATCCAGAAATCTTCTAATGAAGGCACATGTGCATACTCCTAGGAGATCGTCTTCTTGGCTACTCCAAATGGATCGAAGTTCAGTCATGCAGGGAAGAACTCTTGCTCATACTCGGATAACATCTGCGTCTCCATCCCTCGAGCTCTATGAATGCTATGGCAGCTGTAATGTCCCACAGTGATTGGGAAGAAGCCCGTAGACTTGTGCCATTTTGACTAAAGGTCATGTATCTCCACAAGTTGCCTGCTCAGCTCCATGGTGATCAATCTATCATTTGGATACCTGGGCATCTTTATTGGTTCTCTAGAAAATCCTGTAACCACGAGGTATGTGAAATCAGAAATGAATGAATACACCGCCAATCCGGATACGGATTCCCATGCTTCTTTGCTTACCATGTTGACCTTTAGGTCCTTGTCTAGCCTGTAAATGAAATCGTAGAAGAATTCATCATTGACCACTTTGAAATCTTTCTCGCAAGCAAGTATAGTAAGCTGTGGGTAGCACTTGAAAATGGGGTCCATAGAAAGAACACCACATCTATCCATCTTGGAAAAGACACCTTGTGAATCTACACCAAGTAGGAAGTCATTTTGAAGTGAAAGTATGCTTCACGTTTCGGAGTTGCTCACCAATATTATCGCTAATAATTTTTGACTAATTGATTATGGAATCAACCTTGTTGACTTCAATGGTCCTGATGAAAGCATACATCCATGCACGGAAAGTGTAAGCGTTCACCTCGCCATTAATCCTGCATAACAATTTGAAGATATCATCGACCTCCTGCAAATTGGATGCGGAAGAGTTTTTGGGAACTTTGAAGGAGATCTAGGCTTCTTCATATATCTGCTATTCATTATGCTCACGCAATCAGCTCTATGCTTCTCCCACCTACTGCCAGCATCCTGAAGACTAATGGAAGTCACCACCTTTCACACCGGAATCTTCAAACAATAATTGATGAACTCTGCATCCAATCAAATTATTGTTTTCCTCGTAGCATCTCGCACTGATCTGGATGAAGGATAGTAAGATCTAGCACACTCCATAACAAACTCTGGCAACTGGGCTATGCATGGAAAGGCTGCAGCTCAGATAATTCCACTACTTTTAACTGCACGCATGAGTGAAGTCTTTCCTGCGCTGGATCTATCAATCAATTCGGAAAGAGGTTTCGGACCTAGATCTGTGTCTCCTATGTCCACAATTTTAGAAGTGATGCATGACTCCATCGTGCTTTCTTTTTCATCTCTCTTCGCCATGGCTTTGTCTATCTTTATCTGAATAATTCTTTTTCTTCTTATTTGGCCGGATTTCTTCAAAACTGGTGTAGATCTGGATATTTCTTCAGATTCGGAGGATATATGCAATGTATTGGACATTGATTAAAGCTCCTTTTCTTTTGTAAGGCACCTGTAATGAATTCCTGCAATTAATCCAGACAAAGATGGCCACCGGAGCATGAATAGTGAATTTTAATTATAAAAATATGCACTTTTCAAGCCTGCTGCCCCAAAAATTGATGTTTAATTTACACATAAAGAGAGCATGAACTTTTCCAACTTCACCTTAGCACCTGTAACACTTATGCAAACAATTATGCAAACACAAATCAACCTCCTTCAAAGCATGCGCCAAATTTGGAAGCTTTTAGCCTTGTTTTCACCTTTGTTTGAGCAAAATCCTTCTTCAAATGGGGCACACTTTTCCTCTTGGCTGCAATTCTTTACCTGTGAATTAAATAATTCACCCTTATGGCAGCCCATGCTTATATAACCCTCACAATTCTATAATTAATAATTGCCCTTCCTATTCTTGGCAATTAATTAATTAAAAATCATGCTTCTCTCTTTAAAAATAGCATGTTTAAGGACAACCATCCAATAAATTAAATTAATTCATTTAATTCATCCACTCTTCACTTCACTTAAGCTTCACAGTGTGCCTTGACCATAGCCACTGAAAATAGAATTTAATTTAATGATTTAATGCTTCAAAAATCATTAAATCTATCCTAAATGGGGCGCACTTTTTGACATGAAGGGGGCAGCCTTTAAATAAATTAAATTTAATCAATTTAATCCATTTAATTCTATTTCTTTTATTCCCTTTGGCTTTGTTGACTTTCTTCCATACTTGGGCGCCCTTTTTAGAAGAAAAATTAATTAATTTAATCCACTTTAAGGCTATCATCTTCTCACCAAAGGGGCACACTTTTTGCATAATAGAATTCTATTTTTAAGAATTTTTCACAATGGGATTCTTTACCTTGCAACGCAGCCCGGAAATCCCATGATCCACTTAAGTGATTTGACTTTGACAATGGGATTATTTAACCTGCAGGCGAGTGCAATAAAATCCCATGATTTCACTTAAGTCACTTTTCTATTATTTCACCATGGGAATTTTAACCCTGCAAGGCAGGCAATAAATTTCCACCTGCCTGTAGCCTCTAACTTTCCCACTGCAGCTTAAGTGAATTTTATATCACGGGAAAAAGTACCCTGCTAGGCAGGTACAAAATTCCCACCTTGTCTGTTGCTTCTATTTTTCCCATTGCAGCTTAAATCCTTTGTTTTCCAAAAATGCCCAACCCGCAGGGGCTTTTCTGTGCACGACTTTGCTTTTTCCCAGTGATCCAGACCTCCAATGGTGACTTCCTCCGGGCATAATGTGCGTATATGTTCTCCAGCTGCTCCAGGCCAAGAATCGAGCTTACCGTAAGAAAGGTATTGTTTTGAGATAAATCTCACGAGAAACGAAAGCGGGACAACACAAAAACACGAAAAAATTGCCAAAAGTCATAAATAAATCCCATAACTCATTCCTTGTTAAAACCCTTTCGTACATAGGAATAATGACATGTTCGATCATAACGAGTTGAAACAGAGCGCAAATAGCCTCAAATGGAGCTTAAAATAATTAAATACAAATTTCTCGCAAACAAATCCCGACGACTAAAAATAACAATTTTGGGCATCCGGGTATTTGGCGAAAAATGCTAATATGGCTCTTTGGGAATATCTTAATGCAATACAAGAGCTTTTAGGCAATAAAAACACAAAACAACCCATTATTTTAAAAGTACGAAAAATTTCGAATAGGGTAGTTGCAATTTCAGGATGAAATCGAGTGACACCGTATAGGATAGATGAATCCGCCTTCAAAGACAATTTTTCTATCTCATTTTTTACTATGTCTCTAATTGATGGATTAATTCTTTGTTGTGGTTGTCTCACAGGTTTGACATCCTCGGTGTAGATATGGTGAGTGTAGATGCTTGGATGGATCCCTTTCATATCAGTATGATTTCAAGAAAAAGCTTGGGAATGCTTCCTCAAGATTTCTACAACCCTAGTCTTTTGGCTAGCATCTAAGTTATTACCAATAGTCAGCTCTTTTCCTATGTCATGATCACTTGGTTGGTATCTTTCAAAATAGTGAGCTCTGCATCATCAATTAAAGAATTCAAGGGAGAAACATGAGGTTGAAGCATGTGCAAAATAGTCATATTTTCAAGAGACATAACATTAGTTAAAGGACAATAGAAATAAGTGAATTCACATTTATCATTATAAACATAGGTTTCTTTACAATTTTCATTGGAAATGTCACTTGCCAAGGTACTATTATATATTGTGTTCGGAATAGATGATTTTGTAGCCTCGTTCTAATTTTCGTAGCCACGCAGTGTCCTCTTCATCAAACATTGTGTATGACTCAACAATTTGTTCCACATATGGTCAGGCAGGAGGATACAATGAAATATTCTTTGATATTTTCCCATTTAAAATGGTCACTTTTCCCAACTTACAATCAATATCTGCAACAACAGTAGCTAACCAGGGCCTTCCTAATATGATTAGATATCCCAACTTTCAAGATTTAGGTTGTGAGACCATAAATCAATGGGGTACTCGAGGATTCAACCATGACCATTACATCCTCAATCACTCCATCTGGTACAACAATAGATTGATTTGTCAATTGAAGAACGGTATTGGTTGGTTGTAATCTTGTTAAAGACAATAGATTAAACATATATGTTGTTATAACATTGATGGCAGCACTAAGATCCACCAAAATGTTAGATATTGATTGACCATTTACAAAAATAGTAATGACTGGACTCCCAAGATCCCCATATTTTGGTGAAATAAGTTTTCCAACAACAAGATCAGCTAGATTCCCTTCCACTTCGACCATTTTTTGGTATTTATTCATTCTCCCTGGTGTCTTTATACACTAGTCTCTAATGGCCTGATTTAATTCAGGAATGTCCCTTATTGCTCTCAGAAGTGGGACTTCAATGTTCATCTTTTTCAACTCTTGAACTAGTATTGTTTCTTCTGTAGTTCAAGTTTCATGTAATCATTTTGGAAACGACATTGCATGTGCATTCTTATCTTTTCCTTGACCATTCCTAGTGTCTTGCATTTGTGGAACATGTTCAGTTTCTTCATTTTCCTCATGTGTCTCTTCTTTCTCATTTTCCTCAGGTATTTCTATGATAACAATAGGAGGATGATTCAATGTTCTCCCAGACCTTAGTCACATATTATTGATATTATTAACTGCATTGTATCACTTTGTCCTGCTTCATTAATTGAAGTTATTTGTTGATGTTTAGGGTTCTCTACAGGCAGTGGAAGTTAAGTTTGTGTTGTTTTCCCATGTTGTTGATAGTTTTTTGGTGGGGCCATTAAAGCTTGTTGTGGTTGTTGGAACCTCCTTTGTTGATTAGAATTTTTTTGAGGTGCCCATTATTGGTTTTGCCATGGATTTGCATTAGATGGCGATGTCCAACCCTGTTGATTGTATGGAGTCATCCATAGTGGTGGATGTGGGTAAACCATCAAGTTTGGTGGTGTCCACTCAGGTTGTCCCCAAGTAGGTTGAGGAGCATGACTGGGCCATGACATCCTCTAGGGGTTTTGAGTAGGTCTAGGGGCATACATCTGCCTAATTATTTGGCCTTTGAACAAAGTTTACCTCTGCATCTGCTTGAGACACGACATTCAATCCTTTCTTTCAACTGAGGTAAGAAAGTGCAATGGTTAGTATCGTGATCAGTGACATCACAGATCAAACACATGTCTGTGACATCCAAAGGACACTCTCTCAAAGGATGTCTCTTCCTATATTTAGGGAAGTATATGTCTAGAGGTTATTTTGCAACATTGGTCTTGGATTTCAGCCCATCTATGGTTGATGTTAATTGCATAACAAGATGTTTGTTTTCATGTTAGCCATTTCCTCCAGAAAGTTCTGAGGTGCCTAGGGAAATATTGGATGTTTTTTCTTTTCCTTATACCTCCTTGTGTTCTAGAGTAAATTTTGCATAGCTCAATGATATTTTCCATACTAAGTTTGTGCACATCACCTCCTCCCATAAGACGGAGGGAATCCTTAGTTTCCTCATGAAGTCCTTTAATGAAAATTGTCTTAGTGATTTATGCATGTAACTCATAACCACTCCTCTGATGGAGAAAGAGAAATCTATCCAGATAATCTTCTAGATTTTCATCTTCTTTTTGCTTTATCTAGAACTCTTCTTTCATATCTCGCCCCCGTAGTAGTATTGATATTTGTCCAAAAAAATTGTCTCCATGTTCTCCCAAGAATGAATGGAGTTACGCAACAATCCCATGAACCACCTCATAGCAGAGTCCTTGAGGTTGGAAGGAAATAGTTTGAGTTTTTTATAGTTTGTTTTGTAGTCATATGTCCAGAAAATAACTTTGAATTCAAACAGGGAACTAATATGGGTTTTTGTAGACATTCCTCGGAAGATAGGGAGGATGGATGGTGAGATATTTTTCATAATTACATCCTCATCTTCATCTAAAACAATGGGATAAGTAAAGGTTCTACCCAAGGGTCGGTTCTCATTATTCCCATTATCTCCCATTCGAAGGTTGTTCTGGTTCTAAATAGGATGATGTCGAATGTTCAGAAGGGATTCTAGACGTTGTATTAGATTCACTTTGTTCCCTACTTGTACTCTGTTTGGTTATATTCTTTGGATATTATGTGGTATAAATCTCCCTTGAATTTCTCTTGGCTTGTACATCAAGGTTGGTTATGTAAACAAGGCCTAGGACTTCTACTAGTTGCATAGATTAACTTCATTAACACCCATAGCATGTAAAGTGAATAAAATGGCATGTTGTGCTTATGGTGTCCCTAAAAATGGCGCCAAAATGATGGGTCGTTGTATTCTCCAATCATTTAACTAACATGATTCTTCTTCTAGTGTCATTATAAAACCAGGGTTGTGTGTCCAAGGTTGTATGTAATGAAGCTTTATGCAACTCAATTGTTCGATGGTTCCTTTTGGGGGGTTTTGGTTGTTATGTTTCTCTCTGTCTCTGCTAATATACAGAAATGTAATGCTAAACTACTGAAACAACATTATTGTAATGAAATGCATTTAATGGAAATACTTTGTTGGAATTGGAATGCACACACCAAATCAATATAATAGAATTCAAATAAAACACACTCTGAATTGAAATGACACATTTAGAATTGAAATTGCATGAAAATAAATAACACACACTAAATAGAAATTGCAGTGAAGGAAATAAGAAATTGCATTCAAACTGTAACTTATCGAAACCGCAAGCACGCATACATGTAAAAGCCTCTAATCCCCTTGGTTGAGTGGCTCCTTGCTCTTCCTTAAGACAAAGGTAATCTCAACACCACATGATATTTAGAAAAACATCTAATAAATTGATTGAGAAAAGTTCCATAACATACTCAGTACATAACTGGAAAATAGATACTAACTATTATGAACCATACTGCAGATTACCAACATCAACTAACTACTAAATTGTTCTTCAAGGAGATGTCTATATAGACATATTTGGTTACACATCATGCCAAAATTGTAGGCACTAATTTCTTCCACTAAAAACCCTATTAAAGTTCATTAAATCCTATGGAACTACTAAAAACAAGATCCATGTTTATAGGCTGTTAATGGAAAAATTATTCCATGACTACACGATGGCTCCAAACTCGGACTCCTTGATTACAATTCCCAACATTGGCAGTAAATGTCCACTATTGTCCCACACATGTCACCACATTTCACTCACATAGGCAATTAGTGGGAGGTTCTACGGTAAACAAGTTGCATGAAACCAAACAAGAGAAATGCATTAAACTTACTAGGACATAACTATATAAAGCATCCTCATGCACTAATTAATCATGTTTAATGAAAAATCAATAAGCACATAGATGATATAAACAAGTCAAATAATGCACTCATCACCTAGCTTTATTTTCAAAACATTTATTGGTAGACCTTTGGTGTTTGTATAACCTATCCATGGTGGATTTCCTCTATTATCCAAGTCCAATAAATTCCTCCATTTTGATTTCTCTTTGATATGCACCCACAAATTCCAAATGTTTATCTAGCTTCAATGCGGGTAACTTGAGTGACAAATGGAATCCTAGCTTCTCTTCCATATACAAGGACAAATGGCGAGTTGCTAACGCTTTGCTTTCTTTATAGTGATTCTATCATCCCAAAGAGCATTCTTTACTTTAGTATGTCATTTTCTTTGATTGACTTGCATAGTCCTCTTCATGATTCTGATCAGGTTCTTGTTAGTTGATTCTACCAAACCATTACCTTGTGGGTAGTAATTTGAGGAAGTCTTCAAGTAAACTCCATTTATAAGAGCCCAATTAGAAATATTTTATCCCAAAAATTCCTTAGCATTATCATAAATGATGGTTTGAGGAATCTCAAACCTTATTGCAATGTCTTCCAAGAAATCAAGGATAATTGATTCAGTAGCCTCTTGAGTGGTATGGCCTTGGTCCACCTAGTGAAGTAATATGTTACTATCAAGACCCATTTATGACCCACACTTGAAGGAGGATTGATCTTGCTAATAAAATCAAGTCCATCGACAAAATGGTTCATCCGCCTAAATTGGATGAAGGGGAAAGGATGTTGGCATTTTCTTTCCGTGAAGAAGGAAAATTCCTTACATTTCTTGACCCATTAGTATGCATCTGCAAATAAAGTAGGACAAAAGTATCCTGCTCTAATGATTATCATTGTTGTGGCCTTGGATGAGAAATGTCCAGTAAAGGATCCATCATGAAATTTGGCCAAGACTTTATCTATTTGTTCTTCCTCAATGCACCTTAACAAGACACCATCCAAATTCCTTTTGAAAATAATACCATCAAATTAATATACAAGGAATTTATCGTAACCTTAGGTGTCTTCTCTTTGTCTTACTCAAACCAGGAGGATAACCACTAGTTCCTAGAAATGTCACCATATCATTCATTCAACTACCGAAGCTTGGTTAAACTCCTTTGTTTCATGGGTCGCCTATGTTGTATGGGTTTTCTATTATTTGTTATTATTCTTCCTCCATGAAGAAGGAAAATTCTTCATGATTGGTCTTAGTGTCCAAGGCAAGTTGTTCACATAAGGATATTCCTCTCACCAACTTTTGGCCTTGATGGTCACATAAAACTCCATAATCTTGGTTACCCATCCAACTCTTTTTCATAATTCTTTTCCCCATAATGAAATCTCTCACACTAGGGTGTGAGCCGAAGACTTTGATGCAGCTAGTGGGGAGAGGATTGAATTTCTTGAGAGCCCGCATAATGGAAATCACTTTACTTTTCAAATGGCTATACTTGAGTTTGAAGTCTTTCAATGTTTGGCTAAAGAAGGCCACGGGTTCTCTAAGTCCTCATTGTTCTTCTACGTGATAATTGTGGCTATACTAATATCCACGCCATAAGCATAAAGGATGAAATCCTTTTGCAAAATTTGGATTGATGAATGTTGGCACTTGAGCTATATTGGCTTTGATCTTGTTGAATTTTTCTTTTCCTTCCACGGTCCATTTAAAATCCATGTCTTTTCTCTAGCATTAAGGTAATAGGCCTGACTAATATTGCAAAGTTAGGAATGAATTTCCTAACGAAATTGATCTTTCCAAGGAAATACTAGAGAGCCTTCTTGTGAATTAGAAAAGAGAGTGCGAGGATGGTAGAGACTCTTTCTGGGTCGATTGTGATTCCATCCTTTGAGACAACGTGACCCAATAACTTACCCTATGGAATTGCAAAAATGCATTTCTTGGGGTTTAATGATACTCCAAATTCTCTGCATCTCTCAAACACTTTCTCTAAATGATCCATGTGTTATTTTCCTTGCTTTGAGAAAACTGTGATATCATCCAGATATACACCAAGACAAACTGGTTGATGAGTTCACGAGAAATCAATGTCCATTACCTTCGAAAAGTGGCACATGTGTTTGATAAAACAAAAGGAATTTTATGATATGCATATGTTCCCATTTTCTTGTAAATAGGGTTTTGTATTGATCCTCCTCTTTGATCTTGATTTTATTGAAGCCTAAATATCCATATAACATAGAAAATCTCTCAAAACCACCCATTGTTGAAGTATTTATTCCATGGAATGTAGGAGATGATGATATTTTAATGAAGCCTTGTTCAAGTCCCTGAAATCTACATAGAGCCTTATCTCTATGTTATTTTTCCTAACATGAACCAAATTGGTCACCTAAGATGAGCATTTGATAGGAAATATTATTTTTGACTCAATGAGTTTGGATAATTCCATCCACATAAGTGGTTCAATCCTAGGGTTCACCGGCCTTTGTTTTTGTCTTACTGGTTTGGCATCAGGATCTAGATCAATATCATGTTGAGCAGTGTTGGGGTCAAAACCTTTTAGACACTCATAGCCCCATGAGAATACATCATGAAATATCTCGACACAGGAAACAAAAGCTTTCTTTTCTTCATTTTATATACCTTTCCCAACAAAATCTCTTTCCCCTCAATAATGGTGACCGAATTGCAATCTTCTTGACCCGCGGACATGCTTCTTTTTTGCCCCATGAGCTCATCGTCAGAATTGAAAATACCTTCAAGGGTGACTAATCCTTTTGGTAGCTTGTTTGTCCTTAGATGAATGATTTGATCGCCATAACTATCTTATAGATCATGTTGCAAGTTGGAAGAGAATTTTGCTTCATTTTGAATGAACTGAACAATCTGCTCATCATTCTCAAAAACTTTCCAATTGAAATCATTATCTAGAATGGATGGTCTGACAACCATCTTGATATGTTGATCTCTTGGACGAGACCCTCTACAAGAGAAAAATGAGAACCAATTATTTCCATCCAATCCACCTCCTTTTTTTCCTTCCGCAGCACCACTTGAAGATTGATAGTTGCAAATCTTTCCGAAGGTAGAAGCTTGTTTTTATCCCCACACTTGCCACCGACTTGGTGAACGACCAACTCGATGTCTCCAAAGACTTACAAAGTATTAATTTTTCTCCTTTCCACAATAAAATAACATAGACCAATGCCTCATACTCCACCACATTGTTGGAACATGCAAACTATATCTTGTGAGGGAAGAAGATCTTTTTCCGTTGGAGAGACAAAACTACACCCGCCTCGGCCCCATTTCTAATTCTAGAACAATCAAAGTACATATTCCATAATCCAAAAACATCATTGTATGCTTCTTTTGCATGCAGTGGGGATGGTGACATTCTCTTTATGGATACAATAAGTACCCAAATCAATTTCTAGAGATGTGTCATGAGGGTAGAATTCATAGTGCTCTTTGGCCCATTCATATAACATAAGATTAGGGATTGCAACTAATGAATGCATTGTTTCATCCGGTTCGGGGTCATTATTTATTCTCCTTGGATCATACAATTTTCATTAACAGGAATAGGATCATAAACTTCCACATGATAAGTTGAAATGGGTTCAACTTTAATTGTAAATCTAGTTCCATACCTTGTTCTAAGTAGCATATGAGACCAATCCGAGGATAGATGTCCACCCATCTTGGCAGTGAAATCTCTAGAAAGGAAAAGGGAAATAGAAGTGGCATGTCAATCATAGAAATTTCTTGCATTACGATTAGACTTGGACAAGCATGAAAAGTTAATTCTTGGTCCTTTACTATACCCAAGACTTGCATTATTGATCCATCAAGCTATAGAACACCCTTGGAAGTTGGATTGTACTCAATCCCCAAAATGTTTGATATTTTCTTTGGCATGACTAAAGTACTAACACATGAATCTATCATGAAATTATGAATGAGGTGTTTTCCAACTATGAGAGAAATGTATAAAGGAGGAGGGTTAATAATTGAACTTACATGTTCCTCCTTTGGTTGACATATGTTGATTGCGACATCTAATTTGTGCATGACGAGTTCCATAGGTGGAATATTCTTCAATGTTTCTTGCAAGAGACCCCTTTGAGATGGGATGGACAAGAAATACCACATTGTGACATTGAGATTTGTCTTCTTCATTTGCTCCACAATGTTGAGAGGAATACCCATGTATTTTTGCAATGAAGACGTGCCATGCTCTTTGATTGGCATGGATGGTATATTTCACGGTTCTATAGTGTTACACGGGTTTTGTGTGTCCCACGAGAACTTGTTCATTCTACGGATGTTGAGTATCCCGTGGAAAATTAGATGAATCTTTGAGTTTTCACTTAAGTCTTGAGACTGATTTGAAGTGTCATATAGAACTGGAGCAATAGGAGGAGGGGATCTCATGTCCATTTACCTCTTCTTAGATCTTATATTATCCACCACATGAAATTGCATCCTGTTTGAACTATTTGTGGATTGATTAGCCATAAAGAAATATTCAAGTCCAAAGAACATGAAGTTAGGTTTAGGAGGGGCTTCTTGAATTTTTTGCATTACTGTTAAAGGAGCGGCGGTTTGTTCATGCGAGTAGAATGGAGTTTGGACCATGATAAATTTTTCTCCCAAAGAAGACATTTTATCCTTACATATATATTGATTATGTTGTTGATCACAAGGATAACACCATTGAAATCCTTCTACCATGTTATTTTGAACTAGAACAATGGATTTTCCCAAATTAGGGGTAGGTAGGGGTGCATGGATTTGGATTTGTATTTGCCGTTTTTTTGAGGTAATTCTATAGAAACCTTTGATTTAGATATTGAAATCCTTGTTGCAGATATCCCTAAGGAGGGTTATGATAATTCTTAGGAGCTTGAGCTTGATGTATCTTGAGGGAGACAATCTCATTTGTTAAATTTTTAAGTTGGACACTAAGACTTTCAATTTCATCTTTTTAATAGAGGAACTAGAGAAGAAGAAGATGAAGAAAATGATTGAGAAATAGGAGCAATGTTGGGTTGGGTATCATGTGGAAGTTCAGGAAAAATGGGCATATGCAATCTAGGGGCTAAATGTTATGCTTGGATAAGGCGGTTTTCAAGCATAGTGGTTATTGCTTAGGCATTTGGTAATTGATTAGCACTAATATATTAAATCATTACTACTATATCACAATTTAGAGCTCTAAGAAAATATAAGAATGCACCTGTGGAGTTGTTTTTAGCAAAGACTTTGTAATTCTATCCCATGTTCACTAGAATTTGAAGTTGAAGTCTCAATGAGCTCATTTAGAGGTCGTTTGATTGCTATAAGTTTCTCTAACAAGGATATGGTATCTTCTTTCTCCTCAAATTGTTGATAAAGAGCTATAACAAGCTCATCCCAATTATGAATGGAAGCAGGTCTCAAACCTCTATACCATTGAAGTACTTTACCTTTTAATGAAGAAGCAAGAAGCCTAACTGCAACATCATCTTCTATAACTAGATGAACTAAACAAACATTTGCAACATCTTGAATATGATCATTTGGTATTGTAAGGTTTTCACTAGTGAAAAAGAAATACTTTTAAGGGCATACACGGGTATTTCAGTTGGGCATTCAAGGCCAAAGGGCTACTACCATTAAAGCTAACATAGCAGATTTCTTTGTTGTGCCATGAATGGAACAGTCCTAAGACCCTATAGGAAAGCAAGAAATGCATATCGGGAGGAGTAGAAAAAGTATTGTTTGGAGGAGATGGTGATTTTGAATTATTATGCCTCTTCTTCTTCTAGGTGACAACTGCAAATACTCAAAAGGCTCACTACTTACTCCACTTTTCCTTGTCTGTAATCTTCTCATGAAAATGGGCATTAGATTGCTTGATCAGATATTTGAACTTTGCAGTCACCAAATGTGTTGAAGAACTACCTCAAAATGATGAAATGACTCGGTCGTACACCAAAACTTAGCAATAAAGAAACTTAAGCTTTATCAAGTGGTCCCACCAGGCGTGGCAAAACTATTGGAGCTCAAAATTGCACCCTTTCCCGAATCAAGAAGATTCGGGATTTTGAGGCGACGTGGGACTATCTACAAGTGTAGGAATTGTGGCTTGAGAGAAACCTCTGGAGAAGGTCGACTTCCTTGTTATTTGGATTTGGGAAAAACCCGCATAAAACGACCTACTTCTAATGCTAACACTACTCCTGCAGCTAACCATACACTAACAACTCCAATGGACTAGGGAGAGAGATGCAAGAAACATAGATCCTAAGCTAAGACGGGCGATGATAGCACCAATAGAAGGTAGAACTTCCCAAATCCAAATGACACAAATGCAAAAGATGAGGTTGGGATCGCAAAACACACACGGTTCATATGCAAATAGATAACAAAAACTAAACAATGCAAGAGTGCAAAATATTCACATCAAACACTATGTATTCGAAGGAAGGAAGTAAACCACACTTGGATTAATTAATCTTAAGAGCTTATATACAAATCCAAGGCAAGAAAATCACCATTCGTGAATTACAGAGGTCGACAACATGAAAATTTGAGTTTCACAAAGAAGAGCTCAAAAATATGATAAGGAAAGAAAAAGGGAGAAGAAGAACCGTTTCAAAGTACATAAGAAATTACATTTATACAACTTGTGGCATGAAGAAATAGAAGAAAAGGAGGGAAAAGCTCACGAGATGGAACCGATTGCCTCTTAAAAGCATTGAATGAGTGTGGGCACCATGAATCTTATAGATTTTTCTTGTAATACAAACATGGTCACCTCCAACTGCAATCAACAACCATAACACAACCCATTGAGTTTATTGCATGCCATCAGAATGATCAAGACGATGTCATTCCTCATTAAATTCTAGTGGTTGGGGTGTTTGGCTCTCTTGTTCCAATTCGACGTGACCTTGAGACCATCTCGTGGCCTTACCTCTATCTCGGACACCCAAAACTTTTCCCTGCATGCTTTGAAAAGCGGAAGTAACTTGGGTCACCCACGAGTGTCTAATTGTTCAACCCATGGTTTTTAACCTAGCGACCAATTTCTTTTGTTCCACAACTTTGAGTAGGAAACCCGCAAAGCACTATGTCGGTGTTCCATGACTTTTTTAACTTGGCTTCTTTCTAACTTTTGTTTCATTGTTGCGCAACCAACGTAACTTGTTTTGCACACCTCGTGGCTTCCTTTGACTTAATCCAACCTTTGGATTGATAACCCAAAAATTTCTAAGTCCTTGAAATGTCCATTTCTTTGTTTCGTGGGTTTGAGAAAACCCGTGGAACACTAAGTTCCTGTATTCCATAATAGACTAAACTAGTCTCCCGCAACTTATTTAAAGCATGAAAATGGTTAAATCCTCTTAATGAGTTGTTCAAAATTACATGGGGTGTAATTTTAGACAACAAAGTTATCATAGGTAGTTGAAGAGTCATGGAGATAAGTCAATTTTTATTGTGCAAATCAATTCAATAGCAAATGTTATTTTTCAAAATTAAGAGAAATTGAAAAACAATCAAACTGTGTAAAACCAAATAAATAGTTGCCTTTGGTATTAATGATGTATCTAGTTCGCACTTATAAGTGATGTCCTAATTGAACTCTGCATTTTTAACCTAATATAGCAGCAACAACAATGTATGTGGCCTCGTCTCTATAAATTGCCGCAAAAATAAGGAAACATTTACTTTTCTCTTCCCTTACCTTTGTTACCCATTCACATATTCCATTCGACATAAATCCCAAAAACAAGAAAAACAAATTATATAGGAACATTGCACCCATTTATGAAGGTTTATTGTGAAGCGGGTCTCATTGATAAAGCAAACATTTTTCACATACCACCTAAGTACCACGTACCATTCTATTCTCACATACTTTAATGTATCTTTCGAATATCGTCAAGCATATCGAAAGAGCGAACTTCTTATACATACCAACGGATATATTGAAAGAATGAGCTTCTTCCACATATAGAAAAGCATATAAGAAGGGTAAGTATATTGAGACGTCTAGTATATCGATCGGTGATATGTCAAAAAGGGAACTGTTGGAGTGGTAGAGAATCCCTCCCTTTCCTTGGTAAAAAATGACTTCAATGAAATTAATTGTTGGCACAACTTTGACTAGTAGAGATACTGGTTAGAGTGGTCTCAACAAGTGGAGAATAGACTTATCCTCAAATTCTCTTTGGTTTAACATTTGCAACGAGGGACACATGCCCAACACCACCAACAAATGCAAAAGAAGTCAATGTCTAAAAGTAAAATAATTTGAAAGCATTTATGGGTGTGATACTTTATGGGAAACGGTCAATAACTTGAAGGACTCGTATGATTCTCACTCAAAGTTGGAATTCATACAATTGTAGTTAAAATTGTTTAATTTTGATTGAAAAATGGTGATGTCATGTGTTTGGCCTCAAAAATTCGTTATATTAAGCATGATGTAGAAGCCATATGTGTGTATATATATACACACATATGGCTTCTACATCATGCTTAATATAACGAATTTTTGAGGCCAAATATATTCCTTCTTTCATAAAGGCCCTTCTTCCTACTTACTCAATCTACTCGGGCACGTTACAAATGAGCAATCAATTGAAGACTAAGTTTTGATCAATTGGTTGAAAAGATGACTGAAAGAGAAAAGGTTTCAAGACAAGGCATTTGTTATGCTAATCAAAAAGGCAATTCTTTCAAACGTTCTTCCTCTAGGGCCTCTTTTTCCAAACATGAAGGAAGCACAAAGAATAAAGGGAGGAATAAGGGTCAAGGAAGCAAAAATAACAATAAAAGTGCAAAAGGAAAATGAAAAACAACATTTGTTTTACAAACGGTGTGGTAGAAAAAGGAGTCACGAGGCTCACAATTGTAAAACTTCATGGGAGAAGATCGAAGCTTATCACAAACAAAAACAAAAAAATAAGCCTACCAAAGAACTAGACTCCACTCAATTCACAAGTGAATATATGCTCTCAAGTACAAATGAGGAAGCAAACAATGCGTCAGTGAATTCAACATGATTTGATGTTTGGGTCCTTGACATTGGTGACATTAAACATATGACTTTCTCGAAGGAATTCTTTGAAGAGTTCCATGATGAAACATTGTGGTCGATATACAGTAGTTATATCAAATCTACAATTAAAAGGAAAGGGTACAATTTGACTCAAGTTTCTGCTGCTTCCAGATTTCATTTTTGAAAATGTCATCTACCTTCCTCAATTGAAGAAAACCTTGTTGTCTTTGGTGCTCATTCCTTAACAAGAGCGCTCCATTTTACATAACAATGGGGAAGTCACTATTAGAAGAAAAATTGACAATGCAAGTGTATTGGTAGAAGCGAGGAAGAAAAATTAATAAAACTCGAGGATGAGCCATCAATTTCATGGATTTTTGCTCATCTATTCAAGATGGAAAGTCTCCAAGTATGGTGTGGGATGCGATATTTGGGAACTCTAGTCATGACTACATTCATGGTTTGCGAAAAGAATGGTGTAGCAAGATTGTCCACCTTGCCTACAAAATCTAAGTGTGAAGCTTACATTTTGGTTAAACACTCAACAAGATCTTTTCAAAATTCATAATAAAAATCCGGCAAAATGTTGTAGTTGGTTCACTCTAACTCGTGTTCTCTTCCAATTTTGTCAATTGGTGGTCACAAGTAATTCATGTCGTTCATCGACCACTACAACAAAATGGCATGGATCTATTTCCAAAAACAAAAATCAGAGGCCTTAGAAATGTTTCAAAAGTTTTAAGCTATGGTAGAATGAAGCTCAAACCCATGTATTGGGACACTCACAACAGATAATGGTGGTGAGTACAATTCAAAGGTGTTTGAATCCTATCTCCAAAAAAACAAAATCAAACACTGTCTCACAATTCCTCACACTCAATAAAATGGAATAGTTGAGAGAATGAACAAAACCATTATAAATATGGTTTCGCAATGCTATATTTCAAGGGGTTAAATCTACACTTCTAAGCATAATTAATATAAACAATGCACCTATAAAACAAATCACCATCAACAACACTTCAATTTAAGACTTCGTATAAAATGTGGTGTGGTAATCTTCCTTCAATGCATCATCTTAAGGTTTTTAGATACACTTGTTACACATTGATTAGAGGAAAAGAATAAGTTGGACCACATGAGTCACAAATGTATTCACTTGGGATACTTTGAAACCTTTTAAAGCATACAAGCTATATGATGCGTAAAAAAAGAAGTTTCTTGTCCCAAGATAAGTAGTCTTGTGTGAAACTACACGGGACAATGCGCACAATGATCAACAAGCGAGTCGACTTGACAAATATGTGAATTTTGATGTCTCAAGCATAGTGATTTGGAAATTCCAAATAGTGAGGGGCGTTATATGAAGTTAGAAGTCATTTGATTACGTATTATCTCCTATAACAAATATTGAAACTCCTTAAGAAGAAAATAAAACTTCATCAAAAAATGAACAAGTTGCACAAGAACAAAGGACAGAAAGTGAAGGAGTTTCAGATCATAAGATTGTGGAACCAAAACCACAAAAGATGTTTAAATGGGCAACACAAACATTGAAAGATGTCCATCTTTATGAGGTTGGAAAAAGCAGTACATGAAGTGCACATGCAACTACACAACCAACAGAAAATGTCCTAGAAGAAATTCAAAACAAGATTCGAAAGCTTGCCTTGAATGATTCTCCGTAAGAACTCGGTGTTGCATTTGATTCAAAACCAACCTCTTTTGAACAAGTTGAAAAGGATGAGTCCCTGGAGAAATTCCATGAGAGATGAATATGATATATTGCTAGAAAATGGGACTTGGAAGTTAGTTGATCATCCACTCAATTGTAAACCAAATGCTTGCAAATGGGTCTTCTTCAACAAATACAAGGTTGTTAACTTGCTTAACAAACATAAATCAATGCTTTCCACAAAGGGTTATGCTAAAAAAATTGAATTTCTTTGCAATGAGACCTTTCCACCTACAACAAAGTGGACTACTATTTGAACTTTATTGGCTTTAGCAACACAAAATGGATGGAAATTTATCAAATGGATGTGAAGAATGCATTTCTCAATGGCAATCTAAAACAAACAAAGTGTACATGACTCAACCAAAAGGGTTCGGGTGAACAACCAAGATCACAAAGTGTTCGAACTTGAAAAATCAATGTGTGGTTTGAAACACGCCCATATGCACAATATGAAAAGCTTACTAAGAACCTCATGAACATGAACTTCAAGCAATCTGAGTTTGAAGTTGCAACTCTTTGCCAAAACAGTTGATAAAACAATTTTATTTAGGTTGGTGTAGGTGGATGATCTACTCATAACAAGGAATAACGACAAATATACTACAAAATTCAAAGCAGAGTTGATTATAGGGTTTGAATGATGGATTGGGCTATCTTCATTATATTTAGTTATTGAAGTGTTTCAGAGATCAAAGTACATCTTCATAACTCAAAGAAGTATATTGGTGACATTTTGAACAAATTCAGAATGACAAATTGTAAAGTGTCTCAATACACCCATAAAACAGAATCTAAAATAGACATCGAAGATACCTTTGATTTGGTCGATGCAACCAAATATAGACAGCGCATTAGAAGCTTGTTATATATCCCCATAACTAGACTGAATATTTCTTTGGTTTGTGTTTTCTCTAGATTCATACAACCCCCCAAAGATAGTCACTTGGTAGAAAAAAAAAGAGCCATTCAATATCTCAAAGGAACACACAATTTTGGAATCAAATACTCCAAGGAAGGAAACTTCAAACCAACTGACTATATAGATTTTGACCATATTAGTGATTTTGAGGATGGGAAATCTACATCAGGGTTTCTAATGAATTTAGGAACAATTGTTAGATGGAAATCAAAGAGGCAATCAATACCAACAATTTCTTCAACAAAAGCATAATACATGGCCGTTTGGAGGCAACGAGAGAGATTTTGCAGTTTAGAAGTGTTCTTTCAACCTTGTAGGAACAATAGGTTTCATCCACACTATTGATGGTTCATAACACATCTATAATTCAAATGGCGAAGAATCCAATCTTTCACGACCAAACCAAGCACATAAATACAAAATTCCACTTGATTATGCAACATGTAAAAGCAGGCAATGTCAATTTTCTCATTTGTCTTAATGTAGAGAAACTAGCAAACATCTTGACAAAAGCACTTGGAAAAGAAAATTTTGAAAAGTTCAAAGGCATGTTTGGTCTCACCATAACAATTGCGGATTAAAGGGGCTGTAATATTATAGTATATGATATTATATAGTTATAGGTGTTATTTAGGAAAGCTTTTGTCTTGTAGTTGGAACTTGAAGAGTTCTTATAGGTAGTTGAAGAGTCATGGAGAATATGAAGTGTAACAACCATTCCAATGGCTTTATATTTGTAAATTATGTCATTTGTTTGTATTGAATAATAATACGAAGTTTGATTTACACATTCTATTTCATTTTCATTCTCTTATGCCGAGCATTTTTCCTAGCCTCACAACTCCATCAAGTAAACTTGCTCACACTCCTTATAACCCTTGCAGTTATCTCTAGCACAAGATTGTCCCCTACACATGTTCCTAGGTTTTGTGGTGCCGATCATCCTCATCACTTGAGAACTTTTCATGATTCCATAGAAGCATCTTTGCATCTCTATCTCAAAGACTTTTAATACAAAAATATCATGTATTGATGAAATGAAATTCTTAAAATCACTTAATTTTGTTCAATCTACTACAACCAAAAAGGGGTTTTGAGGAGTTTTCACCGAGAGTTTTAAAATAAAAATAATATCTTTCTAAGTACAAATGAACAAACAATGAACAATATAACCATACATATGCAATTAACATGAAAATAACACCACCTAACACAAACAAGGAAACAACGCCACTCGGTGTAAACGATCAAGAAAGTGAAGATAAAAGAACAAATTGGGGGCCTTGCAAGCTCAAACTTGGACTCCACACCTAGAAATCACCCTTCCAAAGATGTGATACGCATGCAAACTGTATACATAAGGGGCAGCTTCCCACCCAAGACACCCCATCTAGAACAATTTAAGTAGCTTCCCCACAAGCCACCATATAACCACATTGACTATATATAACAAACCTACTAGTAGCTTCTCACTTGATCTACCTCCTCGAGAAGCATTGCTAATTTCTGTCTCTCAAGGTTTCCAAAAATCTACTCGTGACATAAAAAACAAATAGACAAAAAAATATATTTGACTCCTCATAGATGGAAACATTTCTTTTATTGAGTCTACAACAATTGAAACCATACAACAATGGCAACAATCTAGTAATCATGCCATGCCTCTGAACTTTATATACATGTGTCTTTTCTAAGAAATCGAGGAATATCCATCTTTCAAACATGTTATCAATGAGTACAAATTACAAGAATTCTTCCATCTCATGAGAGTCTAAACTCTGAACTATGACAACCACCTTTTGACTCCATTAAACACATTCAATGCCTTTAACCCACCACCTTGTAGATCTTTCAATCTTGCTCGAAGAACCTACACCATGTAAACATATTTTTAAGCTTCATATTAAAACTGCCTTGCCATTTGAAAGGTTCAGTATGCAATGCATTTCAATTAGAGTCCATTGTCATTAAGAATTATAATAAAAGGAAATGGCAAAATACACAAGAAAAGGTCATGGAGTAAGAAAATACATATTGAGCACGGAATAAAATTCGCTGCTCACTAGAACATAAGTCCATGGATAGTTTCTTAAGCAATGACTGCCTGTCAATTTGTTCTTGCCCATTCCAGCTCAAATTTTGGCTTCCATTTTCCTGCATATTCTGAGCATTAATACATTGCATTTCAGTCAAGATACTACAGGAAGCTTTTGCTTAAACATAGTGTGTATGAAATAAAAATCAACTGATCTACTCATAGTCACCTTCAGGAATGCAGTGTATTTTGAGATGTTAGTTTCACAAGAGTCTAAAATGAGCTGAAATGCTTTTACTCTCAATTCAACAGGATGGTTCATGTCATTTCCAAAAGCACCAGTACTGGAGGCAGCAACAGCCATCTGGGTACAACAATAGTCAACAGAATCATAAATTTGATGGTACAGGAGCACTCAGCTGAAACTCTACGAATGGATTCCTTGCATGTTTATGATAAGAATCCTATAATTCACTACTTGTAGATTTCCTCTCCCAAAAACTGTAGCCAAGCACTCTAATGTACCCAAAGAAAAGACAATAAGACTACTTTCCAAAATCTAAGTAAACTGTTGAAATGCATTTGGTTTTCTAGCCTTATAATTTTTCTTGTATTTCCTGATCCAATTAAAAGAATATTTTTACAGTCCTAAGAACTTTCGATGTGGCAATTTAAGAGCTATATCAATGTAATCAACATATTCATGAAAAGGATTTTTTTGTTTTACTCTAAACTTCTTTTAAAAGCAGAAAATGCTTTTTTAAAATTATGGCTATTGATTGTTGCAACATTGGTTCATCTGGTAATCAAGTACCTTGAGTATATAATTTTTGGACTTAGTTTTGTATATGTATTTCCATCAACCTTATCAAAACCTAGATCTTACAATTTTTAAGTTTGATTCTATCTAAATGTAGGCAAATTGGCTAGATTCTCATGTCACTCTTATGAATAGAACAATGTTGTTTGGAAAGTTTTGTCAACACTTAAAAATCATCATGGAATCACCGGAGAGGAAATTTGCACACATATTGTTTTGTATCAATTTTGAGGACAATGTTTTTACCTAATAAACTTGTCCATCCTTTGTATTATCCCCTTCCCAATTGAAGACCTTTGGCCTATTTTGTCAACACGACAGCCAAAGGGTGAACACAAGGGTGACTTAAGTCGCAATAAATTATTATAAAATGCCTATAGAAAATAAAATAAAATTATTAAGCACTTATAATTAATTTATTTGGCTTAGAAGAAATAAATTAATCCCTATAGAAAATATGACTTGCTTGGGGGCAAATATCATTGTAAAAGGGTTGATTATATTTTTTATTCTTTCTAGGGGGTTTTGGCTACTTGCCTTAAGGAAGAATAATGAAGTTTAGAAAGAACAAAAAAGAGCCATGTTATATTTGTATTTTCCCCAAGGAAAAGTACGACTTGTCCTAGAAGGGAAAATTGGTGGGAAAAATGCATAGGAGAATCATTATTGTTGATTGGATGGAAAGAAGGTCACTTTGGGTCTCTTCTTCCTTTATAAGGAGAAGTCGACTTGAGGAGAAGACATTCTATTCTATGATCATTTCTTATTCTCTGAATTTTGCATCTAAGCCTTGAGCTTTTGCAGAAATAATCCAAGGACGAAAACCCTTAGATATTTGACTCTAGAGGACGAAAACCCTCTTAGAGCTTAGGAGGAATTTCTACACTAGATCTTCCATAGAGCTTGCAAAGAATTTTAGTCATTTCCAACAGTTGTGTAAAAGGATTTGCAGATTTTGTATCAAGGGTATGAACAATAATATTGCAGCAGTGTTAGACTATTTTTCTCTAATGGAGTGACCCATATTTTGGCTATCATGATGTGTTTGAAGACATTCCAAGGTCTGAAATTTGTTGCTATTTGTTGTATTAATTTTTGTGGATCAAAAGAAGGCATTTTCAGTATTTTTGGAAGGATTTATAGTGCTATTTCAGTCCTCTTTTATCTGCATCTTTCTAAACTGTATTTCAGTCCATAAATGCCCCTAAAAATCAGATTTGACTGTTAAATATCCAATGATCAGTTTAGAATATTAATGGACATATTTGATTGATATTTGTGTGGATTTTTATTCAAACCCTACTCACCATTTTGAGAAATATATTGCAGCAGTCTTAGATATCATCTTCGAGTCTACTTTAGGCCTTTATAAACCTGCAAAATATTTTGGGAGTGAGGATTACCAACTAGTGAGCAAGTGGTATGAGTTTGATGCATGTTAGTCAAGTCGCATTTTCAAGGTAAATAACAGGGCTGCAGTTTGAAAATCTGATTTGCATGTGTTAGCGTTGTATTGGGTTGGGGGGTTTGCCTAAAATCCATTGAGGGAAAAATATGTCCATTTGGGGACATTACGATGTATCGTCGAACGTGAAATTATCCCAACCTGTGTAAGGAAAGAGAAAAAATCAGATCTATATGCAAAGATGAAGTGGTACCAAGTTCCTTTCTTTAATGGAACGGAGGAGATCTCTGCTAGATGTTGGTTGCAGGAATTTAAAGCATTTTTGTGTCGTAATCTTTTGTGTCGAGATGATGCACTTGAGATCATCTCTAGATACATGGCTAGAGAAGCACATAAATGGTGGCATCATTTGTTGAAGACCCAAGGGATTGAATCCGTTGATTCACTTGCAGGTTTCTCACAAAAATTTCTAGAGAGGTTTGATGTGCAAGGTTGAGCAAGGAAACAAAATCATGGAGTCTACCAAATCAGATCTACACTTGGAAAGAAATCATCCCGTGGTGTATTCCGACATGCAAGCAGGAGCTCCAAAAGGTATGATTTCCATTGAGCAAGATAATGGTGTTAGTGAAACTTTGCTTGCTAGAGAAATTGATAATAGACATGAGAGGAAATTCATATATGTAAGCAAGGAAGATATAATGGAAACTCTAAAAAGGTGAGAGGAATGGAATAGCAGAGCTAGAGCTGCTAGATTGATAACCGCACAACCGAGACAACACCTACAAGAGTTCAAGGAAAATATGTGGACAAATGATGCAAGGGAGTCTACACCCACAAAATAAGACTTTATAGAACAACTTGCACATGAGGAAGAGCCTCCCATGGACACTTATGTGGAATTGTAGGCTGCTGCAATTTCCAAACCAGCAGCTCATGACAAGCTGATTTATGAAGAATTTCAGCCCATTATGAACCAGAATGCTCAGGATTTGTGGCAGCAAAGTCAAGTCATTTTGGAGACCAAGCTTGACAAGGATACTCCAAGGTATGAAGAGCCTAATAATGTGTCTTATGTATTGCTGCCTATTCCAATTTATTTCCATCACAAGATGCATGATAAGATAGAAGATGAAGTCTTCATTATGGAGTTTGTTGAACCATTGTTCCAAGTATATGTATATGAGCATCTTGTGGATGATATATGGTGGCAAGTTTTAGCCCACTTGACAGTACATGTGTCAGGCTTGTAGATCACTTCAGCATGTTTTGTCTCTTGTGCATGGCACTTGGACAAAACAAATTTGGAATTGCTTGAGGGCAAGCAATTTTGGGAAGGGAGGACTATAATATCCCCTTCCCAATTGAAGACCTTTAGCCTATATTGTCAACACGACGGCCAAAGGGTGAACAAAAGGGTGACTTAAGTCACAATAAATTATTATAAAGTGCCTATAGTAAATAAATTAGTAAGCACTTATAATTAATTCATTTGGCTTAGAACTAAATTAATCCCTATAGAAAATATGACTTGCCTTGAGGGGCAAATATCATTGTAAAAAGGGTTAATTATATTTTTATTCTTCCTAGGTGGTTTTGGCGACTTGCCTTAAGGAACATTAATGAAGTTTAGAAAGAACAAAAAAGAGCCATGTTATATTTGTATTTTCCTTAAGGAAAAGTACGACTTGCCCTAGAAGGGAAAATTGGTGGGAAAAATGCATAGGAGAATCATTATTGTTGATTGGATGGAAAGAAGGTCACGGTCTCTTCTTCCTTTCTAAGGAGAAGTCGACTTGAGGGGAAGGCATTCTATGCTATGATAATTTCTCATTCTCCGAATTTTGCATCTAAGCCCCGAGCTTTTGCAAAAATAATCCAAGGACGAAAACCCTTAGATATTTGACTCTAGAGGACGAAAACCCTCTTAGAGCTTAGGAGGAATTTCTACACTAGATCTTCCATAGAGCTTGCAAAAAATTTTAGTCATTTCCAACAGTTGTGTAAATGGATTTGCAGATTTTGTATCAAGGGTATGAACAATAATATTGCAGCAGTGTTAGACTATTTTTCTCTAATGGAGTGACCCATCTTTTGGCTATCATGATGTGTTTGAAGACATTCCAAGGACTGAAATCTGTTATTATCTTTTGTATTAATTTTTGTGGATCAAAAGAAGGCATTTTCAGTAATTTTTGGAAGGATTTATAGTGCTGTTTCAGTCCTCTTTTATCTACAGCTTTCTGAACTTTATTTCAGTCCATAAATGCCCCTAAAAATCAGATTTGACTGTTAAATATCCAAGGATCAGTTTAGAATATTAATAGGCATATTTGATTGATATTTGTGTGGGTTTTCTATTCAAACCCTAGTTGCCATTTTGAGCAATATATTGCAGCAGTCTTAGATATCATCTTAGAGTCTGTTTTTGGCCTTTATAAACCTGCAAAATATTTTGGGAGTGAGGATTACCAACTTGTGAGCAAGTGGTATGAGTTTGATGCATGCTATTCCAATCGCATTTTTAGGGTAAATAACAGGTTTACAGAGTTTGAAAATCTGATTTGCATGTGTTAGCCTTGTATTGGGTTGTGGGATTTGCCTAAAATCCATTGAGGAAAAATATGTCCATTTGGGGACATTACATCCTCTGGTCAACGATTGCTCCAAAAAAAACCCTTTTACACGAAGCGTCGAATGGACAAATTGGTGGAACTTACCATTGACAATCTGCTGCTAAAAATCTTAGTTTCCTAAAATTTGGTGAATGAGCTCCAACCGCCATGACATCGGATCCACACAATACCGGTGTAATGTCCCTTTTTGGACAATTTTAGGGCAATTGGGATTTCCCGGAAAACCCTTACTTTTTATTCCTTACCCTTTATGACAGAATCGAAAATACTTCAAATTCAACCAATAAACCGAACATTATCTTTAAACCCTAACAGACATCTGATTTTGTTATTTTTATGGCAGCAATTAAGCGAAACAACTGAAACACAAATATAACTTCAAATATTTTTGGGAATATGCTGGAACAAACTTAAGACAAATGAACACCGGAAAGAGATATTTGGTATTTTTAGAACAACTGAAAATAAAATATGACAACAACAATATACGTCTTCAACTTGGCTGGAAATAAAAGGTTCCACGCTCAAAAACAATAATGGAATGCACACACGAACTCCAAAAATATGAGAAAACCGAATATGAAAGAATTCGGTGATGCCATGCCCTAGAAGACGCCAAACACCCCCACAAGGCAGTTTGCCCCTCTTGGGAAAGGCTGGAAATCCTCTGCAGAACTTTGGCAGCCCTCTTCCTCTCAATCCCTAGCTGAAAATCTGCAAAATCAGTCTTCTTTGATGCTCCTTGGAAACCCCTGGATGGAGATTCTTCAATAGATTGAGGAGTTTTTATTCCACAATCAAACAAGAATGTTTTTCATCCTCACATGTGCCATACAAGAGGGTTTTCGTCCTCAAGTGGAATGGTTAAGCATTCAGCCCAAAAACCATGTAAAAGTTGTAGTAGACAATGCCCCCAAATGACTCTCTCCAAACCGCTTTTATAACTTTTCCCTTCTTTTAATTATAATTTGTCATTGGCATTACTTAAATTAGAGAGCCCCCTTTTATTTTAAAAATATATAACTTAAGTTGCCGACATAAAGTTATTTTTGGCTAACTTATTCTCCCAAGTACTACTTTTTAATAATAATTTCATCGAAAGGATCCAAGGCTTCGACCAGGACATCTCTATCAAGTTCGCCGGGGTTGGAAGAACAGAACAGTCAAATATAATAACATGAAAATGGAAATCACAGAAGAGCTCATAGCTCAGATCACGGGCCTCAGCCTGGAAGGCACAAAATTCTTCAATAAAAAGGTAGACAGGGAGGTTGAAACCAAGAAATTTCTGGAAGAGGGAGAGAATCTTGAGTTCGTGACTGCTGGCCTCAAGGTGGAGTCGATCCCTGAACCGTTTGCTGAACTAGCCAAAATGGTGGTAAGGTATGTTACCCTTGAAGGAAGATATGTGACTATACCTCAAAAACATCTGATTTTTCTGAATCATTTTCGTAGAAATAACATTATCAGCTTTCCTCATTATCTGATTAACTCCTTGGAGAAATCCATAAGGGAAGTTCAAAGCCACTCTAGGGCTGTCCCTTTACACCAAGGCCTTATCCTTTTGATTCACCGCCATTTCTCCAACTGCCCTCCGGTGAATCCTATCCCACCTCCCTCCTCCATACCTACTCCTGCCCACACTGCTCCCACTACCCCCTGCTAAAAAGAAAGAATGAAGATGCGACCTCCAGCAAAAAAAGCAAGAGCCTCAAAGCCAAAATCCCTGCTTCCCAACGTGTCCTAAGGAGCCACAAGGATTTAGAACTAGCTGAAAGCCTTCTGCATATCAGCAGGCCGGTGGAGGAGCCCAAAGAGGAGGATTTGCTGGATAGGGTGGACAGATTAGAAAAGGAGCTTCAAGAGCTCAAAGGAGCTATAAAAAACATGGAAAGAGCTAAGGGTAAAAGGATCCTTCAAAGTGAGGAGGATGAGGGGGTTATTGGTGAAATTTTCAAGAAACTACAGTCCCTGGATGGCAGATTGGGGAATGCTAAAAGCCGAAATGACTGCATATTGTCTGCCCTCAAAAGCATTTACAACTTCATTGAGCAACATGTCCACAGTGTTTGCAGTTTAAGTGGGATCAATGAGGATATATGGGGCCCTAAAGAGAAAAGGGACATTGCAATTGCCCAAGCTGATCTTCAAGACCCCTCTCAGGCCACTGCCATTGCCTTCTTCATGTCACTGCAGGCTATCAAAACCAAAATTGACAGAGCCATCAAGTAAAGGGCTGTAGTGATGCTGTTTTTGGCTGCGATGTGGCTGTCTTCGGGCGGTTCTGGAGCTGTTTTGCGGCGGGGCTCCTTATGTTGTTTCTCTTTTGGTTCCTTTTTGTTCTTGCCTTCTTTTCTCTGGATCTTTGTACGTTTAGATCCTGTTTTCTCCTTTATTGTAATATTTGGCTATTGAGCCTTCCTTGGTTGACTATTCTACCCTTCTCTGGGCTGCTTCTTTAATCTTTTCTATCTGGCTTTTGAGCCCTTTTGTATTCAGGGTATAGTCCCTTCAAAACTATTTGCCCTTAATAAAAAATAATAATAATTTAATTAAGTTCTTATAGTAGGAATTACCATGCTTTTCAAATTAAATTATTAATTTTGTCGCCTATCCCCTTTAGCCGACCAAAAAATAGTGAAAATAGGCTAATGGGTCCTCTCCCCGCTTTAATAGTTAAAAATACCTTTAATTTTAATAACAATATTATAAAGTTGTTCCAAAATGAAGAATTGGTCGGGCCCAACTTAAAATATTATTAATTATTTTTAATTTAGAAAAGGGGACATTACAATCCTCCCTCCCCAAATTTGTTTGCCCTCAAGCAAATGCAAGCTCCCTTCTTCACTCCCTTGTTCCTTCTGCAAATACCAAGATCCCAAAGCAACCTCAAGAACTCTTCGAGTGGAAAAACTTCAACAACCTCTTCCACCTTTGTTGCAACAACATACTCTTCATCCTTTGCTTGGGCTGAAAACAAACTCAATTGCTCCCACTCATGCTTGTCATGTGCGATGATCATTGTACTCTCCTTAGACATATGCAAACAATGCACTCTTTGACTCATAAGAGTCTCGTTATCAACACTCATATAGGCTGTTCCAACACGTGCAAGGTGTTGCCATGACTTCAAAATGGCTGCCATGATGATTTGCTTCAGTTGCACCCTTTCCCTAGCTTCTTCCATCTGCAAAGCTCCCCCATATTGTGCCAATTTACAGCTGTACATGACTGTTAACAGTTGTTCTAGCACTTTGACAATGTCATAACAACAACAAATTTGATCTCCTTTTGCCCCATTCAAGGGTGTGAACCATGTAGGAGCTGAAAATGCTCTTGGAAGTAAGTGCATCAATGAAATAGCAGTACTGTAGGGGCTGAAAATGCTCATGACAGCAGCATGGAAGTTGGAAAATTGTGGCATGGCTGTCCCAAATTTTGAACCTGCACATAGAGCAAACATGTCAATGAAATCAAGAGCTCCCAACATCACTCCTTCAACCGCTTCATCATGCCTCATAGGCATGTTATTCAATCCTCTTCTCATGCTTGCATCTTCTTCAAAATTCTCATTCATGTGATGGACTTCCAAAGATCCATTCTTGTTGCCCCAAGCATGGCTGTAGTTGTACCGTTGCATTTTCTTGCTCACAATCAGCATTGTGGTGGCTGGAAACTCTTCTATAACAGCTGCAAACAATCCTCATTGATGGTAGGCATGGAAAATCCTTCCACCTTGTGGCTGAAAACACTTTTGTGATTGTCATAAAAAGTGTTAAGGGGTTGGTATTGTTGCAAAAAGCAGCGAAAAATAAATAGGACAGCAGTTATGATACTTTAAATTCTTCAAAACAAATAGAAATGACAGTGATATAGGGGCTGGAATCAACCATATAGTGACTAAATATGCTTCAACAATATCAACAAACTGAAGATTACTCAAGTGTATGACTGAGACTACTTGTATGGTTGCATATAAAATGTTAAGTTGGCTGGAAATGTGGGTGACAACAACTCTACAACCCAAAATAGTGAATTTTTTTTGTAAAAACACCTCCTCCTTGAGTTCTCCTTCACACCATGTGACTGAAAACACTTTTATGGCTGTTATAGAAGTGTGAAAGAGGCTGGTACTGTTGCTGACAGCAGCTAAAAGATGGGTACAACAGCTGCCATACATGACACACTTTGCCAAACTCAGCCATGTGAGTGATCTGGGGGCTGAACACAACCCTTCTTGGACCACTTTCCATATCAAGTATCTCGCTGCCCTAGAAATGGTGACTATCCTCATAGCCTTGTTCTTAAGTGTAGAACTTGGCTCCAAGGAGTGACCTATGGATCGTGAACATTGATTCTCCAACATTTCGTTAGAATGCATGACATACTTCATAGGGGTCCTCATGAACTTCTTTTCTAGCCAAATGCATGAGGTAAAGAATTTATTAAAAATAGTAACATTGAACTCCTCAAAGACCTTACCCTTCTTGTATCTCCAAAGATCACCCAGATCCCAAACTTCCATGTACAAGTAATTTGGAACTTGTATGAAAGGGTCTATGTGCCCTTTGCCCCTCATAGTGTTCTTCACTCTATCACCATTTTCACTATGTTGTCCATGATGACCACAAATTTGTTGTGATATACTATGAAGCATTAAACTTGACATATGATCATTCTTTTCAACATACTGCCCATGATGCGAGACACATCTAAAATGACATAATTTGGAAGTTAAATCCACAACACTTTCATACCTTGGGCTGTCTCAACTTGTTCACCTTCCTTTCTCGGATGAAGATTGGTTGAGATAAGGTGTTTTAAAAACCAGTCAACTGGAACCGAAACCGGCGGTTTGACCGGTTTAACATTTTAAAGCATGAAATTGGATCGGTTGACGGTTTGGGCTTTGGCAAACCGCTCGGTTTGGGCATGTTTTGTGGTGCTTAAAAAAAAAAATTTAATTGTTTTCTTTTATTGTTTTTGTCTCTAAACCCTAATTTGTTATAAAGCACACCCCCTCTATTCACTTCACACCTCTCTCATTGAGGATTTGTGAGCATAAGATTGAAGAGTTTATTTTTTGTAGTGAGCTTCAAGTTGGAGGCTTGGAACTTGTTTGGCATTGCAAGTGTGGGCTCTTTTGGTGATATTGGGTGAGAACCTCACCTCTATTTTACATCTACATTTGGAGGATGTGGGACTCCTTGAATGGTGCCATATACAAGCTTGGAGCATTTCTTCACCTCATTTGTGTTTGGCATCAAAGGTGTATACAAGTTACATTTTTCACCTCAACTGTGCACATTGATTATTTGTAAATTTTATTAAAAAGAAATAGGAAATTTATTTTGTTTTTATTTACATTTTCAGATTTGTTTGCATTTGCAATGGCCCCCAAAACAAAAGACCCTACATGGGCCCATGCACGTAATTGATGATCAAGTTTTTTGTAAATATTGTAAGAAACACATCAAAGGGGGGGATTCATAGGTTGAAACAACACTTGGCTGGTCAAAGAGGCCAAGTTACCCCATGTGAGGCACCTGATATTGATGACATTAGGTTGGAAATGAAAAACATGCTTGAAAAACATAGAGAAGAGAAGGCTAGGCAAAAAGAGATGGAAGCTGAAATAGGGAGAAGGAAGGAACATGCCTTGAGTGTTGAAGGATCTTGCTCTGACCCTTCTATGACTGTTAGAGACCCCTTTCGGTATATGCCTCCCCCATCCACTCATAGTCAAGAAAACCGGCCTCAAAAAAGAAAGACCATTCAAAGTTTTTTTCCATCTTCCACACCTACTACTGCTAGTGCCTCCATGCCAACACAAAATCAGCCTACCTTGGATAACCATTGGAAGAAGCAATACAAAGAAGCAACTTTTGAGTACATTGCTAGATGGTGGTATGATGCAGATATCCCTTTCAATGCTGCCCACTCACCTTATTACCAGCCGATGTTTGATTCCATTGTTGTTGCTGGTAAGGGCTTCAAAGGCCCTAGTATGCATGACTTGAGAGGATCACTTTTGAAGAAAGAAGTTGCATCCATAGATGAATATTTGAAAGGTTGCAAAGCTTCATGGGCCAAAACAAGATGCACTATCATGTCAGATGGGTGGAGTGATGGCAAGAACCGCACAATAATAAATTTTCTTGCCTCTTGTCCACAAGGTACAATGTTTTTGAAATCAGTAGATGCATCTGATAGGGTGAAAGATGCAAATTTATTGTTTGAGCTTTTGGATGAGATTGTTTTAGAGGTGGGGTGGAAAATGTTGTACAAATCATAATGTATAATGCATCTAACTATGTTCTCTTTGGTAAGATGTTAGAGGCTAAACACAAAACAATATTTTGGAGTCCATGTGTACCGCACATTGCATAAACCTCATGCTTGAGGATATAGGGAAAAAAGATTGGATCAAGAACACTGTAGAGCATGGCAAAAGCATCACCAAATACATCTATAATCACTCATGGGTATTGAACCTAATGAGGAAGAACATTGAGGGCAGAGAACTTGTTAGGCCAGCCATCACGAGATTTGCAACAAACTTCCTCACGTTGCAATCTCTTATTTCCCAACAACAAAACTTGAAAAGGATGTTTTCAAGTGATGAATGGAATGCATCAAAGTGGAGCCGGAAACAGGATGGGAAAGACACAAAGAAGAAACTTTTTGATAATTTATTTTGGAAAAAACAACAGAGATTGTGAAAGTTGTTGAGCCTCTTGTTAAGGTGTTGTGGTTGGTGGATGGGGAAAAATTAGCCATGGGCTATATTTATGAGGCTATGGATCAGGCAAAGGAGCAGATAAGGGCAGCATACAAAGACAGGGTAACTAAGTATGGGCCTATATGGGAGATCATAGATAATAGATGGAACAATCAACTCCATCGGCCTATACATGCAGTTGGGTATTTCTTGAACCCGAAATATCATTACAGAGCTTAGCTTGGAGAAGATCAAACAGGAGAAGTAAAAGATGGTTTGTACGAGTGCCTAGAGCGCATGGTCCCTGATGAGATGCAACAACTTGAGGTTCACCGACAAATCAACTTCTTCAGCAGAGCCACAAGTACCTTTGGGAAAAACCTTGCAAAGATTGCAAGGAATGTGGACCAACCAGGTAAGAAATTCTAAGTTTTTTGAAGTTCATTTGATTAAAATTTTTAATGAATAATCATGAATTTTTAGCATAAGACAATCTTTATCTAATTTGTTGAATTACGCTTTAACCTTTAAGTTATAAGTTTATGTTTTACTTTTAATTTTTAACTGTGTTTTTAACTTTTTATCGTCATTGTTTACTAATTAAACATTTACACTTTTTATCGCAGCACATTGGTGGGATTCGTTTGGTAGTCAGTGTCCTCAATTGCAAAAGTTTGCAATTAGGATCCTGAGCCAAACTTGCAATGCTTCTGGGTGCGAGCGCAATTGGTCCGTCTTTGAGCAGATTCACACGAAGAAGAGAAACCGTTTGGAACAACGGTTGAATGATCTTGTCTTTGTGCAGTACAACCTTCAGTTAAGGCACAACCAGTTGTTGAACCGAAGACCTGATATTGATCCCATTGTCTTGGATGATATAGATCCAACCTCATAATGGGTAGAGGAGAGTCAACCAACAGAGTTTGATCCCGATGACTTGGGGTGGATGGGTTTGGATCAAAATCTGATGAGCCATTAGCAGCACCGCCGCCATCGTCACGAGACACAGCAGGCACTAATCGCACTCGTGCTACTCCCCGACCCCGTGTAGCTCCAGTTGTTGCAGATGTACCTGAGGATTTGGATGAGTCCGAGTCAGAGCCAGAGGTCGGTGATGATATTGATGAGGATGACCTTGAGGATCCCATTTCCAGCAGCAGTGTAGAGTTTGATGATTGATCATTGATGTCATCTAGTTTATTCTAGAGTTTTGTAACTTGTAGTATTTGTAATGTATCAATGATCATATCATGTTGCTTTTTTGGAGTCTTGAACTATGGAGGCCATTTAGAGCCTCATTGTTTATGTATTTTGTTTTAATCTCATCTATGATATATATATGTATTGTGTGCCATTTTGACTTGCATATATATGAGAGTTCGTGCCATTTTGCTTATGGTTTTTAATAAACATTATTTTTTTATGTATTTTTAGTATATAGTTTAAAAGAGAAAATTGGTTGAGATTTGCATACTTTTAACCTTGTGTCAAAATTGTTAGGAATCATGGTTTTTAACCTTTCAAATATATTATTTTCATTAAAAATATAAAATTTTATGTATTTTGGCTTCAACCACCAAATTCTCTCCACAATTTTGCAATTCAAATTTTCTTGCCTCTGGGGCCGTGCTCCATGATATCGCCCTCTTCCTCATCTTCAAAGGGGTAAATCGTTCATTAAGTTTAAACTGCCTAGTTCCAGTCCTGTTCTGGTTGAGATATCTTCAACACTTTTAACCTTGTGATTCAAAATTTTTAATTTAGGATCAACATTCTCTTTCACCATGATTCTTCATATTCAACAAGTGAAGCTCTTTCGCCTTGACTCCATCCATATTTTGTTGACATATGCATGAAGCATCTTCATGGTTCTCATCAAATCATTACCCATTAAATTGTTCTTATTGATTTTGTTTTGATAATTCCAGCAAGCTGAACATCAACATTATCATCTGGAGATTTGGCTTCAACCACCAAATTCTTCCACAATTTTGCAATTCAAATTTTCTTGCTTCCTCCGTGCTCCATGATATCGCCCTCTTCCTCATTCAAAGGGGAATTCTTTTCCCCATTTCCCATAGGTGTTGTTTTGCTTGGGAGGCTATCAACTTAGCTTCCTAGCCCTCCTTAGCCATTCATCACACCTTGGTTGGGTCCTCATTACATCCTCTACTCTTGAAAATCTGAAATTTTTTTCTCTTTAACCCTAACATTTTGTACATTTGAATCCATATCTTTCCCTTTGGAGGGCTCTTCCTCTTCAATTTGCATGGTGGATTCCTCTATGGGCAGCTTGATCTTTGTGGTGACAAAGTATTAATCACTTCTTTTGGTCCTTTATATGTAGGTAGGGTTATTTCCCCAACCTTTGTTGAATATCTTTCCGTGGCTGAACCTTACAAAGTTTTCTTCCACCCTTATGACCATTCCTTGACTTCAAGGTACAAAAATCAAGGAAAGAAAGCTCTTGGCAGATGGTTGGCCTCAAAGCTTGGTATTCCACATAGAACTGATCCATCTCATCATCCCCATCTTGCTGCCCTACTGCTTATTCCTCTTCTTCCCTTTGTAGAAATTTAGCTTGGAAGGTTCTTGTGGGAAGATTAATGGAAGTTCTTTTATTGCCGAAAGAGTTGCCCTCACCTAGGGTTTTCTTCAATTCCGAGCACCTTGGATGGCTTGGATCAATTCAATCATTGAAATCCTCATTTCCCTTTGAAAGCTTTTCTCCATATCTCTTTGATTCCTTAACATCAACTCTTGCAAGTAGCTCATCTCATCGGAAGGTGGAGGCCTTTGTTCCTTATCACCCATGTTCTTTGCCGGAGTCCTTTGGTACACTTTGAACCCTTCCTCACCGGTATTCATGCAAATCTAAAAATCCGAATTTACCCTTACATGGGATGGGAGGATCGATGCTCTAATACCACCGTAATGTCCCTTTTCGGACAATTTTAGGACAATTGGGATTTTCTAGAAAACCCTTATTTTTTGTTCCTTTCCTTTTATGACAACAATCTGAAAATACGTCAAATTCAACCAGCAAACTGAAAATTATTTTCAAACTCTAACAACAATTTGGTTTTTGTTATTTTTATGGCAGCAATTAAGCGAAACAACTGAAACACAAATAGAGCTTCAAATATTTTTTGGGAATATGTTGGAAGAAACTTGAGACAAATGAACACCGGAAAGAGATATTTTGTATTTTTGGAAGAGCTGTAAATGGAATATGACAGAAACAATATATGTCTTCAACTTGGCTGGAAATGAAGGATTCCACGCCCAAAAACAATAATGGAATGCACACACGAACTCCAAACAATATGAGAAAGTCGAATATGAAAGAATATAGTGATGTCGTGCCTTAGAAGACCCCAAACGCCCCCACAAGGCAAGTCGCTAATCTTGGGAAAGACTGAAAATCCATGTAAAACCCTGGCAGCCCTCTTCCTCTCAAACCATGGCTGGAAATCTGCAAAATCAATCTTCTTGCTCCTGGAAACCCCTAGATGGAGATTCCTCAATGGATTCAGCAGTTTTCGTTCCTCAATCAAACAAGGAGGGTTTTTCATCCTCACTTGTGCTGTACAAGAGGGATTTCGTCCTCAAGTGGAATGGTTGAGCATTCAGCCCAAAAACAATGCAAAAGTTGTAGTAAACAAAGCTCCCGAATTACTCTCCAACTCCTTTTATACCTTTTCCCTCCTTTTAATTCTAATTTATCATTGACATTACTTAAATTAGAGAGCCCCCTTTATAACATAACTTGCCAACATAAAGTCACTGTTTGGCTAACTTATTCTCCCAAGTACCACTTTTTAAAAATAATTTAATTAAGTGCTTGTAATAAAAATTACTATGCACTTAAAATTAAATTATTAATTTTGCCTCCTATCCCCTTTAGCCGACCAAAAATAGTGAAAATAGGCTAAGGGGTCTTCTCCCTACTTTAGTATTTAAAAATACCTTTTATTTTAATAATAATATTATTAAGTTGTCCCAAAATGAAGAATTGGCCGGGCCCAACTTAAAATATTATTAATTATTTTTAATTTAGAAAAGGGGACATTACAACCTATTAGGATGAGCCAAGAAGGTCGGCACACGGTTTAATGTAGGTACTTCGTTGCATTTTCCATTTAGCATTTTTGTGAAATTAATGAGCGCAACGTCACTGCTCTTGATGAATGACAAATCTCCCTTTGATAAGTATTGCAAAATACTTATCAACTGCATAAGGACAGTAAAGTCAACAAGCTTACATCTTATGACAGTCCTTTAAATTTTAGGAAGCAAGTTGTCAAACAAGTCCGCGTAGCCAAATTCATGACTCAGTATTAGTCAAGAAGCTAAGGAAGATTAAGTTGACAAGCCCTGCCTTCTGCAATCAAATCATTTTGAAATGCATATTTTGCTGTCTTTGAAGAACTCAAAGGACTCCATCCCCCACATGCCATGCAACATGTTATTGATATTCTCCCAGATTCTCAACTTCCAAATCGGCCCCTTACTACACCACTATCGGAAAAAGTGCAGAGGTAGAGTGACACAGCAAACGGTTGCTAGAAGAAGGCAGGAGTCAGCATAACACCCATTTGTGCAGTTCTACTATCGGGCACTAAATGAAGAGAAAAATAAGTGGTGTTCACGTGATGATTATCAATCTCTCAACAAGAAAACGATGAAAAACCATTATCCGCTTCCCAGAATCGATAGCCTCCAGTATTAACTTAAAATTGCAACATACTTCACAAATATGGATATGGCCTTTCAGTGTCTCCAAATTTGTATGGAACCTCACAACATATGGAAAACGGCCTTCAAACCCATATTTGGGGTCTAGGAATGGCTAGTCGTGTTGATCAGCCTCACTAACGCACCAACCACTTTTTTGCACCTTGTCAATGAAATTTGTTGGCTACATCTCGGCAATTTTTCTTCGCCTATTTGAATGATATTTTGGTCTACATCAAGACATGGGAAGATCACCAGTTGTGTGTGTGCATAATTCTTAAGTTGCTTTTCCTACTCAAGCTCCAAGCTATAATAAAAAGTAATTTTTGGCCAGACTTCGATCACATATCTTGGCTTAGTCATCAAAAACATGGAGTTCATACAAACTGGGACAAAGTGAAGTTTTTGAAGAGAAGCCAACTCCTACCTGATTTCTGATCTGCATTATGTTTTAGGGGGCATGAATGCTATCGAAATTTCATCTACAACTATACATACTTTTCCCCCTTCATAAGTGCACAAACAAGAATACTCTCACATGGGGTCTAGAGATTGATCAAGCATGTCACAGATTGAAGGAAGATCTTTTCTTTGCTCGAGTGATTACCCTCAGATGCCTTCAACAACTACTTAAGATTGAGACCATTGCTTCACAATGTGGCATATGTACCATACTTAAATAGGGAGTACATCTAGTGTCCTATAGTTCAGAGAATTTGTAGCAGGCTAAGTTTAACTATAATGCTAATAAGGAAATGGATGCACTGGTCCAAGCTAGGAAACAAAAGCAAAATTATCTTCTTGATAGGGAGGTAATCATTGCACACTAATCTACAGCTATTTCAGTTCTTGAATTTACAATCAAAGATTCAGGAATCCTCACACATGAAATGGGCTTCTTATATTCAACAATTGTTCCTGGTCATCAAATATAAGAAGTGTGCAATGAACAGAGGGTCTGACATCCTTAGTTTCCTTCCTATTTGAGTACTCGACATATTAGACACCAAATTCCCAACTTCTGAGGAGTGGGAGGATCTTTACCCCACCAATCCTTATTTCAGTCCAATTATTTTAGCTCTTTAGAAGTCCACAATGATCAACCAAGCTCCTTTCCTCAAAACACATTACACGATGGTTTCCTATACAAGGTAGATCATCTTTATGTCCCAACCAACCTCACTCGTCAATTTTACTCAGGAAGGATGGCTCTTCCTCCTACAATGGACATTCTAGCATTCAAAAGACTGGAGAATCGTCAACGCTATTTTCAGCATCACTCCACATGGAAAGAAGTTGAGGATTTTATTCACCAATGCTCTCTTTGCAATCAATCTAAACCTTCCAACAAGGATCTTGGATTATAGAACCCACTATAAGTGCCTTCACACCTACAAGACCCCATCTTCATGGGTTTATTAAGTGGTTTTCATAAGGCTCAGTGCTAGCATGTTTATATCTCTGTCATTGTTTGCAGGTTTACAAAGATGGTTGTTTCAATTCCTGAATGAAATCCACGTATGTTCTGTAATGTCCCCTTTTTTTGAATTGAGGTCTAAATATGGACTTCTTGCCATCCCCTTTTCGTGGCAAAGAAGAATTATTGAACAAGGAATTGCATTTCATTTCAGTTTGCTTTTATTAGATTTGATGTTTTCTTTCAATGTTTTCCTTTATGGGTCAGGTAGGCTGGGTTTGGAGCAAATAAAGAAGCAATTAAAAGATAAAGAGAGGCTTAAGAGGTCGGTCCTCTTCTAATTGGCCTTTGGCGCCAAGGGAAGAATATAAAAGGGACTTAAGGACTTCATTTGCCGAGGACAGAATTTAATTATATGCAGCAAGAGAGAGATTACAACAAGAGATAGTGTGGGGTTTTGTCCACACAAGATTCTCCTCAAGGGGTTTCGTCCTTGAGAGAGATAGAGAGATGCTTTACAAGCAATCCACTCCAACCAAATTATCAAATCCAACCTACTCTCAATTGGCCAAGCAACCTCCTTTTATAACAATAAGGGGTGCTACAATTCAAATGATGGCCGACTTCAAAAAGTACTTTTTAATAATCTAATTTGTATTTGGAGCCTACATGCTCAAAATACTTTATTTTCTAATTAAATAAGTTCTTCTATTGGAGCGCTAGGCTTCCCAATAGTAATACATGGTAAAAATAAAAACAACTACTAAATTAACATCAAAACATCATCAGAATCTTCCCTTGCTCCCTTCCTTGGACCCACGGGGAGAAGAATGGGTCAAGGTCTTCAAGAAAGGCTAGTCTCCAAAAAGGGACATGACAGCTTTTCATTGCTTCTTGTTTGGAAACTCCTAAGAAACTGGTCATCATCCTTATCCTTGGCCCATTGAGCGTCAACCATCAACCTTTCTTCAGCCTCTTGTAAATTTGATTTTCCTTCTTTCTTGGGCTCATGTTCCATGGTTTCTTCCTTCAACACATGCCCCTTTATATTGTTGTTCTGATAATCAGTCAAGGGCTAACCCTTACGAAGAATGATAGGTACTTTTAGTTCTTTCTTTGGAGATTTTGTTGCATCAAAAACCTTTTTTGGTTCTTCATCTAGCAACACCTCTCGATGTCCTTCAACATGGTCTTCTTGGGACTCCACCTTAAAACCCTCTTGCAGATAATATTTTTCTTTTTCTTCTTTCAAGAGAAATCCCTTTGGGTTTCACTCTTTGACGCATTCTTGTGATTTAGGGTTTAACCCTAGCATCTTCATCCATGCTCTGGTTCTCTCCTTGTTGGAACCATTAAATGTGGAGAGCGTCGCCTCCCCAAAGCATGTCAAGATCCTCCGTGGCGCTTGCGATCTAAGCTTGGGCCTTAACCTACCTTACTTACACCTATGAATTCCGCAAGCAAAAGAGCATCACGGATCTCATTCGAAAGAGCCCTACATTCTTCATAGATAGACACAATGTTGTGACCCACTGAATGCCATATTTCTGCCTCCGGAATGACTTCTTTCTTTGGTAAGAACCTAATCCGCCAATCCATGTCTCGTATTATTCGTCACCGCCCGCACGAATACCCTCAGCCGGGAAGATCGATGATCGGATACCCACTATAATGTCCCTTTCTAGGGTTGAAACTAAAAATAAGGGTTTGGTGGTGAGCTCGGTGCTTTGTAAATTAGTTAGAAAGAATTATAAGTGAGCTCAAGACCCAACTTGGTCCGTAGCTCGCCCATCTCGGCCCCTAGATCGGCCTCTCTAAACCCCTCAATGGAGCTAAGCTCCAATTTTTTTATATATGCATAGTATATTTTTTTCTTTTTTAATCAGATTTTTAAATTTTTTTCCTATCTAATATTGAAATTTTTCATGAGTTTTGTTTTGTATTAGATAAGGTTTTGATAATTTAATAAGAATGAGAAATAATGCATTTTTTTACGACGATCAAGTAAGTCGTTTTTTTTGCAAAACTAAAAAAATACTTACATTTCAACAAATTTGCCTTATAGTCAAACTAATATGTTGTGTCTAAAATACTTGTTTGACAAGTCTATTTTTTACGTGAATAAGGAAAATCCATCGAAATACGACTGGTGTAGTTTGAACAATGATAGGGGAATTTTAAACCGCTATTACTAAAAACCTCGTTGTTCTCATTTGTTGAAATTGTTTAAGTAAAAATGGGATCTAATCATTTTACGATTGACAAATCGTAGATGTTGAATGGATCTAATTACAGCATCTGGAAGATAAGATTGAAGGTGGAATTCATGGCTCGCAAGGTCGAGACAGTCATGAACGGTATGGAGAAAGCTCGATCGGAAGACAAGCGATACAGCAGAGCACAATGTAGTTGCATATCAACAAAAGGTGCAAGAAGCAATGTCCATTATATTGCGAAGCATGTAGGATGACTTCCTTCTTCACATCGGGAATCAGGAAAGTTTGAGTGAGGCTTGGACGCAACTAGAATCAATGCATGAAGGTACACGATTATAAAAAATTATAAAGTTGATTCTAGAATTGATGACGACTCCCATGAAGGGAGATGAAAAGGTAATCAATTTTTTAGCAAAAATTAAAAATATTAAATCTCATTTGGATGGGTGTAACTGCAATTTAATTCAAGATAAATTATTGTATTTCATTATTCAATTGAACATACATGAAAGATTTAGGAATTTCATTTCAATCTTGAATTCTAAATACCAAACTGAGCAAGACATCCTTGATTTTTGCAAACTCTGAGTGCTCTTGATCCAAGAAGAGCAGGTTATGACTAATTTTGATTCAAAAGAGAATGTCACTCAAGCACTTCTCGCACAAAAATCTAAGAACAATCCATCTAGATTCAACAAGAATCAAAAATCATCTTTTAAACCCCTAATAAAGATAAGAAACCTGGAAACTTAAGAGTAAGTTTTGATGGTAAATGTCATAACTATGGAAAATTTGGTCATAAGAAAGAAGATTGTAAAGTCAAAAACAAAACAAATTTCAAAAACCAAAAAGGAAATAAACTAGATCAAAATCAAAACAAGAACAAAAAAATAATCAAAAAACTAATGTTGTTGCTTTGTATGCTACCCTTGTCACTGCAAAAGAAAATGAGTGGATATTAGACAGTGGTGCCTCTAGGCACATGACTTACAGGTCTTGATATCCTAATTGATCTTAGAGAATGTAATGATCAGATCTATTTGGGTGATCATTCCATTCTCGATGTTCAGGGACAAGGAAAAGCAAAAGTTTTTAATGGTTTCATTAACAATGTTTTGTTAGTTCCTAAATTAAAAATGAATTTGCTTTCTTGTTCTCAATTAACTCAAAATAACTATAGTGTAATTTTGTTGAAAGATAAATGGTTTATTAAGAATGAACTAGATGTCACTATAGCTGAGGGCATACAAAAGAATGGCTTATATGTGTTTAAAGGCTTTGCTTCTGCTTCTTGTTTGTCAACCCAAAACAAAATTGGTTTGCAATTGTGGCATGAAAAACTATGAAATGTCCCACTTCCTAGGATAGACACGACAAAACCCATAGCCTATTTTGTCTTCTCAACGGCTAAGGAGAAGTTTAAAGGGAGACTTAAGTTCAATTATTTTATTATAAACTGCAAGGAAATAAAATAAACATTATAAAAAGCACTTATAATAAATTAATGGACTTAATGATAAATTAAAATGGAAAAAGAAACTAAAAGGATTAAAACACTTATTAAAAATGTAATTTTTAATGGAAAAGTGCGACTTGCCTTGTGAGCTAAAGAAAATACTAATGAATGTAAAAAGCTCATGGGTCAAATGTATTCCCTCTAGAACATGCGATTTGATCTAGAAAAGAGAAATGGAGGGAAAAAGCATTGAATGTTGAAAGGAGCTGATTGCATGAGTAGAAGGTCACTGTGGGTCACTTCTCCCTTTAAAAGGGCAAGTCGACTTGGGTTTGGGGCATGCTATGTTAATCAAAAATTCTGGAAATTACTTGTGTAAGCTAAGTATTTGCAGCTGGTTTCTCTGAGGACGAAAACCCTCATGAGAAGTTGAAGGAAGAACGAAAACTCTTCCTTTTTGGTGTCTTTTTGTTAAATATTCAAAGGGAAATCTACTTATTGAAGTATCTTATTTTGGCAAGCTGAAGCGACCCAGTTTCAGGCTGTTTGGGCATTGATAAAGGATCTAAAAATTCAGTTTTGGTACCTGTTGTTTGGAGCTGAGTTTTCAGTCCTCTTTCCTACATAATTGGAGTGTTTTCTGGGTTTCCAAACCCTCTATTTCAGCTGTACTTGCAGACCTGGTCCTGTAGAATTTTATTAAATAAAATCAGCATTGTTGGAGCTCATAAACTGGTACTTTATTCTACAGATTTTATAAATTATTTCAGATCTGTTTTGCATCCTATATCTACATGTACTTTCAGATTTTGGTCTTGAAAAATCACTATTTCAGTTTGGAGTAAAAAGAGTTAATTAGTTTGGCTGATTTATATGGGTTTCCCAATAAACCCTAGTCGCATTTCTCCTAATTAAATCTGATCTGCCATAAATATAATTGCCATAATCTTGTATAAATCTGTTTTGGTGTTTGGATTTACCATAAATCCAACGTGGGGTCAAATTGTCCCATTTGGGGACATTACAATGGTATCAGAGCCAGTTTTCCTCCCAGCCTGTGAGGGAAAGATTCAAATTTCAGATTTGCATGGACAAGGGTGAAGAGCATTTTAGATATCAATACCAAAGAACTCCAAGAAGAGGAGGGATGGATGATGAAGAAAGACCTCCTCCCAATGATGAATTGAGCTACATGAATGAGATATTTTCTAGGGGTAACAAAGAGCTGCAGAACAGATTGTTGGAGTCACAGAGAGATCTTAGAGACTCCGTAGTTGGAGCCATTGTTGATTTGGGTAGATCCTTGCAGGGGATATTGTCTAACACTCAAGGCAATCATGGTGAGGGAAGCTCTTCTAGCCATCATGTGGGAAGGGTTTCAAACAACACCTTCCAAATTCTTTCGTGCTAGTTTCCTTCAAAGGAATGAGCCACAAGGGGAGGAGGAGCAGCCACCTACACACGGGTTTGCAGAAGAAGTCAATCTTTTTGGAGATGAGTATGCATCCTTGAATCCCAACACAAGGAACTTGCTTTCATTCAGGGATTTTTGCCAACTGAGAAGGAACGAAGGGCCAAGAAAAAGAGTAAATCAGCAAGCAAGAACCAAGGAAGGACATTCAACATAGATTGGGTAAGATCAATCTTCCTTCATTTGATGGTTCAAATAAGTGTTCTGCTAGGGATTGGTTACAAAAATTAGATACATATCTCTTTTTGAACCCTATGTATGAAGAAGAGGCACTTAAGTTCGCAACATTGTATTTGGATGGAGTTGCACATGAGTGGTGGTACTATGGCATCATCACACAAGGGCATGGCTTTATCACCTCCCTTGAGAATTCAACAAATGTTTGACAAAAAGGTTTGGCATAATGGATCCGGATTTGCATTTCAAGGAGCTAGCCCAACTCAAACAGATGGAACTCTAGATAAGTATATTTCTGATTTTCAAAGAATTGCAGTAATGGTACCTGATGTTAGTGAAAGAAGGCTTGTTTTATTGTTTGTTGAAGGGTTAGGAGAACCATTAAAAGGCCTTGTCAAAGCTTTTAATCCTCCATCTCTTCAAGGTGCCATTAAGAAGTCATTAGACTTGGAGAGTTCGATGCCAAAGGGGAGAAATCTACAGTTTGGACAGCAGCGAACAACGCCTTTGGGGCAGCAAAAGAACACATGTGAGCAGCCCATAACACCTCAAAATGATAAGCAAGGAGCAGCATTTAGTGGGCAGCAAAATAGAGCTCAAGAATGGGAGAGAAACAGTCTGAAATTGAAGCAAAGAATGAGTTAAGGAGGAAGAAATTGTGCTTTGATTGTAAAGAACCATGGACACCCAATCATCATTGCAAAGGTAAGGGATCTATTCATTATATTGAAGTTATTGATGATGAAGAGGATGAAGATAATGCTGATCCAAAAGATCAAGCAAAGGATGATAAGGTGAGTGTCACTAATGCTACCTTAGCTACACTAACAATATTGCCTAGTTTCTATGCATTTCATGTGAAGGGTGATCTTCTTGGGCAAAAGGTCACCATATTGATTGATGGAGGAGCAACACAACTTCATTGATGAAGGGTTGGTTGCTAGATTGGGCTTACAAGAGGAAGAATTCCAAGGATTCGATGTGATTGTGGCGGATGGGCATTCAATCACATGCACCAAGAGGATTCCCCAACTTCAATTCACCATGGGAGGGCATGAGGTAAGTGATGAATTTTATGTTGTTGGCATTGGTGGGTTGGATTTAGTTCTTGGTGTTCAATGGCTCCAATCCTTGGGTGATTTTAATCAAAATTATCAAACTATGGAGCTGAAATTCAAAGTGCAAGACAAAGAAATTGTTTTGCAAGGCATGAGGAAAGGAGTTCCTCCAAGAATGACAACCAATAGTATGATTGGAGTTGTCAATGAGGGGCAGATTTCACAAGATGTGATTGATGAAGGAGGGAACATAATATTGCAGCAGCTGAGTTGTGAAGAATTTCAGCCCTTTGTGAACCATGGTGACTCCATAAGGTATGATACAAACAAACTAATGTCATATTTGCAGCATATTCAGATTTCTTTTGATAAGAGTGATGATTTAGATGATAAAATCTGCAATTTGCATTATGTAATGCCTTTGGTACAACCATGTGAATATGAGCACCTTGTGAAGGACAAGTGGTGGCAAGAATTATCTCATCTAACAGGTACAAGTGCTAGAATCTTGAGACACTTTAGCATGTTTTGTCTATTGTGCATGGCACTTAGACAAAAGATTTCAGAATTGCTTGAGGGCAAGCAATCTTGGGAAGGGAGGACTGAAATGTCCCACTTCCTAGGATAGTCATGACGAAGACCCTTAGCCTATTTTGTCTTCCCAACGGCTAAGGAGAAATTTAAAAGGGAGACTTAAGTTCTATTATTTTATTATAAAGTGCAAAAAAATAAAATAAACATTATAAAAAGCACTTATAATAAATTAATGGACTTAATGATAAATTAAAATGGAAAAAGAAAATAAAAGGGTTAAAGCACTTATTAAAAATGTAATTTTTAATGGAAAAGTGTGACTTGCCTTGTGAGCTAAAGAAAACACTAAAGAATGTAAAAAACTCATGGGTCAAATGTATTCCCTCTAGAAAATGCGATTTGATCTAGAATAGAGAAATGGAGGGAAAAAAAAGCATTAAATGTTGAAAGGAGCTGATTGGATGAGTAGAAGGTCACTTTGGGTCACTTCTCCCTTTAAAAGGACAAGTCGACTTGGGTTTGGGGCATGCTATGTTTATCAAAAATTCTGGAAATTACTTGTGCAAGCTGAGTATTTGCAGTTGTTTCTGAGGACGAAAACCCTCATGAGAAGTTGAAGGAAGAACGAAAACTCTTCCTTTTTGGTGTATCTTTTTGTTGAATATTCAAAGGGAAATCTACTTATTGAAGTATCTTATTTTGGCAAGCTGAAGCGACCCAGTTTTAGGTTGTTTGGGCATTGATAAAGGATCTAAAAATTCAGTTTTGGTGCCTACTGTTTGGAGCTGTGTTTTCAGTCCTCTTTCCTACATTGTTGGAGTGTTTTTGGGTTTCCAAACCCTCTATTTCAGCTGTATTTGCAGACCTAGTCCTGTAGAATTTTAATAAATAAAATCAGCAGTGTTGGAGCTCATAAATTGGTACTTTATTCTACATATTTTATAAATTACTTCTGATCTGTTCTGCAACCTATATCTGCATGTACTTTCAGATTTTGGTCTTGAAAATTCACTATTTCAGTTGGGAGTAAAAAGAGTTAATTAGTTTGGTTGATTTATATGGGTTTCCCAATAAACCCTAGTCGCATTTCTCCTAAACAAATTTGATCTGCCATAAATATAATTGCCATAATCTTGTATAAATTTGTTTGGGTGTTCAGATTTACCATAAATCCAACATGGGGTCAAATTGTTCCATTTGGGGATATTACAAACAACGTCATTTCAGTTTTAGGAGCATGTATGACATGTCTCGACTTAACCTAGTTTTTGGTCTGCCACCTATTTCCCAAGCTCATGAAACGTGTGAAGGGTGCTTACGTGGTAAGCAATATGCAAATCCCTTTCACAGTCATCATGATGCAAACTCTTTTGAACCTTTGGAACTGGTCCACAAGTGATGTTAGAGGACCCTTAGAAGTTCCATCCCTAAATGGTTCTTTGTATGCAATCACTTTTATTAATGATTTCTCTTGTATGATTTGGTCATTTTTATCAAGAGTAAATCAAATGTCTTGTCTAAATTCAAAGAATTCAAAGTTTTAGCCAAAACAGTTCTAGTTATAAAATTAAGAGGCTTAGAACAGATAACGGGGAGAGTATATCAGTAAATCATTTGACTCGTTTTTGTGTCGAATGTGGTATACAAAGGGAACTAACTACTCCATGTTCTCCTTAGCAGAATGGGATTGTGGAAAGGAAAAACCGCACCATTCTAGAAAATGGCTAGAACAATGTTGCATTCAGCTCAAGTCCCTAAATTTATATGGGTTGAAGCAATGAATACCGTTGTTCACATTTTGAACAGAATTCCCACTAAAGCCTTAGTTGATTCCACTCCTTTAGAAAAGTGGACTAATCAAAAACCAAATGTGTCTCATCTAAGAATATTTGGTAGCCCAACATCTATCTTCATTCCCAAATCAAAAAGGAAGAAGTTAGATCAAACCTCCTATCTCTCGTATTTTTGTAGGTTATGGAGGCAGAACTAAAGGTCTTAGGATCTACGATCCTACAAAACGAGAAGTTATAGAAAATAGGAATGTTAAAATATTAGAAAAAACTTTTGTTCATCTTCATCCTCTTTTGTTTCTATTGTTCATGATGAATCTAATGAAGTAGAAAATAATGATAATGATGATAGTGATGATGTTAATAATGAACCCATAGTTGAAAAAGAGTTTGTTCATGTTTCCTCCATAACCAAAAGACCTAAATGGGCTGAGTCTATTATTCAAGACTCTAATCTTGAAAACCTTCATAAAATGACTAGAAGTCAACATACATATCATGCCCTAATGACTATGTATGAACCTGAACCCCAATCTTTCGAAGAGGCTTCTTCTGAAGAAAGATGGGTAGATGCAATGAATTCTGAATACATTGCCTTAATAAAAAATCAGACTTGGGATCTTGTCCCTCCTGAAAAACGAAGTATAGTTGGCTCTAGATGGCTATACAAAATCAAATATAAAGTTGATGGTAGTGTTGATAAATTCAAAGCTAGGTTGGTAGCTCGAGGGTTTACTCAAAAACTATCGACTACGTAGAAACCTTTGCACCAGTTGCAAAAATGAGCACTGTAAGGATCCTTATTGCCTTAGTTGCTCAATATGGTTGGGAAATCCATCAGATGGATGTTAAGAATGCATTCTTGAATGGTGACTTAAAAGAAGAAATCTATATGACTCAACCTAAAGGTTTTGAAGAACTTGGTAAAGAAATGTATGTGTGTAAGTTGAAAAATATTTATATGGTCTAAAACAAGCTCCTAGAGCTTGGTATGCAAAAATTAATATATTTTAATGAAGTTGGTTTTGCTAACTATTCTTCTGATAATGATTTGTTTGTAAAAATTGAAGAAAATCATATTATTCTCATTGTATTGTATGTTGATGATTTACTTATTACTAGTAACTCTAATGTTTAATTTTGAAAATTAAAGCTAAATTGAAACAATACTTTGAAATGACTGATTTAGGTCTATTGCATCATTTCTTAGGCATGGCTATATTTCAAGATAAAAATCTATTGTTGTATCTCAATCACAATATGCCACTAATTTTCTTAAAAGGTTCAATATGATAGATTATAAACTTGTTGTTATTCCTATAGAAGTTGGATGTAAACTTGATCCTAAACCTGCATGTGAAAAAAACTAATCCTATTACTAGACCTGACATTGCTTATGCAGTAGGTATTGCATCAAGATTTATGCAAGAGCCATATCAAGATCACTGGAAGTTAGCCAAAAGAATATTGCGATATATTAAAGGCACAATTAATTTTGGTTTACATTATACTTCTTCTAACAATGCATGTTTATATGAATATTGTGATTCGACCATGTTGGTGACGTGATAGATCGGAAGTCTACAATTGGATATGTGTTCAAGTTTGGTACAGTGCCATTACTTGGAGTAGTAAAAAGCTAGCCAACAATCTCCATTTCTTCTACTGAGGCAGAGTATAGAAGTGCAAAACAAAGATGCGGTGAAAGAAACCATGTGGCTAAAGTTCTTTCATTGGAAGAGATACACATGGAAGCTAAAGGAAGTATTCTCTCTTATGTGATAGAGTTGCATTGCTCTTGCTAAGAATCCAGTTCAACATCAAATAACAAAGCATATAGAGGTTCATATGCATTTTATCCGAGAGAAGGTTCTTTGCGGTGATATAGATCTCCAGTACTACCCGAATGAAGATCAAGTTGTAGATATGTTTACAAAGCCATTGTGTGCTGTAAAATTTTGCAAGTTTCATGCAATGCTTGGCCTTTCAAAGTTGCCATTGAGGGGGAGTGTGCATGGAAATGCCACCTCCTAATGGTCGGTCAAGTTGTTATCTCTTTCTCCTCTATACTTTTGCTCCATTGTAAAGCATTGTAAAAATATTTTTTATGATCTTTGTAAACTTGTCACTCTAAGTTTACGATTTACAATACAATACATTGCATCTATTGCAAAGGAGGTCTTTGTGTTGTAAAAGGCTCCTAGAGATGCTAGTTGCGATATATTTTCCATGGGATGTAGTTTCACATGCTTAGCCTAAATCATTCACTACTGATTTATAGATTTCAAATCCTTTTGTACCAAAAAGTAAAATGGGCATGATGAAGGTGTATGAATCCTTCAAATGTGATATGTTAGCCTAAACCTTCACTATGGTTTATGAATTTGTAAATCTTGTTGTATAAACAAGTAATGTTGGCATATGTTCCCCACTTAATATTAAGGGGGAGTGTTAGAACGTAATATTAAGTGCCTATAAACCTTTGTGTTGGCTAGATTTTCTGCATAGCACAAAACCTAGGCAGTCATGAGATAAATCTCCCTCATTTACCGGTGAGGCTCCCGTGTCAGATTTGTCAATTAAAGTATGCTAATATCTAAATGGGGTTTTACTTTAACTACTCAGTTCATGAACCATAATCAAGCAGCTTCTACAAAGCAAGTAAGCAATTATTTTAAAGAAAGGAAATATTTATAGAAGAGAGGAAAGAGAATTATATCAACACAAAGAAGAAATGGGGAAGATGTGCATCCCAATCAATAGATAGCAGAGTTGATTGCATGCACATAGAAGAAACCAATAGATATAAACATAGAATTCTAAGCAAAGGTAGCTCTAGATCTAGATCTGAAATAACACAAAGTCTATTAAAAGATCTAAGATAAAAAGCAAGAAACACAATACACCGTGACACAAAGTTCTCAAATCTGCTCCTGTATATTCCTTTGCCTCAAGTGGCTCTCAAAGGTTTCAAAGACAAAGTCCGGAGCACAAGGTCTGCTTACATAAATTTTGATCATTAACCCGGAGGTTCTTCTCCTACTTATAGAATGTAGGAGGGAAAGTACAAATGGGAAATCTAACTGAACTGAAACACAAACAAGTAAAGATGACATTTGGCAATCATCCTCCACTAACTTCTCCTTAAGTGACACATGTATCACTTAACTAATAGAATTGTTCCACATGACTTTAAGTAATGGTTTCAAAACCAATAACTTTGAAGTCTTACAATTTCATCCGGGAACATGGAAAATAGAAGAAGGAATAGAAGAAGAAGTCAAGCCAGTTGTAACATTTATGTTTTTTTGTTCTGATATCGGATATACTTGTCGAACATGTGATTCAGATCCTCCCATCTATTTTAGCCATCGCTTCCTTCTCTCGTCCGAACTACAAAGCAATCCTTCATTCAACACTTTGAGGCATGCTTCCACATCTTCCAAGCTTAGCCCGAACCTCGCAATATCCGCCTGCAACGCCACCAGTCTACTAATGGAATTCATCGTGAAAGGCTTAATAGCTTTATCAATTCTCTTTTGTACCATCAGAAGAGACCCTTCCAGGGAATTAGGCACCTTGGTTGGAACAATCCGCACGTATGAAGTAACACCTCCGACCACGTCCTCCTCAGTGAAAGAAATGATACTGTCTGGTAAGGATGATGTCCTACTCTCAAGTGCCTGCATCCTCTTCAGCAAAACTCTGCAGATCTCCAAACGGAAAGATACTGCAAACTCCAGCTGCTTCCCCTTCTCGACTAATCCGTCTAGTACAATTTTCTCTGCAACCAATACATCTCCCGACAGCTTGTTGATTTCGGCCAAAGTACTTAGGTTACTCTCAGCAACTGTGTTCATGTCTACTATACTCATCACCAATTGCTTCAACTGATTTGCTGCATCATTCATAACCTTCAGGTAGTGGCACTTCTCCAAGTTTGACAGAAGCTTGACGAATAATCAAAGTTCTTCCATTCACAATAGCTTTCACTTGATTGCTTGCAGATCTTCTATTTCCCGCAAAAGATGATCACTCGCCTACTCGAAATGGGTGAATGGAAGGTTTAGCAACCTTGGCTATGATCTCGCACAATTGAGATACTTGCTTCTGAAGCTCGTCTTTCTCCGCCTTTTCTTTGTCAAGCCTAAGGAATAGAGCATCTATCAATGTCTGCGTGTCCTGCTTCAATCCTTCTGTGGTGGCTTGACCGAGGGGTACTCTGGTTACTGTCACATCTTCTGCCGTGAGCTCATCCTCCTTCCTTCCGCCGGAATTGACATCTCAGCAAACTTCTGCCCCGACTCTTCGATGATCAACCTTGAAGTTACCTTAGCAACTTTAGGCCTTCTATCTTTTCCGCCTAGACTCCGGAGTAGTTGCAAGTCGTGTTCTTCCAAGTTCATCTCCACTCTCGCTTCTGGAACCAATTGTGAAGCCAACCATTCTGAGAAGTTACTTCTTGAAGAATGAGAAGTTACTGAGTGCACTACCATCTCCCGCTCTACTTCCTCTCCATCAGAAAGTGCCACAGTGTCATGGCTGCCATCTTCTGAGTCATCCAAGGACAAAGCTCTTTCGAACTCTGCCATCTGCAGACTTTAACGTTTCCTCTGGGACAGGTGATGAATGGAGTGGCTGAGGAGAGAAGATGAATGTCGCCGGATTCAGTAGAGGCATGGAAGTGTCCTGCTGCGGTGCAACAGTTGGTGAAGTACTGGGTACTAAAGAAACCGGAGCTAAAGTCATGGCCATAGAAGTGATCTTCTCCTTTGATTGAGATCTTCTGTGTACTTTCAACTTCTCGAACCTTCTGCTGCTTTCTCCTCCATGCTTCCGCTTGAGGGAATCTCCTGCGCCAAATTTTTCCGTGACTTGATTCATCAATGCTTCATCAAGGCAATATCTCTTTGTCGAAGAACACCAAAACAACTCGAGACTTTCTTGTTTGAAGTACGGCTCTATCTCTCCCATTTGATGGTAAGTGTCAAGTACCACATTCCCATCATCTTTAAGATCCATGATATCCGCACTAGTCCAAAGTCGAACACTTGTTTTTTTTGATAGCCTGCTGAAATCCCTCTTTCTAACCTCGTACTCACTTTTGCACTTCATCCAGAAATCCTCCAATGAAGGCACGTGTGCATACTCCTGGGAGATTGTCTTCCCGGCTACTCCAAATGGATCGAAATTCAGCCGTGCCGTGAAGAACTCTTTCTCATCTTCGGGATAACACCTACGTCTCCATCCTCGAGCTCTATGAATGCTCTGGCAGCTATAATGTCCGACAGTGATCGGAAAGAAGCCCGTAGACTTGTGCCGTTTCGACTGAAGGTCGTGTATCTCCACAAGTTGCCTGCTCAACTCCATGGCGATCAATCTATCATTCGGATATCTGGGCATCTTTATTGGTTCTCCAAAAAGCCCGTAACCCTGAGATATGTGAAATCTGCAAACTGAATGAATAGACTGCCAATCTTGGATACGGCTTCCCACGCTTCTTTGCTTACCTTGTTGGCCTTTAGGTCCTTGTCTAGCCTGCAAATGAAATCGTAGAAGAATCCATCATTGACCACTTTGAAATGCTTCTCGCATGCAAGTACAATAAGTTGTGGGTAGCACTCGAAAATGGGGTCCTTAGAAAGAACGCCACATCTATCCACTTGAGAAGATGCCTTGTGAAGAAGCGCAACGCACACCAAGTAGAAGTCATTTTGAAGCTGAAAGTACGCTTCACGTTCCGGAGTTGCTCACCAATGTTGTCACTAATGATTTCCGACCAATTGATTATGGAATCAACCTTGTTGACTTCAATGGTCTTGATGAAAGCATACATCCATGTACGGAAAGTGTAAGCATTCGCCTCGCCATTAATCCTGCATAACAATTTGACAATATCATCGACCTCCTACACCAAATTGGACCGCAGAAGAGTTCTTGGGAACTTAGAAGGAGATCTAGGCTTCTTCATGTATCTGCGTTCATTATGTTCACGCAATCAACTCTATGCTTATCCCACTCCGCCGCCGCATCCCGAAGGCTAATGGAAGTCACCACTTCTTTTAACAAAAGACGCATGAGTGAAGTCTTTCCCGCTCTGGATCTATCAATCAATTCGGAAAGAGGTTCCGGACCACGCAGATCAAGCGTCTCCTATGTCCGCAAGTTTGGAAGTGATGCATGACTCGTTGTGCTTTCTTTTTCATCCCTCTTGCCATGGCTTTGTCTATCTTTGTCGAACAATTCTTTTTCTTCTTATTTGGTCGGATTTCTTCAAAATGGGTGCAGATCTGGATAATTCTTCAAATTCGGAAGATATATTCAATGTATGGACATTGATTAGAGCTCATTTTCAGAAAGCACCTGTAATGAATTCTCGTAATTAATTCGATAAAGATAGCCACCGGAGCATAAATAGTGAATTTTAATTGTAAAAATCTGCACTTTTCAAGTCTTCGCCCAAAAATTGATGTTTAATTTGTATGCAAAGAGAGCATGAATTTTTTCAACTTCACCGAGCACTGTAACACTTATGCAAACAATTATGCAAACACAAATCAATCTCCTTCAATGCATGCGCCAAAATTAGAAGCTTTTAGCTTTGATTTGATCTTCTTTTAAGTAAAATCCTCTTCAAATGGGGCGCACTTTTCCTCGGGGCTACACTTTTTTACCTATGAATTAAATAATTCATCTTTATGGCAGCCCATGCTTATATAACCCTCATAATTTTATAATTAATAATTGCCCTTCCTATTCCTAGCAATTAATTAATTAAAAATCGTGTTCTTCTCTTTAACTGATGTGCTAAAATTGCATGATTAAGGACAGTCATCCATTAAATTAAATTTAATCAATTTAATCATCCACTCTTCACTTCACTTAAGCTTCACAGTGTGCTTTGACCATAGCCACTGAAAATAGAATTTAATTTAATCATTTAATGCTTTAAAAAGCATTATATCCTTCCCAAAAGGGGCGCACTTTTCTTCATGAAGGGGGCAGCCTTTAAATAAATTAGATTTAATTAATTTAATCAATCTATTTTCATCTTTTTACTCCCCTTTGCTTTGTTTGACTTTTCTCCATGTTTAGGCGCCAAAAAGAAGAAGAAATAATTAATTTAATCACCTTAAAGGCTGCCATGTTCTCCCTAAAGGGGTCGCACTTTTTAGCATAATAGAATTCTATTTTTAAAAACACATGGCAATGGGAATTTTTACCCTGCAAGGCAGCCCCGGAAATCCCATGATCCACTTAAGTGATTTGACTTTGACAATGAGATTATTTACCTCCCGCATAGGTGCAATAAAATCCCATGATTTCACTTAAGTCACTTTTCTTTTATTTCACCATGGGAATTTTTACCCTGCAAGGCAGGCAATAAATTCCCGCCTGCCTGCTGCCTCTAATTTTCCCACTGCAACTTAAGTGACTTTTCCATCATGGGAAAAAGTACCCTACAAGGTAGGCAATAAAATCCCACCTGCCTGTTGCTTCTATTTTTCCCATGATCCACTTAAATCCTTTGTTTTCCAAAAATGCGCCCAACCCCGCAGGGGCTTTTTAGTGCACGACTTCGCCTTTTCCCAGTGAACCGGACCTCCGATGGCGACTTCCTTCTGGCACAATGTGCGTATGTGATCTCCGAATACTCCAGGCCAAGAATCGGGCTAACCCGGCAAAGGAATTGATCTAGAGAAATTTCACAGAAAACGAAACAGAAAACACAAAAACACGAAAAATTGTCAAAAGTCACAAATAAAGCCCAAAACTTATTCCTCGTTAAAACCCTTCTAGTATATAGGAATAATGATATGTTCGATCACAACAGGGTTAAAACGGAATGCAAATTTCCTCAAACGGGGCTCAAAATAATTAAATACAAATTTCCCGCAGACAAATCCCGACGATAGAATATAACAATTTTGGGCATCTGGGTATTTGGCGAAAAAGACTAGTATAGCTCTTTGGGAATATCTTGACGCAATACAAGAACTTTGTTGGCTAGATTTTCGCATAAAGCATCAAACCTAAGCAAATCATGAGATAAATCTCCCTCATTTAACCTGGTGAGGCTCCCGTGTCGATTTGTCAATAAAAATGTGTTATTATCTATCGGGGTTTTACTTTAACCACTTAGTTCATGAACCATAACTAAGAAGTTCTCGCAGAAGCAAGTAAGCATTTGTTTAAGAAAGGAAAGTTATAGAAGAAAGAAGTAAAGGAAATACAGAGAAGAAATGGGGAAGATGTGCATCCCAATTGGTAGATAAAGAAAGCTAATTACATGCACATAGAAGAAACTTAATAGATATGAACACACAGAATTATAAAACAAAGGCAGCTCTAGATCTAGATCTAAAATAACACAAAGTTTATCAAGAGATCTAAGATTCAAAGCAAGAAACACAGTACACCGTGACACAAAGTTCTCCGGAAACCTGCTCCTTTGTATTCCTTTGCTCCAAGTTGCTCTCAGGAGTTCAGCACAAAGTCTAGAACTCAGGATTGCTGCTTACAAATTCTGATCGATTATTAACCCGAAGGTTCTTCCTCTACTTATAGAATGTAGAGGGGCAATTACAAGTTGGAAGCTTTAGTTGAACTGGCACATGTGGAAGTCGGAAAAGAAACAACTGGCAATCTCCCTCCTGGAATTCCTCTTTGCATGACATGTATGATTTGCAACTGAAAATAGAACCTTCTATTTTGCACGCCTGCCACCTATCTCCAAGTAGTTGACTTCTTCAAGTAATGGCTTTTAAACCAATCACTTAAGTTGTATAATTTAATTGATCGCTCAATTACTTTGTCGGAGGAAAGAAGAAGGAAGAGGAAAGCTGACTTTGTCCTTTTTCATGTCTGCATGCAGCTGATTCAAACTGGATCTGGAAGCAGCTGGATCTGGAAACAAGCTGGAATTGCAAGCAGTTGGAATTGGAAGCAAGCTGGAATTTTGCCTTCGCATTGTCTTCTCTTTTATCCTTGAAGGTTTTGCAGTTCTTCTTTTTACATGCATCAATGCAAGGTTGGCCATAGATAACTCATCATCCTTATTTTTAATTGCATATGAGCAATTAAAAATTCTGGAAAGCACTCAAGGTGAATGAAAATTCAATGAAAGCTTCAACTAGAAGATGAGAGCACATGCACAAAATCTTGGAAGGAATTTTCCACGCACTGTCTTCTTCACGGGCTGCATTCGAAACAAGAGGATGAAGCCTTTTGTGGCTTTAAGCTTTTGCAACTATGAGATCTGGATCTGGATCTGCATATGGATTTGCATCTGCATCTGCATATGGATCTGCACCTGCATAACAAACTTTGGCAACTGGGCTATGGATGGAAAAGCTGCAACTCGAATAATTCCACTGCTTTTAATCTGCACGCATGAGTGAAGTTTTTCTTGCTCTGGATTTGTCTATCAATTCAGCAAGAGGTTTCGAGCCTAGATCCGTGTCTCCAGTATCTGCAAATTTAGAAGTGATGCATAACTCCGTTGTGCTTTCTTTTTCATCTTTCTTCGCCATAGCTTTGTCTATCTTTGTCTGAACAATTCTTTTTCTTCTTATTTGGCCGGAATTCTTCAAAATTGGTGCAGATCTGGACAATTCTTCAGATTCGGAGGATATATGCAATGTATTGGACATTGATAAAAGCTCATTTTCCTTTGTAAAGCACCTGTAATGAATTCCTACAATTTATTCAGACAAAAATGGCCACCGGAGCATGAATAGTGAATTTTAATTGTAAAAATCTGCACTTTTCAAGCCTGCTGCCCCAAAAAATGGTGTTTAATTTGCACATAAAGAGAGCATGAATCCTTTCAACAACACCTGAGCTCCTGTAACACCTGTGCAAACAATTATGCAGACAAAGATCAACCTCCTTCAAAGCATGCGCCAAATTTGGAAGCTTTTAGCCTTGTTGCCACCTTGCCTGAGCAAAATCCTTCTTCAAATGGGGGCGCACTTTTCCTCTTGGCTGCAATTCTTTACCTGTGAATTAAATAATTCACCCATATGGCTGCCCATGCTTATATAACCTTCACAATTCTATAATTAATAATTGCCCTAACAATTAAAGGCAATTAATTAATTAAAAATCAAGCTCTTCTCTTTTAAATATAGCATGTTTAAGGACAGCCATCCAATCAATTAAATTAATTCAATTTAATCATCCACACTTCACTTCACTTAAGCTTCACAGTGTGCTTTGACCATAGCCACTGAAAATAGGAATTAATATAATCATTTAATACTTTAAAAAGTATTAATTCCTTCTCAAAAGGGGCTGCATTAAATAAATTAAATTTATTTAATTTTGGAATTCTATTTTTAAATTCCTTATGTCCACTTCCCTTTGTTGACTTTTCCACAAGCCTGGGTGCCAAAATTGGGTGAATAAATATTAACAAATATTTATTTAATGCATTATTATTCACCCAAGGTGGGTCGCACTTTTTTGCATAATAGAATTCTATTTTTAAGAATTTCTGACAATGGGATTTTTTACCATGCAAGGCAGGCAATAAAATCCCGTGATTTCACTTAAGTCACTTTTCTTTTATTTCACCATGGGAATTTTTACCCTACAAGGCAGGCAATAAATTCCCGCCTGCCTGCAGCATCTAACTTTCCCACTGCAGCTTAAGTGAATTTTCTATCACGGGAAAAAGTACCCTGCTAAGCAGGTACAAAATTCCCACCTACTGTTGCTTCTATTTTTCCCACTGCAGCTTAAGTGAATTTTATATCATGGGAAAAAGTACCCTACAAGGCAGGCAATAAAATCCCACTTGCCTGCTGCTTCTAATTTTCCCACTGCAGCTTAAGTGAATTTTATATCATGGGAAAAAGTACCCTGCTAGGCAGGTATAAAATTCCCATCATGCCTGCGGCTTCTATTTTTCCCATTGCAGCTTAAATCTTTTGTTTTTCCAAAAATGCGCCCATCCCCGCAGGGGCTTTTCCGTGCACGACTTCGCTTTTTCCCAGTGATCCAGACCTCTGATGGCGACTTCCTCCGGGCATAATGTGCGTACATGTTTTCCAAACTACTCCAGGCCAAAAATCGGGCTTACGGTAAAGGAATTGTTGAGAAAAATTTCACAGAAAACAAAAAGCAGGACACCACAAAAACACTAAAAATTGCCAAAAATTACAAATAAAGCCCAAAACTTATTCCAAGTTAAAACCCTTGGCACATAAGAATAATGACTTATTCGCTCATAATAGAGTTAAAACGGAGCGCAAATAGCCTCATACAGGCTCAAAATAATTAAATACAAATTTCCCCATGAGACAAATCAGCTAATTGACATGAATAAAACAATTTTGGGCATCCGGGTATTTGGCGAAAAAAGGCTAATATGGCTCTTTGGGATTATCTTGACACAACACAGAACTTTCAAGCAATAAAAACACAAAACGACCCATTATTTTAAAAGTACGAAAAATTTCGGATAGGGTATCACAGATTTCAAGGTGAAATCGAGTGACACCAAACTTTCGTGCAATAAAAACACAAAAGCGACCCATTATTTTAAAAGTACGAAAAATTTCGGATAGGGTAGTCACAAATTTCAGGATGAAATCTGGGACACCACTTTGTTTATAATTAAATAATTAAGAATATTTATATTCTTCATTATTTAATATAAACTAAGTTTGTTTATGTTTAATTGATTATTATTAATCAATATTTAAATCGGGGTGCCTTTTTATAAAGTCACATCCTATCACTTAATTGGTTCATGACCCGTGGGGTCAAATAAATATGATCATGTGGCATGATCATTTAATTCACTATGGTAGATTGGTGGAGAGAAGTGAGGAGAGAGGTTTATTGGACTGTAAAACATGTTTCTCAAATAAATGGAATATCTCTTTTCACCGTGGTTTTTACCCCTCAGGGGTTTTCCACGTAAATCGTGTTATTGTGTATTTATTTGTTTTGCATAGTTTAAATGTTTTTCATTAATGTTTATTGCAATGTATTAATTTAATTGGTTAATTAATTTCCTCATCCAAACACCAAACACTTCAAAAGTCCAACTAGATGAAATTTGGAGCAAATATATATTTTATAAATTTAATTCAAGTGCAAACACAACATGAAACTTTGAAAATTCATAACTCCATCAATACTTGGAGTTTCAACACAAACAAATGCTCAAAATGATCTCGGAGAGACTAGTTATCAAATAAAAGTGAAATCATAATTTTCAAACCACGATAACCCCTCCAAAAGTGATCCCAAACTTCCCATTTGGGTAGATCAAGTGGAAGAAGGGTGCCAACAACCGTGAAAGTGCCTAGCTCAAGTAGAAGTGACCTATTCACGAGATAAACACCTTGTTGTTCAGAAATATGCCAACGAAGTCCACTTATGACTCCCAAATGAAACCACCAATGCACACAAGAGGGTTTCCATCCCCAACTATGATCCTATTGAAGGTTTTCGTCCCTGATAAATAACCAAGCAAGGGGTTTCATACCTCAATGGCAAGAAGAGAAGCTACACTAGCTCCAAATCCAAGTAAATGTCAAAATGATGAATGAATAATGATATGTTCTTTCACCATTCGAACCTCCTTAAGTATCCGTCTTTGTCGTCGAGGATGAATTAGAGGACTAATTCCCATGGCCAACCTCTTAATGAAGGCAAAGTGTACTTTTAATCTTCACTTGGTCCTGGTCCTCCAAGAAGACCGACCTCATGTGGAGAAGATACAAATTCCTTTTCTCTTTGCCATTCACCCATCACTGGTCGAATCACTCCAAGCCATAATTAGTAATTAAGGAAAATACAATCACTTACAATGATGGGAATGTTCACCTCCTTGCTTTCCTTCTTGAAGCCCATAGAAGATAGAATGGGCCCAAACACTTCATAATGACTAGCTTGGAAAAGGGGACATTACACGAGAATCAAGAAAACCTAGGTGAGGGCAGCTCTTAAATGATGAAAGAACTTCCATTAATCCTCCCACAAGAACCTTTCGAGTTAAATTTCTACAAAGGGAAGAACAGGGACAAGCGAAACTAGGGTAGTAAGATGGGGATGATGAGATGGATTGGTTCTATGGGGAATACCAAGCTTTGAGGTCAGCCATCTGCCAAGAGCTTTCTTTCCTTGATTTTTGTACCTTGAAGTCAAGGAATGGTCATAAGGGTGGAAGAAGACTTCATAATGATCAGCCTCGGAAAGATATTCAACAAAGGTTGGGGAAAATAACCCTACCTACATATGACGGATCAGCAAAGTGTTCTGTTAGGGCATGGCTCCAAAAGTTGGATACTTATTTGTCCTTGAATCCAATGTATGAAGAGGAGGCACTCAAATTTGTCACCCTCCACTTGGAAGGAGTTGCACATGAGTGGTGGTACCATGGCATGATCACACAAGGGCATGAATCGATCACTACCTTGGAGGAGTTTAGTCAAAAGCTTGCGGAAATATTTGATAGGGTTGATCAAAAGTGCACTTTAGGGAGTTGGCACAATTGAAACAATGCAGCTCCGTGGATGACTATGTGGCTGAATTTCAAAGACTTTCTCGATCAATAGGGATCCAGAAAAACATACCACTTCATCAGTTCCATCAGCACCAAGAAGGAGAAACAAGAAAAGTGAGAAAAATGAGGTAAACGGAGGTTCTGGAAAGAACCGCCGCTCTGCAGCGGCGATTTTGAACCGTCGCCCTACAGGTGGTGGTGGTCCCGAAACCGCCGCCCTGGTCAGGGTGGGGTCCCGAGACCGCCGGTCTACTCTGTGGTGGCGGTCCGGACACTTTCAAACATAAAAGAAGAATGGAACGCGAATGGACACGAACTTGAAACGCCAGCCGTGTCTCTTCCCTTCCATGCCCTTTCACATCCTCCAGTGCACGAGAGGACATGGGAAGGCCTATAAATGCATGAAAGGAGCAAGAGAATGATCATTCGAAGATCCAGAGAGATCGAGAAGCAGAGTTTAATGAGAGCAAGTGAGCAAGATCTTCAGTGTTGGAATGGAATTGTAGGAGCAAGGTGTAGAAACAGAGCAAGCAAGTAATTGGAGAGAAGGTTTACATTGTTTCTTCTTTTCATACTTATTGTAATCTGTAATTGTCTATATTAGACCAATAAAAGTGGGAAGAAAGAGCATTTTGCCCTTCCCAATGGTTTTCCTCCTTGGAGGTTTCCAGGATAAAATTGTTGGTGTTGAAGTTTTGAATTATTTCCTTCTCTGCAATTTCCTTTCTATAGCACTAGATAATCAGTCATGAAGCTCTAATTTTTCAAGAAAATCTGTCATTTTCCAAAGTTGAAAGTAGAACAACATAATTGTGTGATTCGTAGAGTTCCAAAGTAGAAGTTTACGGATCATTTTGGTATCAGAGCTGATTATATATCCAGGACTATGGTATTCGAATCTTTCTTGTGATTTTGTATGACAGTGACAAGGTCCAAAGGTGAAGAAGTTTTACCTTGAGCTAGATATTTCTACGAAGAAGTGGAAACAGAGAGTTCGAGCTCAAATGGAGGAAGAGAACTTGGTCCGTAGAGTCGAGATGCTAGAGACCATGATGGATAGATTGCATAGGAAACAAGAAGAGCTTTCAGATTTGCAAAAGATGGCTTCGGTTAAGCAAGATTCCATGGACTCGGTGGTTCGAGAACTAGCCGAAAAATTCGGTATCGGAAAGAGCCACGAAGAGGAAGAATGGGAAGAGCATGAAGAGACACCAATTGTAAGCGAGAAGGTAAAATCTGCACATACACCTTTTAAAGTTGAAACAAAAGTGGAAATAAAGAATTTTGAAGGACAAGTAGATGCAGAATTACTGGATAAATGGCTAAAATAGTTGGAAGTCTACTTTAGTGTGCATAATGTCACTGAGGCACAAAGGGTCACCTTTACACGTCTCAAAATGGAAGGTCATGCTCTAGTTTGGTGGGAAACCCATCTAGCCACTTGTGAGAAGAAGAAACGTCCTATTGTCAGTACTTGGAAAGGTTTTAAAGAATTGATTAGAGCTAACTTCTATCCTATTGGCCATAAGACTAACATGATGATTAAGTGGTAGTACTTTAGACAGGGCAGTGGTCAAAGCATGCAAGACTACACTACGGAATTTCGGAGACAAGCCATGTTGCTTAATATGGACTTGGAGGATGAGGACATTCTGACCAAGTATTTGGGAGGACTTCACACTCACCTTCGAGAGGAAGGTAATCTCCACGAAGCCCAAGGATCTCAATGAAGCTTGTGTACAAGCATACTACATTGATGACGAGAAGAAGCAAGGAGAAATAGAGCCAAAGGGAGACCAGTCAACAGAACAACAGGACAAAGAACAAGGGAAGACAAGTAGCAGAGGTAAATGGAAAGGTAAACATGTCGCTACTGCTTTGCATACTTGTAAAGATCCTAAGAATTTCTGTAAGAATTGTGATGTAAATGGACATACTGACGCCACATGTTGGAAGTTGCATCCGGAATTGCACCCAAAGCACCGAACCAAGGATTCCAAGAAATCCATGGCCACTATGAAGACAGAAAGAGAGGTGGAGATTGAGGATGATTCGGATGTAGACGAGAGGTTGGGATGCATGGCCACTAACATGTATGGGAAGCAGAAGAAGAAGAGATGAGTAAGCTATTTCAAATCAGAATCCAAATCAAGAAGACTAAGGTAAACGCTTTAGTAGATTCTGGTTCTCAGTCAAATTTGATTTCTGATGCGGTTGTAGAACAGCTTGGTCTAGAGACTTACGCGCATCCACATCCATACCCACTGGGATGGGTGAAGAAGGGTGTAGAAATACAAGTTACAAGGAAGTGTAAGTTTTAGTTTGGGATAAATACCCAATACATAGATGTATTAGAGGCTGATATTATTCCACTTGATGCATTTGACGTTGTCTTCAGAAGTCCTTACTTGTATACTGGGATGTTGTGTTCACAAGGAGGGAGAACCTGGCAGATGGGTCAAGGATGGAGTCAGTTTTAACATCCGGGCACACCAGAGCAAATCAAAGAAGGCTATGGTAAGTGCCAACCAAGCACCAAGACTTATTCAGGCAAATCATCAGTTTTGTTTGCTTTCATTGGAAGAAAAGCAAAATGGACGTGAGAGCACAGATATTTCGACCAAAGGATGGAGAATTTGGATAGCACTTGTCAATTTTTGCAGAAGAAGCCACCACAGGAACTACTCATTCAAGGAGCAAAACAAACTTCCACTATGCAGTCACCGTATCTACCTACGGATTCACTGGACCTAACCGTGGGGCAGCAAGAAGAAGAGGAGATACAAGGAATGGTGGTGACTATAGCAGCAGCGTACTTGGAGAGGATTCGGCCAATCCATCTCAAGAGACAAAGACAAGAAAGGACTAAACCACTACAAGTATGGGACCTTCACCATACTTGAGCAGGTTGGAGAAGAAACCTTTAGGCCATACTTCATGCAGATGCACGCGATAGTAAGTTGCAAGAGCTCGCATCCACTAACACCATCTATGCATGAAAAGAAGGAAAGATACAAAAGTTACCTTCCAAAGAGGATTGTACTCGAGGCAACTCGGAGGAGGATGTAGCACTTGGAACAAAAACCAAAGATCCACAGGAGTCTTGGCAGGTTGGACGAGAGAAGACACCAAGGCAAACCCAATGGTACTCGAATGAGCACGAGAGGGAGTTGATTCCTCTACCACTCCCCCACTAAGCTTTTGTGGGACCAAAAGCCTCCTAAGTAGGGGAGGTATGATCCATAGGGATCCAGAAAAACACACCACTTCATCAGTTCCATCAACACCAAGAAGGAGAAACAAGAAAAGTGAGAAAAATGAGGTAAACGGAGGTTCTAGAAAGAACCGCCGCTCTGTGTGCAAAGCGGCGATTTCAGAACCGTCGTCCTACAGGTGGTGGTGGTCCAAACCGCCGCCTGGTCCAGGGGGGTCCCGAGACCACGGCCTACTCGTGGTGGCGATCCCGAGACCGCGCTCGTGGCGGCTACGGACACTTTCGAACAAAAAAGAAGAATGGAACGCGAATGGACGCGAACTTGAAGCGCCCAGCCGTGTCTCTTCCCTTCCATGCCCTTTCACATCCTCCAGTGCACGAGAGGACATGGGAAGGCCTATAAATGCATGAAAGGAGCAAGGGAATGATCATTGAAGATCCAGAGAGATCGAGAAGCAGAGTTTAATGAGAGCAGTGAGCAAGATCTTCAGTGTTGGAATGGAATTGTAGGAGCAAGGTGTAGAAACAGCAAGCAAGTAATTGGAGAGAAGGTTTACATTGTTGCTTCTTTTCATACTTATTGTAATCTGTAATTGTCTATATTAGACCAATAAAAGTGGGAAGAAAGAGCAGTTGCCCTTCCCGACTAGTTTTCCTCCTTGGAGGTTTCCAGGATAAAATTGTTGGTGTTGAAGTTTGAATTATTTCCTTCTCTGCAATTTCCTTTCTATAGCACTAGATAATCAGTCATGAAGCTCTAATTTTTCAAGCAAATCTGTCATTTTCCAAAGTTGAAAGTAGAACAACATAATTGTGTGATTCGTAGAGTTCCAAAGTAGAAGTTTACGGATCACTTTCCGTGATGGTGTTGAATGTTTCTGCAAAGAGACTTGTGGTTTTGTTTGTTGAGGGTTTGATGGACCCCCTCAAGGGTTTGGTAAGAGCTTTCAACCCTCTTTCACTCCAAGAAGCAATCAAAAAATCCCTTGATTTAGAAAATTCAGCTCCAAGGACAGCCATGATTAGTGGGCAGCCTAAGACCGCTTTGGTTAGTGGGCAGCCAAGGACAACATTGGGGTTTGGACAGCCAAGGACAGCAGCAGCAAATGGGCAACAAAAGGGACCTTTTGGGCAGTCCAAAACAGCCTTTGGGGCAGCCAAAGAAGCCATTACAGCAAGTACCAAGCATGCAAAAGGAGCTGCCTAAAACAAGCAATGCATGGGACACAAGGAATGATTTGAGGAGAAAAGGGTTGTGCTTCAATTGCAAGGATCCTTGGACACCGGATCACTTAGGTAAGGGGCATGTACATTATATTGAAGTATTTTCAGATTGTGAAGAGGAAGGAGCTGAAAGTGAAGAGGTGATGCCAAAGCATGAACTGGATGAAAACATTGACTCTTTGGACAACACTCTTGCCACTTTATCCGGTGCCCCTAGATATCATCCTTTTCGTGTGAAAGGTGTGTTGAAGGGTCAAAAGGTAACAGTTTTGATTGATAGTGGAGCTACACATAATTTCATTGATGAGGGTTTGGTTGCTAGGATGGGGCTTGAAGCGGAAGACTTCAAGGGTTTCAAAGTGACCATGGCTGATGGGTTTTCTATTCCATGCACCAAGAGGATTCCAAAGCTCAATATCACCCTTGGAAGGCATAAGGTATGTGATGACTTTTATGTGGTTGGCATAGGTGAGATGGATCTTGTACTTGGTGTTCAATGGTTGCACTCTTTAGGAGAATTCACACAAAATTACCAAAGTATGGAGCTGAAGTTTAAGGTGGAAGGAAAGGAAGTTGTACTCCGAGGCATGGCTAGTGGAGCTCCACAAGTGGTCACGACAAAAAGGATGGAAAGAGCCTTCAATAGAGGGCAAGTTGTGTGGGCTGCTCATTGTATGGTAAGTTCTACTCATGCATTTTCAGAACAGCAGCCATATCATGTAGATATTCAGCCCTTAATTGATAAGCATGCTAAGGTTTTTGGTAGTATTCCACATGGGTTGCCACCGGATAGGGGTTTCCAACACATCATTGAGTTGGAACCGAGTTCTAAACCGGTTATCACTACTCCATACCACCATCCAAGAGCATACAAGGAAGAAATTGAGAAGGCAATTAAGGAGTTGTTGGAAATGGGTCACATTAGGCCTAGTTCTAGTCCTTTTGCTTCTTCGGTTGTGTTGGTTAAGAAGAAGGATGGAACTTTAAGGATGTGCATTGATTACCAGTTGTTGAATAAGAAGACCATCAAGAATAGGTATCCCATACCTAGGATTGATGAATTGTTGGATGAGCTACATGGGGCAGTGTTTTTCCAAAATTGATTTGAGATCCGGCTACCACCAAATTCGGGTAAGAGAAGAGGATGTGCAAAAAACAACATTTAGATGTCATTTTGGGCACTTTGAGTTTCTGGTTATGCCATTTGGTTTGACTAATGCACCAACACTTTCCAATCATGCATGAATCATGTTTTTAGCAAGTATTTGAGGAAATTTGTGTTGGTTTCTTTGATGACATCTTGATCTATAGTAGGACATGGGAGGAGCACCTCCAACACTTGGATAAGGTGCTGGAAATTTTGGAACAACAGTCCTTTTATGCAAAAGAATCCAAGTGTGAGTTTGGGTTGACTGAAATTTTGTATTTGGGACATCTTGTGAATGCATAAGGGGTTCATGTGGATCAACAAAAAAATCAGGCCATCTTGGATTGACCGCCACCTACCAATATATCACAATTGAGGGGATTTTTGGGTTTGTGTTGCTACTACAAGAGATTTGTGAAAGGGTTTTCACAACTTCTTGTTCCTTTGACTGATTTAACTAGGAAGGAGCTTTCAGCTGTCCAAAACAACCCAACTACCATTTACTAAGCTAAAAAAGATGAGTTCTTGCCCAAGTACTTGCTATTCCAGATTTTTCTATTCCATTTGTGCTTGAATGTGATGCTTTGAGTGAAGGTATAGGGGTTGTTTTGATGCAAAATAAGCATCCCATTGCATATGAGAGCCGAAACTCAAGGAGCATGAGCAGAATTTCTCCATCTATGACAAGGAAATGTTGGCCATCATGCATGCATTGGCCAAATTTTGGCAATACTTGGTTTGTGGTCAAAACCAACCATAATAGCTTGAGGTTCTTTCTTCACCAAACGGATTTGAATGACCAACAACAAAAGTGGGTAAGTAAACTTCAAGCATATGATTTTGATATTGAATATGTCAAAGGGAAAAATAATGTGGTTGCAACACAAAATGGAAAGATGAAGGCAAAAATTTCAGAACAAACAAGGTTACAATTGCTTGAGGGCAAGTAATTTGGGTGGGAGGACTGTAATGTCCCCTTTTCTAAACTAGTTCGACTTGAAGACCTTGGGGATCATTTCTTCATGTGCAATTTAAGTGAGAAAATAAGGGAAGTGCATTTGTGTTATAATTGTCTTTTGTTATTTTCAACTTTGTAATATTCTTGTAAAAAGGCAAATTGTCAATTGTAGCACTAGAAATAATAGGTTGCACCAACTTCAAAATAGAAAAAGAATGTTACAAAGGGGATATCATCCCTCTTTATGTGCAATTTAAGTGAGAAAATAAGGGAAGTGCATTTGTGTTATAATTGTAATTTGCTATTTTCAGCTTTGTAATATTTTTGTAAAAAGGCAAATTGTCAATTATAGCACTAGAAATAGTAGGTTGGTAGCTAAAGTGCAAAGCACCAACTTCAAAATAGAAAAAGAATGTTAAAAGGGGAGGTCGTCCCTCTTTAAGTGGGAAAAGTAAATGTTAAAAAAGAATTAAAGTGTCCCACATGGAGCGCTCCACAAGGAAAAGAAAGAAAAAGGCTATAGAGTGTAATATCCCACTTCCGGGATCAATGCAAACAACCAACTCTCTAACACTCTAATCAACTGGGACTAGCAAAAGCTCAATTAGTACTACTTGAACCAGTTGAGTAGATGACTCAATAAACCCAAATAATAGGGGTTTAATGGCCTCTATCACAACTCACACAGCATTAACTCTCAACTGAACTTAATGAGATTCAGAAAATCAGTTTGAATCTCTCTTGCAAGTCGCTGTAACTGTATGTATAAGTCAGCCCTATACTTCATTCCATATGCAACCAATGAATCCTTGAGGTATAACAGCCAATGGATGCACATAAACTTAAATTAAACCTTTGGTACAGTCTGCTGGTAATTGTGCTTTAAAATGTGTACCAAACATACCTTTACAAGCTCCAAATGGGATCTCTAGTGCATAGAGAATAGGGCAGATTTAGGAAGATCAAATGAGCATGGATTTCGTTGTCAAAATAGCAATCAACATCATACCCAAACGGCTTTATCCAGATCGCTGTCACAGGACCTTCCAAGCACCATTAAAACATGCAAAAATCGTTGTTCCCAAGCACCATCATGAAGGATGAAGTCGCTGTTTATAAACACTTAAAAATATGCAATAAATATATGGATCTGGACCTTCCTGACACAGATTGCTGCAATAAACCTTAACCTTATTTGATTAAGCTTAGAATGTATTGCAAAGACACTCAATATTCTACCAAACACCCACAAGCAAGTTGCTGGCCAAGAGAGACATCAATCATGCAAATAAATAATTAGCACTCACTCCAACTGAGTCGCTGCCAGGAGGGAGAAAACAGCAGTTTATTACAGTCCAAATTCAAACCATGCACATCCACAGTAGTCGCTGGAGTTATATAAAAATAAAGCAATTAATTTGCAGGATATATATAGCTCCACCCTTGCATCAAACATTCAACATGACCTCCAGGTGAAGTCGCAGATTTTAGACCAGCATACAGCAGTTTAAAACCTTCCACAACCAATCAAAAACACACCCAGGTTTTGCGCCAAACTTGTCCACATAAATCCACTTAGCAAGACACATAATACTCTAAAAACCAGCATTAGATAATGTATTCAAACAACTCATAACATTAATGACAAGTCGCCAAAGCTAGGAAGGAAATTACCCACAAATCGACTTGCAAAAGGAACTCCAAAATCACTTATATTTTATCACAAACCGGCTGCTACAGTGGCGCTACAATGACGTCGCTACAGTAAAAGGCAGATTTTCACTTGCAAATTAAATCCAAATGCTTGCCAAAGCCAAAAACATGGATCTAGCAAATAATCACTTCAATTGATTTTCAATAACCAGCTTAAAACAACCTCCCACGCAAGAGAGAGAGAAAGCATCAATGGGCATGCATCCCAACTCCAAGCATGGAGTATCAAAATAAGTTCATCATAGCATAATCATAATAATGACCCTAGCACTCCTTTTATAAGCAAGGAGGCACAAAATTCGAAAACCCTAGGAGAGGGAAAATATTAAATAAAAGCAGTTTGTTTTCCCTAGGTGTGGCGTCCCCTTTGCAAAGGGTGATTTTATCAATGAAAGCCACCTAACTTTTTATTTAATTAATTCCCCATTTAATTTTATATATTTTGGGAATTAAATTAAATAACTTTTATAAAATAATTAAATAATTATTGCTCCAGGCAATAATATTTAATTATTTAATAAAAATGTTCCCCTTGCACATCCCGAAGCCCACGGGGACGTATAGGCTAAGGGTCTTCAGAAATGGGGACATTACATAAAGATAAATGGTGGGGCTCATTATAAGGATCATCGGGAATTGGATACTTTTCTTTTGAAAATTGGAGCATTAAGCTCTCATTTTCAACCTTTGAGAATAAAAACCCTCATTGGATGCTATTGAGAAGGAAAACCCTCAATAGTCACAACACTTGGGAACAAAAACCCTCATTTGTTGCATTGATGGCTTCATCTGGGAGTCGTAAGTGAGCTTCATATTCAGAAGTTTAGAACAGTAAGAGTTTTCATCCATGCTAGGGCACAAATTCTAGCTAGGACACGTTTTTTTGGATCTGCCACACTCATTTCCAACTTGGGCAACCCATTAGGAGATTTCAAGATCACTTTTCAATGGGTTTCTATGGTTGGAAAAATATGAACTTAATTTTATTTGATAGCTACCATTTTTGTGGTCATTTTGAGCTATCATTTGCATTGTATCTCGAAATATTTATGAAGATATGGATTTTGAAGTTTAATTGTTTTTGGACAATAACTAATTTCAGGTCTATACTTTGTTGTTGAAGCATTTATTTTGCATTATTTCATCAAGGGTTTCAAGTTGATATACTTGAAGGTTTGTATGAGAAATACTAAAATCTAAATTTTACTGGGTCACTTATGGTTTTGGGGACCTAAAATAGGTTGTTGCCCTAATTCTTGTATAAAATCGATTGTTGTCATAAACCTTCGTGTTTATACGCGTGGTTGTAATAAATTCCAGCAATGTCGGCGCAAATTTTAATATTTCTCACACACAAATGTTTAGAATTATATCAACAACTTGAAACCCTTAATGAAATAATGCAAAATAAATGCTTCATCAACAAAATATATTTGTTGGAATTACTTATTGTCCAAAAAACAACAAAAACTTCAAAAATTCATATTTTCATAAATACTTGGAGTCATGTCCATTTTTGGAGACTAGCGGAATTGAATACCTTAACCCATTCTTCCTCCTGTGGGTTTAAGGAAAGAAGCAAGGAAGACTTGGATGACATTTTTAAATAGATATTTTCATTATTATCATGTATTCCTATTGGGAAGCCAAGCACTCCAATGGAAGAACTCATTTAATTAAATATAAAGTATTTTGAGCATGTAGGTTCGAATACAAATTAGATAATTTAAAGGTACTTATTATAAGGTCAGCCATAAGTTATGTAGCACCCCTTATGTTATAAAAGGAGGATGTTTGGCCATTAGTGATATGTTGAATCTTATTATTTCTTTTGGGTAAAGTTGTACCTTTCCTCTCTCTCATCAAGGACAAAAACCCTTGTTTGAGACCTCTTGAGGATAAAAACCTTTAATGACAATGGAACTTGTCTTGGGACAAAAAACCTCAAGCAAGGATACTTGGAATTATTGCATATCTCAAGGAATTTGGAGATGATATTTTTTTATCTAGCCCTAGGCGACTTGTATCATGAGTATGTTGGATATGTTTTGATGAATGTATGATATGATTTCTTGCATGGATGGACATACTATTTATTAAAGGTGAAGCAATCATTTCCTCGCATGTTTGAGCCACTAATTCATTATTTCCAAGAGGGGCAAATTGCTTGTAGGGCAGATTTGGCATGTTTGAGTGGATGTTTGGGAAAGTTGATTTGATATTTGCATTCTTCATATTTTTAAACCCCAAGATCCCAAGTTTCATGAATTTTGGAGCTTCCTAGGTAAAGTTATGAATTTTTAAAGTAACTCTACAAACAAGGTTTATAGAAATTCATATCTTCATTTCTAGGGCACTAAAAATCAATTTTCCTTCATATTTTAATTGTTGTTAATTAATCAGAATTTTTGAGCTTGATTAGGCACATTTTCAGCGAGTTTAGGGCATCCAAAAGTGAGTGGGAGTTCCCAAAACAGGTTGTTGCCCTAGGAAGGGAAAAATTATAGGTTTCGATATGCATTTTTAGTCATACCCAACCCCCAAAAGTCTGATTACTGAGTCGTCTAAAAATTAATTTCAGTCATCTCTCCTTGAGTCCTAGCTATTTTTGGAAGTCCCCCGAAAAGGGACATTACAATTGGAATAGCCCACGAAGTCTCATTACAACCATCTAAAAATTAATTTCAGTCATCTCTCCTCCAGTCCTAGCTATTTTCCGGAAGTCCCCCAAAAAGGGACATTATGCTTGGAGATACAATGTAAATGATATCTCAAAATGAACACAAAAATGGTAGCTATCAAATAAAATTAAGTTCAGATTTTTCCAGCCATAGAAACCCATTAAAAAGTGATCCTGAAATCTTCAAATGGGTCTCACAAGCTGGAAATGAGCGTGGCAGCTCCAAAAGAGCGTGCCCTAGCTGGAATTTGTGCCTTAGAAGTTAGCACAAATGAAAACCCATGTTCTGAAATTCTGAATATGAAACTCACTTGTGTCTCTGGATGAAGCCACCAATGCAACAAATGAGGTTTTTCGTCTCCAAGTGTTGTGACTATTGAGGGTTTTCATCCTCAATAGGATCCAATGAGAGTTTTCGTCCTCAAAGGCTGAAAATGTTCGCAATGCTTCAATTTCCAAAAGAGAAGTATCAAATTCACTTGATGATCCTTACAATGAGCCCCAACATTTACCTTTATAGCTTTTTTCTTTCTTTTCCTTGTGGAGCGCTCCATGTGGGACACTTTATTTCCTTTTTAACATTTACTTTTCCCACTTAAAGAGGGACAACCTCCCCTTTTAACATTCTTTTTCTATTTTGAAGTTGGCACTTTGCACTTTAGCCACCAACCTACTATTTCTAGTGCTATAATTGGCAATTTGCCTTTTTACAAAAATATTACAAAGCTGAAAAATAGCAAATTACAATTATAACACGAATGTACTTCCCTTATTTTCTCCCTTAAAGCCCACGAGAAGTAGAAATGGGCCCTAAGGTCTTCAAATCGAACTAGCTTGGAAAAGGGAACATTACATTGTCCTTGAATCAAATATATAGTGCAAAATTTTGAGAGCAATTCATAACACACTATAATATCCCACTTCGAGATCAAATGAAAATTAGGCAAACCACCAACTCTTCAATGCTCCAATCAAATACAAATAGTCAAATCCAGTCAGAAATATTTGAACCGATCAAATAGATGACTCAATAAACCCAATAGAAGGGGTTTAATGGCCTCTAATGAATGGCTTACTCCCAGCTGAAGCTAAACTCTTCAGGAATCAGACTTCTTGATGGATTAATTATAAATGAGCTCATGCAAACATGCTCTAAAAGTAGTGCTTAAAGCATCAAGGAAACATACCACTCTCAGCTGTCAAAGTAAGGATGTCTTAGTCATAAAAGGGATGCAAACAAGTTACGATCCACTGCTACTATGGTTTGCTGCTATGGAGCTCCACAATTCTATTAAACCAAGCCTCATCAACAGCAAATGATATCCAAACTGATCATTGAACCATGCAATATTATATTCAACAAATAGACCCAGATCGCAGCCTTGAAGAGGCCCAAACTTACCAACAAATCATGCAATTACCAGTTGCTGGGCTTAATAAAATTGCACTAACAGTTTGCTGCTTATGTTAGGATCAAAACATGTAATAAATGCCCAACTTTCACCCCTAAAGAAGTCGTTGTTTGATGGAAATGAAGGCAGCCTACAGATCGCTATTACAAGGGCTCCAAAAAATCATTAAATCATCGATAAGTGAATGGCAGAGATGCATACCAACCCAGATTTATACCTCTCATACAGGTCGCATGAACTGCTCCAAAGGCATATATTAAATCTGATCCAAACTTTATCTATAGATTGCTGCAAAAGGGTTGATTATCCACTAAACAAGCATACAAAATCATATCCGAGTCTCGCTATCCAAATCACTGCTATTAGAGGTTGCAAAACACCACAATACCATGCACTAATCAGATCACCATACTCAGAAATAACAATCACATAGAAGACATGCAAATGAGATGGAAAATCGCTGCTAATATGTTCACTTTGCACTCAGCTTTATCCTCTAAACCAGTCACCAACAAAGCATGCAATTCGCTAGGGTTTTCGCTGGGATATAGAACAAAATATTGCATTCAAACCAGTAGCTTCAGTCAACACATAAGCACCATAAAAGTTGCCAAATCGATTTGCAAAAACACTCATAAACCCGCTGCTACAGTGACGTCGCTACAGTAAAAGGACAGATTTCACTTGCAAATTAAATCAAATGCTTGCCAAAACCAAAGACATGGATCTCACAAATAAATACTTCAACTAAATCTCAAAACCAGCTCGATCCAACCTCCCACGCAAGAGAGATAGAACATCAAAGGGCATGCATCCCAACTCCAAGCATGGAGTATCAAAATAAGTTCATCATAACATAATAATAATAATGGTCCTAGCACTCCTTTTATAAGGAGGCACAAAATTCGAAAACCCTAGGAGAAGGAAAATATTAAATAAAAGCAGTTTGTCTTCCCTAGGTGTGGCGTCCCCTTTGCAAAGGGTGATTTTATAAATTAAAAGCCACCTAAATATTTATTTAATTAATTCCCCATTTAATTTTTATATTTTGGGAATTAAATTAAATAATCTTCATAATTAAATAATTAAATAATCAAATAATTATTGCTCCAGGCAATAATATTTAATTATTTATTAAAAATGTTCCCCTTGCACATCCCGAAGCCCACGGGGACGCATAGGCTAAGGGTCTTCAGAAAATGGGGACATTACACGCACTCTTGGCTGGTCACCCAGGTATTTCAAAAGTTAAAAGCAAGGGAAAGATTCTTTTGGAAGGGACTCAAGGGAGAAGTCCTTGAGAGTGCCTTACTTGTCAACAAAACAAATCTAAGCAGGAAATTTCAGCTGCCTTGTAGCATCCCTTACCCATTCCAACTCATAAATGGGAAAGTATTTCAACGAATTTCATCACAGGACTTCCTGTAATGTCCCCTTTTTCAAATTAATGGACATTAATAATATTTCTAAGTTGGGCCCAATCAATTCATTATCTAGGGGCAACTTATTAATATTATTATAAGAATAAAATGTATTTTTAAATATTGGCAGGTAGAAGACCCCTTTTAGCCTATTTTCCATTGTATTCAATCAGCTAAAGGGAGAATAAAGGAGGAATTAATAATCTAATTTTAGTACTAAAGTAATTCTTATTATTGGTACTTTAATTAATTATTAAAGGTTGGTGGAAAAATAAAGTAATATTAAAATAAGAAAATAAAGTTACTTTATTAATCCCACATGGAACGCCCCACTTGAAAAATAGAGACAAAAAGTATAAAAGGAGGTGAAGAGGGGTTCATTTGACATCTTTTGCTAATTTGATATCTATTTTCTGGTTTGGGCTGATTGCTCTTCCATTTCTACATTGAAGGATGAAAACCCTTTGGTGTATTTGCATTAGAGGACGAAAACCCTCTCTTGCCAAGGTTGAAGAACGAAAACTCTTCATCCTTTGTGTGAAGATCCTCCATTTCAGGAGTTTCTATTGAGCTTTCAAGGAGTATTTCAGCAGTGATTGAAGACCCAATATTGCAGATTTGAGGCATTCCAGCTAGGGTTTGAAGACAAGAGTGTTTGGGCAAATTTCTACCTTCATTTTCAGCCATATCTAGGGTTATCTACACCCTTGTGGGTGGATTTTGACACATTCTAGGGAACGGTTGTCCCGGATCTCATCACCAACAGCTTTTCCATAATTTTGGAGGCCATATTCAACTTTGTTTCAGTGGATTTGGGCTTGGGATCACTTCTTTCCAGCCACTTTTGTAAGTTGTACTTCTGAAAACTTTTAATAAATTTCCAGCACTTATTTTGGGTCCAAAAATTATATATTTTGGTATTCATACATGCATAATTAATTCTGATTATTTTGGCAAAGATTCGGTTAAGTTTAGATCAGATTTGAGAGTTTTTGGTCTCTATAGCAGCTCGTCATTTCTAGGGTAATTTCAGATCTGAAAATTGAGGATAACTTGCATTATTATCATAAATTTCTTCAACCAGTTTGCTGCGATAAATCAGGAATTTCAGGTGTTCTCTTTGGGGTTTGAATATTCTCCATTGGAGACATACATTCCCCGGTTCAAGGTAAGAGTGGTATTTATGTCGCAATTGACCGGCTCATTAAATAAGCTCATTTTATTTTTCAATCCCAATCAAGTTCAATGCACCACTAGTGGTTGATCTATTTTTTAGAGAATTTTTTAGACTTCATGGACTGCCTAAGCACATCATAAGTGACAAGCAATAGGTTCATCAGTTTATTTTGGCAAAAAAATTCCGCTTAACAAAAACAGAATTGACTCCAAGTACTAGTTGTCAACCTCAAACGGATGGACAAACCGAAATAGTGAACAAATGGTTTGAAGGATATCTAAGGAACTATGTGGCAAGGAAGAAATTAGATTGGATCAAACGGCTCTAGATGGGGAGCATTACTTCAACACTTCTTATCATATGTCCACCGGCATGACTCTTTTCAAAGCTTTGTATGGTTATGACACTTTTCCTTTTTTGATTTCATTATATCGGATAGTAGAGTGCCATGGGCCAAAGATTTGGTTAAATAGTGTTAGGATATATTAGAGGTACTCAAGGAAAATCTCAGGCATGCACAAAACCAACAGAAATTATATGCAAACCAGCATAGGGTTGAGAAGACTTTTGAGGTAGGAGACATGGATTTTTGAGATTCCATATAGACAATCTTTCCTCAAGCAAAGAGGAGCTGAAAAAATTAAGCCACATTTCTATGTGCCATACAGAGTTAAGACAAGATTTGGAGAAGTTGCCTGTGAGCTAGAGTTGCCTGAGCATAGTCGAATACACAATGTCTTCCACATTTCATGCCTCAAAAGGGCACTAGGACAACATATCACTCCTTCAGCTGAGTTGCCTCCTTTGGATGATGAAGGCAAGCTGATTTTGGTTCCAGAGGCTATCATAGATGTCATAGAAAAGAAGCTAAGGAACATGAGCATAGTAGAATAATTGGTACGCTAGAAGGATCTCCAGTTGAGGATGCCACATGGGAAGGTGCACAAATTTTGGAGTAATCTAACTTGCAATTATTAGAAGACCCTTAGCCTATCCATTATTTCCCGTAGGCTAATGGGGTGGTAAAAGGGGAATAAAATTAATAATTTAACTAAGTTGGCCAAAAGTAACTTTATGTTATATTATAAAAGACAACTTATGTTTTATTATTAAAAATAAAAATAAAGGTGACTTATTTTAATAAAGCAAGTCAACATCAAATTAAAAGATGGGACATTGCTTTTGGGGCTTTTCATTGGAAAAAGTGAAAGGAAAATTATAAAAGGACATTGAGGCTCATTTGGAAAGCATTCTATTTGGCCATTCAATTTGTGAAGTTTGAGCATTTGCCTCAGCTTTCAGCATTAGAGGACGAAAACCCTCTAGTGGATTGAGACTTGGGGATGGAAACCCTCCGGTCTTGTGAGGTGGTTCCAATCAGGGATTGTAATAGGGGTTCTATTTTTGCAAATAAATTGTAAATCCAGCTAGGATTTCAGCATGGAAAAATTCTCTAAATTGTACTTGGCTGTTTGCAAATTAAATAAAATAAAATTCTAGGTTGCTGCCATAAATTGTGTTGTTTAGAAATTCAGAAATTAAGGGTAATTCCAGTATTTTATTTCCAGCGGTAAGGGTTTTTGTGAATTTTCAGAATTTTCTAATTTTCCCAATTAAGGGACATCACAATTTCATCTTCTAAATAATCCTCCAACTGAATTATGACTTCATGTGCAGCGTTGCTAACTTCATTGTCACATTGTTCATCCTTTAAGTCCTAAATCATCAGCTCTTCACTTATCTACCCATTCAAATCTACGAGTTCTCTTTCTGCTCCTTTGTTCCATTGGCAGGATGTCACAATTTACATTCAAATCAATCTTGGTTGCTTGAAGCCATCGGCATCCCAACAAAGCATCTGTATGGTCAAGATAAATGAACAAGTCAATAGACAGCACTAAACTTACCACACCGATGTCAGAGCTGACTTTGCTTATAATGACATCAACAGTAATAGAATTAAGCATCAAGAACAGCCAACTTTGTGTCTTAGTCTACAACATTTCTTACACTAGCATTTATAAGAGCCAAAATAGTCATTTTATAGGTTTTGACAAAGCACAAGCAAACCATATGTTGTAGGGAGCCTTCAGCAAATTATTTCACGTGATTTATTCTGAAATCTTCCTATGAGTTTAGTTGTACACGAATTTTTATTTCAGCTATTATGTCCTGGTGATATCATATGGATTAGTTTAGATTTGATAATTATGTCCTTTGTGATTTCATCAAAGGTTCTCAAGGGATCCTTGTTTCTAATATCATGCCAACCTAGACGAGTTTGAAACGAAATTGATGTCGTGTATACCTGATCAAGGGCAAAGCATAACTGGTTCCTATGGGCCCTTGGAACTCAGCAATGGCTTCGTCAATTACTATCAAAGTTGTTTTTATATGATTCCATTGTGATGAATCAACCTTGCAATACTTGTAATCATAGTTGAACTACTTGGCGAGTTCCCAAGCACACCCAGGTTTTAATCCCAGATGAGTATTTTCTGCCCAAACTTGCAGTTTTTTTGCAGTCGAGTTTTTTCACAGTACTCGTGAGTTTTTTCACGAGTTATCAGCAGGCTGTTGTATTTGCATGATGATGTGATTTTGCACTTTATTAGTATTCAAATCTAATAGAAAACACTTCCCCAACGTTTTACAGACTCATTTGATACATTTTGTAACTGAATTTTGTATAAAATTTGCTTTTTTAAGAACTTAAAAAGTATTTTTAAGTTGCTGAGTTTTAAGCGAGTTTTTGCCAGGTTGGAAAATTTTTGTATGCCAATTCCAAGTATGTGAACCATGCTTGTAATTATCTCCTCCTTTACAACCTCTTCTACTCCAAATATTTCATCTAGATACCTCCACTCCTTTCTTGGATTAGTGCCTTATTGCATACCCCTTGTTATTTTCAATATTTTTGTTCTTTTTATATAGTTAGTCTTTGATCCTAAGATCCTTTTACCCTAGCACTTTCTATTGTGATTGGATGTATTCTCAAGTCCCATCGACCTACTTTTGGTCATACATGAACATTAATATGATTTCCTTTTTCTTTATTTCTCTCTCCCTCTCTTTTACTTCAATTAGTTTGAAATCTTCCTTATTGATTATCTTGGATGACCTTTTTTTTAAGCATCCTTCATTGTATACTCTTTTTTAATATAGTTTAACTGTTTACCGTATTGTCAAAAATTACTACTGGAGTTCATCTAATCAAAACTGTTATTATATCCAATTTTCTATGAAAATTAACTTCCTTTATAGGAAAGACTCAAAAAGTGTCATGACAATGCAATAGTTCACCAAATCATATAGCGAAAAGGATGTACAGTATTGAATAAGGTGGCAAACCTTCTCAAATGTTTGGGCCATAGATGGAGGACTAACAACCAAGAAAGCATAAGCTTCTAATTGTGTGGGCCAGCCAGTCATTTTAAGAGGAAAGCTCGAGGCCTACAAATCAAGCATCACAAAGTAATCAACAATTAGAAAGTATTACTCCTTAAAAGACGTAAAAGACAACAAAAAATGCAATTGACGCCGATTTTATTCATTCCAAAATGTCTTTGGCCAAGTAAATATGCTAGTGCTGCTTTTGCTTTAGATAATACCATGAAAAACAAAGACCGCCATGCACTAAATAATAAAACTATGCGACAAATAACACCTAAATATGAAATGTTAAAAGTTCGTCAATCATCAAAGAATCTAGTTGGGAGATCTGATCTCTCGAGAGTTTGAGAGGAGTTGGACATTTTATTTTGACTATTTTAAATAGCTACAAAATGCAAATAATGGTTATGTATTTATACAGCATGTTTTTGAACAAGGATATCCCTCATGTAGATTATATTGTACTTCAACCATACACCATCATAATCGATAAACAAAATACAACTTGCATTGTATCTCGTCATGATAGTGACTTGCTTATGCTCAAAAAAAGTAAGCCTATAATAAATTATATGAAAAAAATCAGGCACTGACTCCAATGAGGATTTTGTTACATATGAATTACATGATGTAGATAGCAGTAATCTGAAGAAAAAATCAAACATGCATGTCATGAAAAATGAAGCAATAATGAATGTTCGTAGAGACGAATTTAAAATAAGCTCAAATAAATGAGGAATTTTTATATGAGCGTGATAATTGTATGACCGGAAAAAGACCTTTAAAAGTGTAATTATGTGCCCCATTTGCATTCAAGTGTATATGGCAGGATCTTACACATGTGACTGGATATAACTGAAGATATATGATTGATGGAGAATATTTCAATAACAGTTGATGTTTTTGACTACTCAAATAAAATCTGAACATTATAAAGTATCCACATTATAATGACAAAGCTTGTGAGGGAAGACCACATCTCTAAGCAAACATTTATATCTGTCCAAACAACATGTTGGCTAGATTTTCTGCATAGCATCAAACCTAGGCAGTCATGAGATAAATCTCCCTCATTTAACCGGTGAGGCTCCCGTGTCAGATTTGTCAATATAAATGTGTTTTTATCTATCAGGGGTTTTACTTTAACCACTTAGTTCATGAACCATAACTAAGAAGTTCTGCAGCAAGTAAGCAGCTGTTTAAGAAAGGAAAATTATAGAAGAAGAAAGTAAAGGTATTACAGAGAAGAAGTAAGGAAGATGTGCATCCCAATTAGTAGATAGCAGAGCTAATTGCATGCACATAGAAGAAACTTAATAGATTTGAACACACAGAATTATAAAGCAAAGGCAGCTCTAGATCCAGATCTAAAATAACACAAAGTTTACTTTAAAGATCTAAGATTTAAAAGCAAGAAACACAGTACGCCGTGACACAAAGTTCTCCGAAAACCTGCTTCTTTGTATTCCTCTGCAACAAGTGGCTCTCAGGGGTTCAGCACAAAGTCTAGAACACAAGATTGCTTCTTACAAATTCTGATCGATCCTTAACCCGGAGGTTCTTCTCCTACTTATAGAATGTAGGAGGGAAAGTACAAATAGAAGACTCAAACTGAACTAAAGCATGAACAACAAGTAAAGATGACATTTGGCAATCATCCTCAACTAACTTCTTCTTAAGTGACACATGTATCACTTAACTAATAGAAAGGTTCCACATGACTTCAAGTAATGGTTGCAAAACTAATAACTTAAAAGTTTACAATTTCATCCGGGAACATAGAAAGTAGAAGAAGAAAGAATAGAAGAAGTTATGCCAATTTGTAACATCTACACCTTCTTGTTACGATATATCGATATACTTGTCGAACATATAATTCAAACATCCTTCCATCTGTTTAGCCTTTGCTTCCTTTTCGTCTGAATTGCAGTGACCCTTCATTCAACACTTTTCGCATGCTTCCACTTCTTCCAAACTTGGCCCAAATCTCATGATATGCTGCTGCAGTGTCACCAGCCTACTGATAGAGTTCATCGTGAAAGGCTTGGTAGCTTTATCAATTCTCTTTTGTACCATCAGAAGAGAACTTTCCAGGGAATCATGCACCTCGTTAGAAACAATCCGCACGTATGAAGTAACACCTCCATCCACTCTTTCCTCAGTGAAAGAAATGATACTGTCCGGCAAATCTGATGTTCTACTCTCAAGCGCCTGCATCCTTTTCAGCAAAACTCTGCAGATCTCCAAACGGAAAGATACTGCAAACTCTAGCTGCTTCCCCTTCTCGACTGATCCATCCGGCACAATTTGTTCTGCAACCAATACATCTCTCGGCAGCTTGTTGATCTCGGCCAAAATACTCAGGTTACTCTCTGCAACTGTATTCATTCCTTCTATGCTTTCTATCAGTTGCTTTAGTTGATTTGCTGCATCATTCATAACCTTTAAAGGCGGTGGCACTTCCTAAGTTGCGAGAAGCTTGAAGAATAATCGAGATCCTTCCATTCGTCAATAGCCTTTACTTGATTGCTTGCATCTTCCATTTCGCATAAGATGATCACTCACTGTGCTGAAATTTGAACGGAAGGTTTAGCAACCTTGGCTATGATCTCACATAATTGAGATATTTGCTTCTGCAGCTCTTCTTTCTCCGCCTTTTCACTGTCAAGCCTAAAGAACAAAGCATCCAACAACGTCTGCGTGTCCTGCTTCAATCCTTCAGTGGTAGCTTGACCGAGTGGTATTTTGGTCACCATCACATCTTCTGCCATGAGCTCCTCTTCTACCTTTCCTTCCGCCGGAATTGATATCTCAGCAAACTTCTCTCCCGAATCCTTGATGATCAACCTAGAAGTTTCTTTAGCAACTTTAGGCCTTCTGTCTCTTCTGCTCAGATCCTGAAGTAGCTGCAAGTCATGTTCCTCTAAGTTCATCTCTACTCTTGCTTCCGGAACCAACTGCAAAGCTAACCATTCCGAGAAATTACTTCTCGGAGAGTGAGAAGTCGCTGAGTGCACTACCATCTCCCGCTCTGCATCCTCTCCATCAGAAAGTGCCACAGTATCATGGCTGCCATCTTTTGAAACATCCAAGGACAAAGCTCTTTCGAACTCCGTCATCTGCAGCTTTAACATCTCTCCTGGAGCGGGTCTTTGAGCGAAGTGGCTACGGAGAGAAGATTTAACGTCGTTGGTTTGATGAATGCATGGAAGCATCCCGCTGCTTTGTGGTGCTGATAGTTGGTGATCCTCAGGTAGTCTTTGGAGAAGTCGGGGTCAAAGCTATGGTCGTAGAAGTGGTCTTCTCTTTCTCTTGAGATCTTCTGTACTTTCAACTTCTCGGACCTTCTGCTTTGCTTTCTCTTCATGCTTTCGTTTGAGGGAATCTCTGCGCGAAGTTGCCCGTGATTTGATTCATCAATACTTCATCAAGGCAAGTATCCCTTAGTTAACAACCAGCTCGAAGTACTCACCAACGACTCAGATCTTTCTTCTATTGTCTTTGCCGGCCGCCATGTTGCTATCTGCAGTATAGCTTTATCTCCTCCCATTTGATGGTAAGTGTCAAGTACCACGTTCCCATCATCTTTAAGATCCGCAGGTATCCGCGCTAGTCCAAAGTCAAATACTTGCTTTGCCGATAGCCTGCTGAAATCTTTCTTTCTAACCTCGTACTCACTTCTGCACTTCATCCAGAAATCTTCTAACGAAGGCACATGTGCGTACTCCTAGGAGATTGTCTTCCTGGCTATTCCAAATGGATCGAAATTAAGCCGCGCAGGGAAGAACTCTTGCTCATACTCGGACAACATTTGTGCTTCCATCCCTCGAGCTCTGTGAATGCTGATGCAACTATAATATCCCACAGTGAGTGGGAAGAAGCCCGTAGACTTGTGCCGCTTCGACTGAAGGTCGTGTAACTCCACAAGTTGCCTACTCAGCTCCATGGCAATCAATCTATCACTCGGGTACCTTGGCATCTTTATTGGTTCACCTGAAAAGCTCGTAACCCTGAGGTATGTGAAATCTGCAAACTGGATGAATACACTGCCAATCTTGGACACTGCTTCCCATGCTTCCTTGCTTACCCTATGAGTCTTCAAGTCTTTGTCTAACCTACAGATGAAATCGTAGAAGAAGTCATCGTTGATCACTTTGAAGTCCTTCTCTACTTGCACGCAGTACGCAGAAGTGTGGGTAGCACTCGAAAATGGGATCCTTGGAAAGAATACCACATCTATCCAAACTTGGAAAAAGACACCTGTGAAGTGCAAAGATACACCAAGTATGAAGTCATCTTGAAGTGAAGGTACGCTTCACGTTCAGCGATTGCTCACCGATGTTCTTTGCTAATAATTTCGACCGATTGATTATAGAATCAACCTTGTTGATTTGATATGGTCTGATGAAAGCATACATCCATGTCCGGAAAGTGTAGGCATTCGCTTCACCATTCAACCTGCATGCATAGCAATTTGACGATATCATCCGCCTCCTGCACCAAATTGGATCGTGGAAGAGTTCTCGGGAACTTGGAAGGGGATCTAGGCTTCTTCATGAACCATTTATTCATGATGCTCACACTGATCGACTCTATGCTTTTCCCACCTACCGTCAAGCATCACGAATGCTAATAGAAGTCACCACCTTTCGTGACCTTTGGAATCTTGAGACAATAATTGAAGAATTCGCATCAAAGCGAATTATTGTCTTTCCCATGACATCACGCACCGATCTGGATGAAGGATGATAAGATCTAGCACACTCCATCACAAACTCGCAATTGGGTTTGTACATGGCAAGCTGCTGGCTCGAATAATTCCACTACTTTTGACCGCACGCATGAGTGAAGTCTTTCCAGCTCTGGATCTATCAATCAAATCAGAAAGAGGTTCTGGGCCTAGATCCGTGTCTCCTATGTCTGAAAGTTTGGAAGCAATGCATGAATCCATCGTGCTCTCTTTTTCATCTCCTTTCGCCATGGCTTTATCAATCTTTGTCTGAATAATTCTTTTTCTTCTAACTTGGCCGGATTTCTTCAATACTGGTGCAGATCTAGACAATTCTTCAGATTCGGAGGATATTTGCAATGTATTGGACATTGATAAAAACTCCTTTTCTTTTATAAAGCACCTGTAATGAGTTCCTGCAATTTATTCAGACAAAAATGGCCACCGGAGCATGAATAGTGAATTTAAATTATAAAAATCTGCACTTTTCAAGCCTGCTGCCCCAAAAATTGGTGTTTAATTTGCACATAAAGAGAGCATGAATCCTTTCAATCAACACCTGAGCTCCTGTAACACCTGTGAAAACAACTATGCAGACAAAGATCAACCTTCTCCAAAGCATGCGCCAAATCTGGAAGCTTTTAGCCTTGTTAGCACTTTGTCTGAACAAAATCCTTCCTCTAATGGGGCGCACTTTTCCTCCTTGCTGCAATTCTTAACCTGTGAATTAAATAATTCATCCATATGGCTGCCCATGCTTATATAACCTTCACAATTCTATAATTAATAATTGCCCTAACAATTAAAGGCAATTAATTAATTAAAAATCATGCTTTTCTCTTTTAAAAATAGCATGTTTAAGGACAGCCATCCAATAAATTAAATTAATCCAATTTAATCCTTCACACAGCACTTCACTCAAGCCCCACAGTGTGCTTTGACCATAGCCACTGAAAATAGAAATTAATTTAATGTTTTAATGCTTCAAAAAACATTAAATAATGCCCAAATGGGGCGCACTTTTTGAGAGGAAGGGGGCAGCCACTAAATAAATTAAATTTAATTAATTTAATTCCTTTCTTTTATTCCTTCTTTGACTTTTTGACCTCCTCAAGCTTGGGCGCACTTTTTTAAGAAGAAAGATTATTAAAAATAATCAATTTAATCTTTTTAATCTATCACCAAAGGGGGCGCACTTTTTTGCACATGTAATTCTATTTTTAAGAATTTTTCCATAATGGGATTCTTTACCCTGCCAGGCAGGCACCAAAATCCCGTGATCCACTTAAGTGATTTGACTTTGACAATGGGATTCTTTACCCTGCAAGGCAGGCACTAAAATCCCATGATTTCACTTAAGTCACTTTCCTTTTATTATATCATGGGAATTTTTACCCTGCAAGGCAGGCAATAAATTCCCACCTGCCTGCAGCCTCTATTTTTCCCACTGCAGCTTAAGTGACTTTTATAACACGGGAAAAAGTACCTGCTAGGCAAGTATACAATTCCCACCCTGCCTGCGGCTTATATTTTTCCCATCGCAGCTTAAATCCTTTGTTTTCCAAAAATGCGCCCATCCCCGCAAGGGCTTTTCTGTGCGCGACTTCGCTTTTTCCCAGTGATCCGGACCTCGATGCGACTTCCTCCGGGCAAAATGTGCGTGTATGTTTTCCAGCTGCTCCAGGCCAAAAATCGGGCTTACCCGGCAAAGGAGTTGTTCCAGAGAAATTTTACAGAAAACAGAACGGGACACCACAAAAACACGAAAAATTGCCAAAAGTTACAAATAAAGCCCAAAACTTAAAATAAGTTAAAATCCTTCTGGTACATAGGAATAATAACATATTCGCTCATAATGGAGTCAAAACAGAGCGCAAATAGCCTCATACGGGGCTCAAAATAATTAAATACAAATTTCCCATGAGACAAATCCCGGACGATGAATAAAACAATTTTGGGCATCTGGGTATTTGGCGAAAAAGGCTAATATGGCACTTTAGGATTATTTTGACGCAATACAGGAACTTTCAGGCAATAAAAACAACAAACGACCCACTATTTTAAAAGTACGAAAATTTTTCGGATTGGGTAGTCACAGATTTCAGGGTGAAATCTGAGTGACACCACAACATGAACAATAAATATTCAAATTACACCAAAATTTTGAAACAAAGATAGAGAGGTTTCGTCCTAATTGGTTTACTTATGCTATTTCAGTTCAAATAAAAACATAATTTATATGGTCTTCAATATGTCAGCTCCTAAAATATATAAGAGAGCTTTGAGCAATTGTGATAATGCATGATTCTCTTGCCAATATAGGTGGGATAATTTCACAAACATGGAGGAGAGCTTTCGTTTTTGGGCATGAGATTGACCTTCGTGAGAAAGGGGGTAAACTTTCAAAGAAGCTAGAGAAAAGAAAATCTGAATCATGATATAAAAGGCATACATAGAATGTAGTACAAACTAGGAATTGTTCATGATGAAAACAAACAAAATAACAATGCTATTATCTTTCAATATGTCATAGAAATACAATATGAATTACACCACTATAAATGAACAATGAAGAGATTGAATTATAGCCAAGATAGATGTGGATCTGATTTCAGCATTTATCATTCTATGAAGAAGGAATGGTGAATCTCTTGCCGAATTTTACCTTTAATAATTTTCAAGATGCTACAATAATTTTAAATGCTTAAAGTATGTAATCAAGGATGACTTACACGTTAGAGTTGCCTTTTGATATCCATGTATGCCAAGTTTTTTGTTAAAATTTTCGAAATAAAATATCGTAGGATAATAATAAAGTGATTCCCAATAGTGTGATCTTCAAGAACTAGATGTATTTATTCTTAAATTAGTCCCTTTCTTCAAAAGTAAAAAATATTTCATTTTGATATTTTATTAGAAAACTAAGAATTCATGGGTTGCGTGGTGCCTCGTCATTTGACAAGCAAAAGCGATACCGGTGGTGATACAAGTTCCCATAGAAGACTGCCCAATAGTGTCTATGACTAAAGCAACCCTTTTCTTGGTGCTTTCTCATTCCTATCTAAGATCCCAAGAAATGGAAATGGAAATGGAAACAGAAAATGTTGATTTCTCGGGAACCCGGAAATGAAACAATGAAGAATCATGCAACCTAATAGATATCACTTCTTTCAACAAGGAGCTAGTATCTACTACTAGCATGACTTCTATACATGACAGTTTGTCTAATGTTCACTACGCGTGGTTGCTTTAAACATCCACTCAAGACATGAAAATATGCCCTAATGAATACTAGTCATGTCAATCCCTCCTACATTATCGAAAGACGCAATTAAAACATATTTCAGTTTGCAGAAACATTTTATGTATTTTACCTTCATTTGTGGTAAAAACGAATGATTTGATATCTCAATTGCTCACCTTAGATGGCATTTCACCAAATTTATACTGCACATGGATCGCAACAAGTGTGTTTGATCCAAGTTCAATATTTTGTAATATAAAACATAGGGTTGATCACCTAATAGGTGATCTTCATTTCAAACTCATGTCCACGTCACTAACCAAAAACTACCACACACAAACTACTACAATTCAAAGGGAGAAAGTATAAATCCAAATGAATACCTAATACTTTAAACATTAGACTCACATTATCCAAAGCCATCAATAGTATGACAGCCAATTAAGTTATCTACCTATCACAAGTTTGTAATGTCCCCTTTTTGAAGTCAAAGCAGAATGAAGACCCTTAGCCGATTTTATTGTTTCCCATAGGCTAATGGGATGAAGGAAAAGGAAACATTGTAAGATTAAAACTAAGTGAGCCAAAAAGTAATTTTATGTCGGCCACTTATGTTTTAATTTTAAAATAAGAGTACTTTTCTAATTTAAGTGGGTTGACACTTAATTAGAAATTAAAAGAAAGGGAAGGATATAAAAGAAGATGGAGGGGTTCATTTGTGGACATGTATCATCTATCTATCATCTTGATTTTATGAAGTCAAGCACTTGTGCTTCTACTTTCTTCTATTGAGGTTAGAAACCCTCTTAGCATCCATCACTTGAGGACAAAAACCCTCATTGTGATCAGAATTTAGGGACGAAAACCCTCATATTCTATTGTGGCTTCACATAGGAGTCACAGTTGGGTATATCAGAGCTAGGGCATCATCACCAACACCCTAGGCCATCATCACACAAGAGCCACATTGGAATTAAGGGCAGTTCATTCTAGCTAGCGCATTTTTCCAAGGTTGGCGCAACAGGTTTGAACGCAAAAGGGGCAGTTTGGAGGCTGCACGGCGGCACAAAGAACCTAGACCCGATTTGAGGGCTGATGTCACACTAGCACAGATGATAGGTGTCACCCTTTGAGGATGAATTCTATATTTCGCTTGCATTCTGTGAGTTGGGATGTAATGTCCCTTTTTCCCACTTGAGGATCAGTATTTGGACTTCTTGCCATTCCTTCTCCATGGCAAAGAAGTAGAAGAGTTGGAGAAGAACATTGAGCTTTCATTTGCTTTCGTTTTTCTAATTTTTATGTTTTCTTTTTAGTGTTTTCCCTCTTAATGCAGGTCAGCTGGGTTAAAGACAAATAAAATAAGCTTAATGAAGAATTAGAACATCTCCTATGGGTCAGCCTAGTCTTTTCTAGCCTTGGCACCAAAGGAGGGATATAAAGTGATGTTAAGGCCTCATTTGCAAACATCTAGATTGGCATATTTTCTAGTTTGGGCATTAAAAGTTGTTTGCTCCATGTTCTTCCACTTGAGGACGAAAACCCTCTTGTGTGGCTTCCTAGAAGGACGAAAACCCTTCTAGTGGTTTTGTTGGAGGACGAAAACCCTTCAACATTGAATGAGCTTGAAGTAAATTGCAGATTTGAGGAGAATCATCCATTTTCAGATTTTTATTTGCTTTCCCTAGGTGGAGCGACCTACCTTGGTGTAGGGTTTGATGCCTTTAAGGGCATAAAGTTGATATTTCACTTCATAATCTGATTTGTCATATTTTATAAGGCCGGAATCTCCATTTTGGTGATTTTTGGAGAAGTTTAGCTATTTTTCCTAGCCCTCGGATTTGGCTAGTCTGCTGCTGATTTGAATAATTAATTCCAGCTGTGTAATTTGATATTCCATCCATCTTTTGATGTATTTGTGATTCATAAATATTGCCGTGGTTAGAGTAATTGTTTTGTGGCATTATTCATTGATTTGTATGGTGAAAAGTGGACTTGAATTCCATAAACAGTTCGCTGCCCTTGAATATTGCTAAATTCAGATTATTTTCAGTTGGCTAGTTTTAAAATGAGATTTGGAGATCTTTGGTTTTGAGCTAATTTCCTAATTTTTCAGTTTTGTCCCAAAAAGAGATATTACATGGGAAGCTTGTCTAAGGTGAGTACAAGCTTGATTCAGCCATAGTTGATCATCTGGTTCGTGGTTTTGATTCATTTTTGCATTTCTATGATCTGCTGGAAATTAATTAATTCATGTTGGCTAGATTTTCTACATAGCATAAAACCTAGGCAGTCATGAGATAAATCTCCCTCATTTATCGGTGAGACTCCCGTGTCAGATTTGTCAATTAAAATATGCTAGTATCTATATGGGGTTTTACTTTAACTATTAAGCTCATGAACCATAGCTGTACAATTCTGCAACAAGTAAGCAGCTTTTTAAGAAAGGAAATATTTATGGAAGAAGGGAATTATATAAACACAAAGAAGAAATGGGGAAGATGTGCATCCCAATCAATAGATAATGAGTTGATTGCATGCACATAGAAGAAACCAATAGATATAAACACAGAATTATAAGCAAAGGCAGCTCTAGATCTAGATCTAAAATAACACAAAGTTTATTAAAAATCTAAGATATAAAAGCTAGAAACACAATACACCGTGACACAAAGTTCTCCAGGAAATCTGCTCCTGTATATTCCTTTGCTTCAAGTGGCTCTCAAGGGTTTTAGCACAAAGTCTGGAACACAAGGATGTCTGCTTACAAATTATGATTCTTAACCAGAAGGTCTTCTTCTTATTATGTAGAAAGGAAAACTCAAATGAAATCTGAAACATAAACAACAAGTAAAGATGACATTTGGCAATCATCCTCCACTAACTTCTCCTTAAGTGACACATGTATCACTAACTAATAGAATTGTTCCACATAACTTTAAGTAATGGTTTCAAAACCAATAACTTTAAAGTTTTACAATTTCATCCGGGAACGTGGAAAATAGAAGAAGAAAGAATAGAAGAAGTCAAGCCAGCTGTAACATTTATGTCTTCTTTTTGTTCTGATACTGGATATACTTGTCGAACATGTAATTCAGCATCTTCCCATCTGTTTTAGCCACCACTTCCTTTTATGTCTAACCGCAACAATCCTTCGTTCAACACCTTGATACACTCTTCCACATCCTCAAGCTTCAGCCGAACCTGCATGATATCCGCCTACAGTGCCACCAATCTGCTAATGGAATTCATCGTGAAAGGCTTAGTAGCTCCATCAATTCTTCCTTGTACCATCAAAAGAGACCCTTCCAGGGAATTAGGCACTCTGCTAGGAATGATCCGTACGTATGAAGTAACATCTCCGACCACTTCTTCCTCAGTGAAAGAAATGAATACTGTCTAGTAAGGACGATGTCTTACTCTCAAGTGCCTGCATCCTCTTCACAAAACTCTGCAGATCTCCAAACGGAAAGATACTGCAAACTCCAGTTGCTTCCCCTTCTCAATTGATCCATCCGTACAATCTGCTCTACAACCAATACTTCTCTCGGCAGCTTGTTGATTTCGGCCAAAGTACTCAGGTTACTCTCAACAACTGTGTTCATATCTACTATGCTCGTCACCAGTTGCTTCAGCTGATTTGTTGCATCATTCATAACCTTCAGGCGGGCTGGCACCTCTCCAAGTTGTATGAAGCTTGACGAATAATCAGATTCTTCCATTCATCAATAGCTTTCACCTGATTGCTTGCATCTTCCATCTCCTGCATAAGATGATCACTCACCTGCTCTGAAATGGGCTGAGTGGAAGGTTTAACAACCTTGGCTATGATCTCGCACAACTGAGATACCTGCTTCTGAAGCTCTTTTTTCCGCCTTTTCTCTGTCAAGCCTAAGGAATAGAGCATCTATCGATATCTGTGTATCTGCTTGATCCTACTGTGGTGGCTTGACCGATGGGTACTCACAGTTCTTGTTACATCTTCTACCGTGAGCTCATCCTCCTTTCCTTCCGGGTGACATCTCAGCAAACTTTTGTCCCAACTCCTCAATGATCAACCTTGAAGTTACCTTAGCAACTTTAGGTCTTTTGTCTTTTCCGCCTAGACTCTGGAGTAGCTGCAAGTCGTGTTCCTCCAAGTTCATTTCCACTCTAGCTTCTGGAACCAACTGCAAAGCCAACCATTCTGAGAAGTTACTTCTCGGAGAATGAGAAGTTGTTGAGTGCACTACTATCTCCGCTCTGTTTCCTCTCCATCAGAAAGTGCTACAGATGTTATGGCTGCCATCTTTTGAATCATCCAAGGACAAAGCTCTTTCGAACTCTGCCATCTGCAGCTTCAACATCTCTTAGAACAAGTGCTGAATGGAGTGGCTGAGGAGAGAAGATGAATGTTGCCGGATTCAGTGGAGGCATGGAAGTGTCCTGCTGAGGTGCAACAGTCGGTGAAGTACTGGATGCTGGAGAAGCCGGAACTAAAGTCATAGCCGTGGAAGTGATCTTCTCCTTTGATTGAGATCTTCTGTGTACTTTCAACTTCTCGGACCTTCTGCTGCTTTCTCCTCCGTGCTTCCTCTTGAGGGAATCTCTGTGCCGAAGTTGCCCGTGACTTGATTCATCAATGCTTCATCAAGCGGTATCCTTCATCGCCAATAACCGGTTTGAAGTATTCACGAAAGCAAACACCAGACCTTTCTCAATCGTATGGCAGCCCCCTACGTTATCCTGAAGTACGGCTCTATCTCCTCCCATTTGATGGTAAGTGTCAAGTAACACATTCCCATCATCTTTAAGATCTGCAAGTATCCGCTAGTCCAAAGTCGAACACTTGTCGTGTTGATAGCCTGCTGAAATCCTTCTTTCTAACCTCGTACTCACTTTTGCACTTCATCCAAGAAATCCTCTAATGAAGGCACATGTGCGTACTCTTGGGAGATCGTCTTCTGGCTACTCCAAATGGATCGAAGTTCAGCCGTGTAGGAAGAACTCTTGCTCATACTCGGATAACATCTCCGTCTCCATCCCTCGAGCTCTATGAATGCTCTGGCAGCTATAATGTCCCACAGTGATCGGGAAGAAGCCCGTAGACTTGTGTCGTTTCGACTGAAGGTCGTGTATCTCCACAAGTTGTCTGCTCAACTCCATGGTGATCAATCTATCATTCGGATATCTAGGCAACTTAACCGGTTCTCCAGAAAAGCGGTAACCCTGAGGTATGTGAAATCTGCAAACTGAATGAATAGACTACCAATTTTGGATATAACTTCCCATGCTTCCTTGCTCACCCTATTGGCCTTTAGGTCCCTATCTAGCCTGCAAATGAATTCGTAGAAGAATCCATCATTGACCACTTTGAAATCTTTCTCGCACATTGTGTCTGATGTAAGTTGTGGGTAGCACTCGAAAATGGGGTCCTTAGAAAGAACGCCACATCTATCCAGCTTGGAGAAGATGCCTTGTGAAGCTGCAACATACACCAAGTAGGAAGTCATTTTGAAGTTGAAAGTACGCTTCACATTCGGAGTTGCTCACCAATGTTGTCACTAATGATTTCCGACCAATTGATTATGGAATCAACCTTGTTGACTTCAATGGTCTGATGAAAGCATACATCCATGTACGGAAAGTGTGAGCATTCGCCTCGCCATTAATCTTGCATAACAATTTGGCAATATCATCTACCTCCTGCACCAGATTGGACCGCGGAAGAGTTCTTGGGAACTTAGAAGGAGATCTAGGCTTCTTCATGTATCTATTGTTCATTATGTTCACGCAGTCAACTCTATGCTTCTCCCACCTGCTGCCGGCATCCTGAATGCTAATAGAAGTCACCACCTTTCGAGCCGGAATCTTCAAGCAATAATTGATGAACTCTACGTATCAATCAAATTATTGTTTTCCCGTAGCATCTCGCACTGATCTGGATGAAGGATGGTAAGACCTAGCACACTCCATAATGAACTCTGGCAACTGGGTTGTGTATGGAAAGGTTGCAGCTCGAATAATTCCACTGCTTTTAACTGCACGCATGAGTGAAGTCTTTCCTGCTCTGGATCTATCAATCAATTCGGAAAGAGGTTCTGGACCTAGATCTGTGTCTCCTATGTTTGTAAATTTGGAAGTGATGCATGACTCTGTTGTGCTTTCTTTTTCATCCCTCTTTGCCATGGCTTTGTCTATCTTTGTCTGAACAATTCTTTTTCTTCTTATTTGTCCAGGAATTCTTCAAAATTGGTGCAGATCTGGATAATTCTTCAGATTCGGAGGATATATTCAATGTATTGGACATTGATTAAAGCTCCTTTTCTTTTGTAAAGCACCTATAATGAATTCTGCAATTAATTCAGACAAAGATGGCAACCGGAACATGAATAGTGAATTTTAATCATAAAAATCTGCATAATTCAAGCCTGCTGCCCCAAAAATTGATGTTTTATTTGCATGCAAAGTGAGCATGAATTTTTCCAACTTCACCTGAGCACCTGTATCACTTATGTAAACAATTATCCAGGACACAAATCAACTCCTTCAACCCATGCGCCAAAATTGGAAGCTTTTAGCATTGATTTCACCTTCTTTTGAGCAAAAATCCTCTTCAAATGGGGCACACTTTTCCTCTGGGCTGCACTTCTTTACCTGTGAATTAATTAATTCATCCTTATGGCAGCCCCTCTTTATATAACCCTTGTGATTCTATAATTAATTAATGTTTTTGTTATTACTGGCAATTAATTAATTAATAAGCTTCACTCTTCAAATGGGGCGCCTATTTTGTGCATGCTTATGGCTGCCATTAAATAAATTAAATTTATTTAATTTTAGACTTCTGCTTCCAGTTAACTCAAGCCTCACAGTATGCTTTGACCTTAGCCACTGAAAATAGGAATTAATTTAATCATTTAATACTTTAAAAAGTATTATTTCTCTCCCAAAAGGGGCGCACTTTTTGACATAAAGGGCTACCATTAAATAAATTAATTTATTTAATTTTAGAACAGTCTATTTTCAACCACCTTTTGTCCTTTAACCTTTGTTGACTTTTCCACTGACCTAGGGTACCCAAAATTGGATGAATAATTAATTAAATTAATCAATTTAAAGGCTGCCTTTATTTCTCCAAAGGGCGCACTTTTTGACATAAAGAATTCTATTTTTAAGAAACACATGACAATGGGATTTTTTACCCTGCAAGGCAGCCCTGAAAATCCCATGATTCACTTAAGTCACTTGACTTTCATAATGGGATTATTTACCCTGCAAGGCAAGCAATAAAATCCCATGATTCACTTAAGTGATTTTCTTTTATTCCACTGATGGGAATTTTTACCTTGAGGCGGGTAAGAAATTTCCTTTGCTGTTGCCTCTAATTTTCCCATTGTCACTTAAGTGGCGTTGCTTTCATGGGAAAAAGTACCTGCTTGGCGGAATCAAAATCTCCCCACTGCTCTTTGCTTCTAATTTTCCCATGATCCACTTCAATTTTTTTTTCCAAAAATGCGGCCAGCCCAGAAGAGTTTTTGGTGCACGACTTCGTCTTTTCCTAGTGAACCAGACCTCCGATGGCGACTTCCTTCTGGCATAACGTGCGTATATGATTCCCAGTTACTCGACCAAGAATCAGGCCAAACCGGCAAAGGAATTGATCCAGAGAAATTTCACAGAAAACGAAACGGGAAAACACAAAAACACAAAACGTTGCCAAAAGTCACAAATAAAGTCCAAAACTCATTCCTGGTTAAAACCCTATTGGTATATAGGAATAATGATATGTACGATCACAACAGAGTTAAACCGGAGCCCAAATTGCCTCAATTGGGGCTCAAAATAATTAAATACAAATTTCCCACAGACAAATCCTGACGACAGAATATAACAATTTTGGGCATCTGGGTATTTGGCGAAAATGGCTAATATGGCTCTTTGGGAATATCTTGACACAATACTGAGAACTTTTAGCAATAAAACACAAAAGCGACCCATTATTTTAAAAGTACGAAATTTTTTCAGATAGGGTAGTCATATATTTCGGGGATGAAATCTAGGGACACCAATTCATGCTTCCTTTTGCTGTAATTTATTAATAAAATTCAGTTTAGTTTGGCTCCATCTTTTCAAGACCAATTTTTTTAGTTGATTAATGTTTGAATAATTTATTGATTGTTAACCACCAATAAATTTTGAGTGATTTGAAAATGTTCAAGTATCACATGCCCTCCATTACTTTGCTAATTATGCCCTAAAAGGGACATTTCAAAGTTCTTTTATTGCACAATCTCTTTGGATGACCCAAAATATCACTTTCATGGATCCGATGAACCAAGTTAGCCTATATTGATTTCTTCGTTACAAGGATCAAAATCGCTCATATCCCTTCAAAAGGTTGTAGTGACTAAATTGATTGGAGGGTATGGCTTAATGTGGCTAATACCAAAAACAATTCCCCTATGGAATTAAAAGATCCTAATACTTCTCTATGAAAAAGGTATAATTTAACATGCTGCGAGCCATGGGATATATTATATTCATGTAAGAAAGATAGCATTATAAGTTGGCCACATTTTTTAAATTAATGAAGATAACACAATTAAAGGATCAGCTTCCTTTCTTACTTTGCATCACTAATGTTCAAATTACACCTCTAGGTATGTTTCATAAAACACCATCATTTACCAAATATTTTTACATTTCAGAAAATAAATCACCACAAATTTTAAAGTATTCCATGAATGTAAAGGAATCATATTAACAGGTGGAAAGCAATTAATAGTGTTATAAATTTGATATTGGTTCAATGTTGAAGTTATAGTAAATTTTCCCCATGTCAAGTTTTGGATGTTGATGTCTCATTAAACACAATTGATCATTGAAAAGCTTTGTTGATTCAATTGTCGAGCACATTATTCCATAAATCCATGTAATGGGGTGTTATTGATGTATTAAAAGAAAAGACAAAGTGTAGGAATCATAATAGGAATAACTTAGAAAGTTAGATGGTTGATGATGCTCACATTTTGATAATCCAGTGTTATTAGGAATTCAATTTTGAGAGGGGCTTCCCTTATAGACTTCAAAGGTTCTCAAAACAATCACAACCGAAAGAAACTATTCACCAACTAATCTTGATTATATTTCACGTTATGGTAATATCATTAACCCATACATAACACTAAAACATGACTTTGATATTGGCACATACATAACATTAGGCTTGACATTATTACTAACTCTACATGAAATGTATCATCACATTAAAAAGAGGCTTAACATTTCCCTCTTTTCAAACGCTGTATCCTCTTTGGGAAGTTGGATAGAAGGATTTGTAGAATGAAGGATCCTTTTGGAACCATTGTCTGAAAGTGGCTTACAAACCTTTTTTTGATAAAGTTACCAAAAGCAATTGGATTAGTTGGAAGAAGTGAAGTTCTTGAATCTTGATGCTAAGATGCTTTGTGGTGTCCCTAGATTTCACCTAAAATCAGAGACTACCCATTTGAAAAAAATTGTTCTTTTTAAAATAACGGGTATTTTTCGTGTTTTTATTGTCAGAAGATGATATACGTATTATGTTAAGATATTCCCGATGAATCATATGAGCCAATTTAAAAAAATACCCGGATATGAAACTCATTTTATCCCTTCGCCAATTTTTTATCTGGGAAATTTTTATTTAATTATTTATTGAATAAATAATGCCCCGTTTGAAGTAAATTGTGCTCCGGTTGAATCTTGTTGAAGTTTAGCATGTCAATATTCACTCATCTCAATAGGGTTTTCACCAAAAATGAATTCAGGGCATTGTCTGCAACTTCTTGCAACGTTTTTCGCTTTTATTTATTTCTTTTGCGTTTTTCTCTGGTTTTCTCCGTTAGTTTCTCTGTGAAATTCCCCTAGGTCAATTCCTTGTCCAGTATAGTTTGTTTAATTGCCTAAAGCATCTGGAGATCATCTACCGACGCAACACCAGAAGGAATCAGCCCCAAAATGCAAGCTTCTGACCAAAAAGATGAAGTCATGCACAAAAAGCCTCTCCTCAAGCAAGTCGCATTTTTTGGAATTAATGAGTGTAAGCATGATGGGATTTTTGGTAGTGGCGAGTGAGGCGGAAATTTCTTATCACGCCTTACTGAGTTACTTTTTCCCATGAAGTCAAAGTCACTTAAGTGCGATGGGAAAATTAGAGGATAGCAGGGCGGGAATTTCTTACCTGCCTTGCAAAGGGAAAATTCCCATTATAAAATAAAGAAAAATCACTTAAAGCACCGATGGGAATTTTCTGCCTGCTTGGCAAGCTAACTTTTCCCACCAAAGAGATTTATTCACCCATGCAAGTGCATCTTTATCAAAGGAGGTCAGTTTTAATGCAAGTCGCACTTTTTGGAAGGAAGACTTTAAGCTGCTAGTGGGAATTTTGGTAGTGGTAGGAAGGCGGGAATTTCTTATCTGCCTTGCAGGGTAATTTTTCCCATGAAGTCAAAGTCACTTAAGCTGCAATGGGAATATTAGAGGTGGGCGAGGGGAGAATTTCTTACCGCCTTGCAGGGTAATTTTTCCATTCAAAGTAAAAGAATGGGAATCATTAGAGGTGGCAGCAAGCGGGAATTTCTTACCTGCCTTGCAAGGTAAAAATTCTCATTATGAAAGTCAAATCACTTAAGTGGAAGAGGGGATTTTTGGAGCTGCAGTGCAGGGTGGAAATTCCCATCAAGTTGACTTCTTATTTTTAGCAATTCCTCTTGCCAAAAAGTGCGACCCACCTTGGGTGAATACAATGCATTTAATAATATTTATTAATGGTTTATTCACCCAATTTTGGCGCCATAAATAGAAGGAAAGTCAATGCAAGTGGAAGAGCTAAAGAGAAGTCAAGGATGCATGCTAAAAATAAATAAAATAAATTTATTTAAAAGCAACCAGCAACATGCATAATTGGGCACCCAATTTGGGTGAATAAACATGATTGTTTATTAATTAAATTGCCAGAAATAGGAAGGGCAATTATTAAAAATAGAATGTTGAGGATTATATAAGCATGGGCTGCCATAATGAAGAAGCAATTAATTCTTTTTGCAAAGGATTGCAGCCTAGACAAGTTTTGGCGCCAAAGGAAGGAGGTTTTTGCATTAAAGAGTGTTTTTCATTGCCAGGGAGCTTCAAGGTTTGGCGCCTAGGGTTGGAATGACTTGATTCTTGCTATGATAATTATCTGCATGTTGGTATAAGTGCCGGGTGAATTAAATAATATTTTTGCTTGCTTTGCATGCATGCAAAACCTCAAATTTTAGGGCAGTGACTTTATATGCAGATTTTGGTGATAAAAATCAAGTATTCATGCCATGGACTCCATCTTTGTCTGAATAAATTGTAGGTATTCATCACAGGTGCTCAAATCAATGTCAGGTACATTGAATATATCTTCCGAATCTAAAGAAATTGTCAGATTTGCACAAATGGATCCAATTGCAAGGGATTCGGCGTAGAATTAAAAGAAAAAGAGCTCAGACAAAGATTGTTCCAGCCATGTTGAAGCATGATGAAAGAGAAAGATCAGCAGAATCATGCATAGCTTCAGATTTGTTGAAGTCAATGATACAGACATAGGCCCTGAACCTATCACCGATTTAATTGACAGATCCAGATCTCATAATTGCAAAGGCTTCGGCAAAATTCATCCTCTTGTTTCTAACGCAGCCCATGTAGAAGTCAGTGCATGGAAAATTCCTTTCAGGATCTTGTGCATGTGCTCCCAATCTTCTAGTTGAAGCCTTCATTGAATTTACTTGTATTTGCATTCACCCAGAGTGCTTTCCAGAATTTAAAATTGCTCATATGCAATTAAAAATAAAAAATGATGAGTTTTGTCTGAATTATTTATGACAAACATTGCACTAGTGCATGTACTGAAGAAGAATTGCAAAAGCTTCAAGGATAAGAAGGGAAGACAAGTCAAAGGCAATACCCACAAGCAAATCACAGTCATGCATAGCTTCCAGATCTAGTTTGGTGAGAATCAAAGGCAAAAGAGTCAACCGCATGCAAAATATGGAAGAAGAACAAGACTGGAGAGGGTTGCTGACTTTCTTCTTATTTATTTTCCTCTTTCTTTTATTTTCTCCGAAAAAGTAATTGAGAAATCAATTAAATTATAAAACTTAAGTGATTGGTTTAAAAGTCGTTACTTGAAGAAGTCAATTACTTGGAAATAGGTGGCAGACATGCAAAATAGAAGGTTCTATTTTTTAGTTATAAATCATGCATGTCATGCAAAGAGGAATTCTAGGAGGAAGATTGTCCAGTTGTTTCCCTTTTCATAGCTTCCGCATGCGGGAATTCATTTAAAGCTTCTTATTTGTAATTGCCCTTTATACACTATAAATAGAGGAAGAACCTACGGGTTAGAGGATCGGAATTTGTAATCAACATTCTTGTGTTCCAGACTTTGAGCTGAAACCCTTGATAGTTTTCTGCAAGCAGAGGAATAGAGAAGAAATATTTCGGAGAACTTTGTGTCAACGGTGCATTCGTTTCTTATTTATTTCTAGATCTATCCATAAACTTTGTGTTATTCTAGATCTAGATTTAAAAGTTTCCTTTGCTTTGAATTCTGTATTTCATGGTCTATTTGTTTTATCTATGTGCATGCGATCAACTCTGTGAACTATTGATTGGGTTGCATATCTTCTATCATTTCTTCTTGTTTTTCTATTATTTTCCTCTTCTAGAGATATTTCCTCTCTTACGATTTGCTTACTTCTTTGCAAAATTGCCTAATTATGGTTCATGAGCTACAATTAAAGTAATACCAACAAATAGATATTAGAACATATAACTGACAAAATGTTACACGGGAGCCTCACCGGTAAATGAGAGATTTATCTCATGACTGCCTAGGTTTTCACCATGCGAAAAATCTAGCCAGCACTTTGATGATTATTTATCTTCTTTGAAGAATAATTAGCAATATTGAGATTGATGCTTTGATCACATGACCTAACACAATTATCTTTTTGAAAATCGCGCTTGAACTCTACTTGAAAGCATATTTTCAATAAATCGTAATATTTGTTAACGATTGATCACGTATACACTCAACTATGATGATACATGCACACAAACCACATGGTGTTAGTAATCAAGACATGATACATCTAGGACGGATGAAGAGCATCACCAAACCAAGTTCCACCCCTTGACATTCATTGCCACGAAGATATCATTAACCTAGGAGTCCAACATTATAAAACAACAATCCTCCTAGAGCTCCTTGACATCAATATAGGTACCATCTCCCTGACCATATATAATATTTAGCAATATGTAGGTCATTTGACTTAAGGCACTTTATGTTAGAAAGTTTAAGATGACCCTTCTACCCCATAACGGGTATATAGAGTCATAGACCAATCCATAAAGTAGTAGCTATTCATAGTTCCAGTATAATTGTATTCATATTGCTCTTATTAAAATTATAAATATATATAAGGTGTCCCAGATTTCACCCTAAAATATGAGACTAGCCATTTGAAAAATTTCGTTCTTTTAAAATAACGGGTCTTTTTGTGTTTTTATTGTTAGATGTATGTATTATGTTAGGATATTCCTAGTGAATCATATCGTCAATTTTGACAAATACCCAGATGCCCAAACTCATTTTATCCTTCCGCCAAGTTTTGTCTGCAAGAAATTTTTATTTAATTATTTATTGAATAAATAATGCCCCGTTTGAAGTAAATTGTGCTCCGGTTGAATCCTGTTGAAGTTTTGCATGTCAGTATTCACTCATCTCAATAGGGTTTTCACCAGGAATGAATTCAGGGCATTGTCTGCAACTTCTGGCAACGTTTTTCGCTTTTATTTATTTCTTTTGCGTTTTTCTCCGGTTTTCTCCTCAGTTTCTCTGTGAAATTCCCCTAGGTCTATTCCTTGTCCAGTATAGTCTGTTTAATTGTCTGAAGCATTTGGAGATCATCTGACATAGCACCAGAAGGAATCAGCCTCAAAATGCAAGCTTTTGACCAAAAATGATGAAGTCATGCACAAAAAGCCTCTCCCGGGTATGTCGCATTTTTGGAATTACTAAGTGTAAGTTGCTGATGGGATTTTTGGTAGTGTAGCGAGCAGCGGGAATTCCTTACATGCCTTGCACGGGGGTACTTTTCCCATGAAGTCAAAGTCACTTAAGTTGAGATGGGAAAATTAGAGGCGTGGTAGAGAGGGAATTTCTTACTTGCCTTGCGAGGGTAAAAGTTCCCATTATAAAATAAATAAAAATCACTTAAAACCGATGGGAATTTTACATGTCATACGCTTTGACATGCTAACTTTTCCCACGAAGAGATTTATTCGCCCATGCAAGTCGCACTTTATTAAAGGAGGTCGGTTTTAATGCGGTCGCATTTTTTGGAAGGAAGACTTTAAGGCCGGTGGGACTTTTAAAGCACTGAGTGGTAGGTAGGCGGGAATTTCTTACCTACCTTGCAGGGTAATTTTTCCCATGAAGTCAAAGTCACTTAAGCTGCGTGATGGGAATATTAGAGTGTGACGATTCTTACTTGCCTTGGGGTAAAAATTCTCATTATAAAAGTCAAATCACTTAAGTGGAAAAGGGGATTTTGGAGCTGCGGTGCGAAAGGGGTGTAAATTCCCATCAAGTGACTTCTTATTTTTAGCAATTCCTCTTGCCAAAAAAGTGTGACCCACCTTGGGTGAATACAATGCATTTCATAATATTTATTAATGGTTTATTCACCCAATTTTGGTGCCATAAATAGAAGGAAAGTCAATGCAAGTGGAAAAGCTAAGGAGAAGTCAAGGATGCATGCTAAAAATAAATAAAATAAATTTAACTAAAAGCAACCAACAACATGCATAATTGGGCGCCCAATTTAGGTGAATAAACATGATTGTTTATTAATTAAATTGTCAGAAATAATAAGGGCAATTATTAAAAATAGAATGTTGAAGGTTATATAAGCATGGGCTACCATAATAAAGAAGCAATTTTTTTTTGCAAAGGATTGTAGCCGAACAAGTTTTGCGCCAAAGGAAGGGAGGTTTTTGCATTAAAGAGTGTTTTTCATTGTCAGGGAGCTTCAAGGTTTGGTGCCTAGGGTTGGAATGGCTTGATTCTTGCTATGATAATTATCTGCATGTTGGTATAAGTGCTCTAGTGAATTAAATAATATTTTTGTTTGCTTTGCATGCAAGCAAAACCTCAAATTTTAGGGCAGCAAAGTTTCATATGCAGATTTTGGTGACAAAAATCAAGTATTCATGCTCTGGACTTCATCTTTGTCTGAATAAATTGCAAGTATTCATCACAGGTGCTCAAATCAATGTCAGGTACATTGAATATATCTTCCAAATCAGAAGAAATTGTCAGATCTGCACAAATTGATCCAATTGCAAGGGATTCCGGTAGAATTAAAAGAAAAAGAGCTCAGACAAAGATTGTTCCAGCCATGATGAAGCATGATGAAAGAAAATGATCATCAGAATCATGCATAGCTTCCAGATTTGCTGAATTCAATGATCTGAACATAGGCCCTGAACCTATCTTGATTTAATTGAAAGCTCCAGATCTCATAATTGCAAAGGCTTCCGACAAAAAATTCATCCTCTTGTTTCCAACACAGTCCAGTGTAGAAGTCAATGCATGGAAAATTCCTTCCAGGATCTTGTGCATGTGCTCCCAATCTTCCAGTTGAAGCCTTCATTGAATTTACTTTGCATGTATTGAAGAAGAATTGCAAAAGCTTCAAGGATAAGAGGGAAGACAAGGCAAAGACAATACCCGCAAGCAAATCACAGTCACCTGCTTCCAGATCCAGTTTGGTGAGAATCAAAGGCAAAAGAGTCAACTACATGCAGAATATGGAAAAAGAACAAGATTGGAAGTGTTGCAGCTTTCTTCTAATTTCTTTTCCTCTTTCTTATTCTTTCTCTTATTTTCTCCGACAAAGTAATTGAGCAATCAATTAAATTATAAAACTTAAGTGATTGATTTAAAAGTCATTACTTGAAGAAGTCAATTACTTGAAAATAGGTGGCAGACATGCAAAATAGAAAGTTCTATTTTCGATTAGAAATCGTACATGTCATGCGAAAGAGGAATTCGGGAGGAAGATTGCCGGCTATTTCCCTTTTCGTAGCTTCCGCATGTGATAATTCATTTAAAACTTCCTATTTGTAATTGCTCTTTATACACTATAAATAGAGGAAGAACCTACGGGTTAAATCGTAATTTGTAGTCAGCATTCTTGTGTTCAGGACTTTGAGTGAAACCCCCGATTTATGAAAGCGAGAGGAATAGAGAAGAGATTTTCGGAGAACTTTGTGTCAACGGTGCATTTTGCTTCTTATTTCTTTCTAGATCTATTCATAAACTTTGTGTTATTATAGATCTAGATCTGAAAGTTTCATTTGCTTTGAATTTTGTGTTTAATGATCTATTTGTTTTAATCTATGTGCATGCGATCAACTCTATGAACTATTGATTGGGTGCACATCCTCTCTCCTTTCTTCCTGTTTTCTATTATTTTCCTCTTCTACAGATATTTACTTTCTCTTATAGCTACTTGTTGCGAAGCTGTCTAGTTATGGTTCATGAGCTATATAGTTAAAGTAATACCAACAAATAGACATTATGACATATAAGCCGACAAAATCTTACACGGGAGCCTCATCGGTAAATGAGGGAGATTTATCTCATGATTGCCTAGGTTTTCAGTTGTGCAGAAAATCTAACCAACAAAATATATATATATATATATATATATATATATATATTCTCTTTTTCTTTTTGTGCTTGCAGTACGTGTGGTAGAGCTATCATAATGAGGCATCTAATACATGTTAAAAGTAATCATTTAGGATTTGCTAAAGTTGATTTAGTTTCTAGTTCCTTTTGTTTTAGAAAATTAAATGAGTTCATGAAGCAGCCTCAAAATCAAAACATTCTTGAAAGCTCCACCATCGAAGATGTAACATTAAAGTTGCTTGAGTAAATGTAAAGCCCAAGGTTCTAATATATCTCAACTTGGAAAACAAGAATATAAATCAAACATCAACCTCCATGCCAATAGTTGAACATGTTTCACTTCCTATGCCAGCAAACATGTCTTAGTCCTGAAAATTTAGTAGATAATAGTGGCATAAAAATTGATAATTAAAGTTCTATACGAAATGGGGAAAAAGAGAAAAAACTGACCAAAGGAAATCACTTAAAAGTGTTTCAAAAAACACGAGAAAAATGAAAGAATGTTTTGGAATGGGTTAAGCGGGCAATCTGAGACATGGACTCTATCAATTAGGTGGATATCCTTATAAACGATAAAGCATATATTTGATCCATCACTGACATTGTCCTTCCTATAAAGGTAAAACAAGATATAGACACTGCTTTTTCCCAGACTCTATTTGACATGCAGTGTTAAAGCTTTCTATCTATGGAGTAAAGTTCAAATCAACAAGAAAGAGGCATTTGATAGATACGTTGAGGATGAAGAAGAGTGCAAGAGAAAATAGCCAGAGCTTCGACAAATAATCTCTGTAAGAAGCTTCACCTCAAGAGTTGAAAACAACAAATTGTGAACCACTACAGAGTTTCCAAACAAAGAAGCAGTGCACTGACTTTAAGAGAGAAAAAAATTCTTACAAATAGCAGTTAGACTACTGGGAAGGGTTCACGGCTATCACAGTAAGTTTCAACATCATTTACTTTGAACCTGTGTATCGCATGGTGCAAATATGGGTTTGAGCTGATATCTTGTCATGTATGTAAGCATGATTTGTGTAATCGAATATACTGAACTGGCCATAAACCAAGCATGTATGATTGTTTCCGCAAGTTTGAAAGAATAATCAACTAATGTATGATAGAGAATTGATACTTTCTATTTAGTGCTGGATAGAAAAGAACCAAAACTAATAGCTTGAAATCCTTACGTTGACAAACCATACTTCTGTACAAGTTCTGACTTCTGATCATAGCAACTGTCAGTTTTATGAATTGCTAATGGTAGCTCCACTGAATTATCTGCATTAGTGCCCTCCTCTGGAATAAATCCACATGCAAGTAGAAGCTCACCATTTGACTTCTTTCCATAAGATATAAACACCTGAACCAATCACATGATAACCATTGAAATTACTTAGAAAAAGAAAAAATGACAGAGAAACTCGTTAACTTATTTATCACAAAAGAAAGAGCAAACATGTTCAATGGGCAAGTGGCAGTGATTTTGTTGCAAACTATAGATAATGTCTATCAAAGAACACTCCTACATAGTTTACATGTGGTAATGTTGCGAAGAATTACCTCATTCAAAAGGAAAAAAACACTAATACATTGCAAGAAAAAAAAGGAAAAATAAATTTTATTAATGTCTGCTAGTGATCAATATAGATCAATAGGAAACAAAGTAGAATTTACAACAGCAAGTAAGAGCGCTAAAAGGAACTCCACCAACTCAAAATAAAGTAGCTAAAACAATAAAATATCCTAAAGGAATGAACCCAAAGTGGGTAAAACCTAGACAAGTTAGAAAAAGCAAGAGTGATATAATACAAGTAATCATGTGGAAGGGAGACCCTTAGAAGAAGCAACAACCAACGAATCTAAAAGAAGAGGGGTGAAGAAAATGTTTCTTATCCCATCAAGCAAGGAAGATGCAGATCAAGTATTTTTCATTCTTCACATTCAGGTGGCTGGCCCATTATGCCCTCAACCTTCAATTCTGGATGGGTTTCTCCCTCTCCCGTTGATTGAACCCCTCTCCCTCCATCAAGAGAGAGAAAACCCCACATGAATTGAAGGTTGAGGTTTCACTCTCCCCCTCCCTTGGGAGAGTGCCTAAAGTCCTTCGTCAACCTAAAGGCACTTGCAGTTTTGCATGGACTATAGATAGTTCGAACTGAGGATTTAAAGGACCTTGATTGACAGGAGAGCAATTCATTACGCTTAATCCACGAATTCCTCCCCATCCTCAACCTCCTTTTTTGTTCAAGAGCAGCCTATATATATATACATATATATATCCACCCTTAACCCCAACCCAACCACAAGATGTGGAGGAAGGCAGTTGAGTGTTCTTCAAATAGACTATAGATAGTTTATCTCAACTTCCTACGATCTATTGAGTGGTGGCTATGGCCATATATGGTTTGGGTTTGGGTTGAGGTTGGGTTTTCAAGATCCCACAACTTTTATGCTCTGCTCGTCAAGAACTATTTTTATATCTTAGATCGTCTAACAACTACCGACTATGCTATAATATACTCTAGAGAGCCTCTCTTGTCCTCCTCGACCCCAACCCAACCCTAGAGGTAGAGGTGGTCGAGAACCTAGGCTATATATGCCCTTTCGTATCATAAATGTCACCGCAACATTCACAAGAATTCTGAACATGTTGTGCCCATATCTAGGAAAGTTCTTATTAGTATTCCTCGATGACATAGCAAAATTAAAGAACACAAAAGACATCTAAGAATAGTATTATAATCCATCACGAGAACATTAACTATGTGCAAAACTATCTAAGTGTAATTTTTTTCAAAATAAAATTGAATACCTAGAGCACATAATTTCTTTTTTTTTTTTTTGCTTTTTTTTGTTGAGGTTACCTAGGGAGAGGGCCCTAGCCCTTTGTGGCATCACCAGCCCACACCGGTCATGGAACCATCTAAGGATGGAAGTTTAAGCTCTCGGCTAGCCCACGGATTAAACCACATTATCATGGTGCCCTATCACGGGGTATCCAAACCATCGGTAGTAGGCCGCCTTAACACAGAGCCGAGATTTGAACCTTGAACCTCCCAATTACTAGGAGACCCAAGAACCGTTACACCACTACCCGTTGGATACCTAGAGCACATAGTTTCTAATGATTGTACGAGTGATTAACAAAGAAAATTCAAAGTGATTTAAGATTTCCATGCATAATCAAAAATGAATTTAGAAGTTTTCTAGATTTATTGAAGATTCATTCATAGATTCTCCAGGATAGCATTACCTTAAAATAAATTGTTATGAAAAACGGAGATTTGAATGGATTGAGAGACAACATCCTTAAATATGCACTAAAGAAGCACCTACCATAGTATTACTTGACCCGACAAGGCTATTTAAAATTCATATTAATGCTAGTGATTACACCATAGGATTTGTATCACAAGATGATAATTTAATAGCTTGTGTATGTAAGAAAATGGATGACACTAAAGAAAGGTGCCCCATAGTTGACCAAGGACAACTAGAAGGTATCCATGCCATCAAAAAAAAGAAACACTACGTAAAAATAATGACTTGAGTATACTCAGACCATAGAACCTTTACTACTTTTGGGCTTGGAAATGTTTTCCGAACTTTAACTTCCCAAATACACATCACAAACAGCTGGAAATGTTTCCCACAGTGTTTCCCAAAACAAGAATGATGGGAAAAATGTTTATTGTCGTTTTCGACAAAGTTCCAGCCTTCTAGTACATTTTAGTGGAAATGTACCCATGCATAAGGGAAACATTAGTTTTTGAGAGTGAAAATTTTTAACCCTAACTGATAAATTCAGTACTACTAAATGGTGTTGTCCCCATTCACAAAAATCTGTACTTGCATGGAGTGGAGACCATTGTTCTGATATATTAGGCTAATTGAGTTTTAAAGTCTGGCATGTTATTTGTTTGTCGCATAGGTATATACTTTGAAAAATATAATATTTTTTATTATTTTAATTTAGTTAACATGTGTTTGTTATACTTTACCCATCTCCAAGAGGGTTTGGGAGCTCACATTTCTTATGGCATTTCATTTGGTAAGTGCAATTGTTTCCAATTTCACGAAACTTAGTACATAATATTAATCAATAACAGATATGCTTTGCAAAAGAGTTTACGGTTCAGTATTATTTTAACTAATATTGCTTATACTTTGGGATTTCTAAAAGCATAAACAGTTTAGTTCTATCTTCTTGTTCAAAAAAATCTTCATGTATTTTACTATTTTATATGACACGTGATTTCAGTGTGCAAAAATTGAGAGTCTTCACACTGCTAACCTGTTCCCTTAGTTGATATGCTCGGTCAGAAGCAAAAACAATCCCCTTAGATGATAGATCAAAGTCCAAATATGTGTCTACCTGAAGAATGAAACCACTTCGATCTCATAAGAATCCCTATTGCAGCTAAAAAAGCAAAAATCCTAAGAATCGATTTCTTTTCTTGTATAAGATTCGACATATAAATTGAACAGAAACCAGGTTTCAACCAAGATAATTATAACTGTGAACTATGGTTATTAATGTACCTCTGAACTGTGGTTAAGCATGTCTGCCCATGGAATTAATGCAATCTGATTATTCATTGATGGTAAACGAACCTGCATAACCACAAATATAATGATCTTATACACTTCATTAAAAAAATTAGTAAAATTAATGCATCTTACTTGAATCAAATAAAATTTACACACAAATTTGATCTTATTTACTTATAGAAAAGAAATTGGATACCATATGGATGGACAAGATTCAACAAACTATTAGAATATACAATTTACCTATTATTATGAAGTCATAATTAGTTATATGTCAACTAATGTTCGGTTGTAACCACCTCAACCATGTAATGTCCCTTCTAGGGCATCAAACAGAAAACAAGGGTTTGGATTCAAACCCCAATCACAACTTCTGATTTTTATTACAGCCACCTATCAATCACTTCAAACCCTAGAGGAGCAAACTGAAAATGCCATTAGCAACCAAGAGCGATCTGAGACAGCAAAGGAATTCATATGACAGCCAACAATATCACCACTTAGCCCTAGGAATGAACCTGATTTTCTATTTCCTAGGGCAACAAACTATATGGGCTCTTCAAGAAAATATTCTCATGCAATATATTTGCTCCAGCAAGATGAAATCTGGAGCAAATATATATTTTATAAATTTAATTCAAGTGCAAACACAGCTGAAACTTCAAAAATTCATAACTCCATCAATACTTGGAGTTTCAACACAAACAAATGCTCAAAATGATCTCAGAGAGACCAGCTATCAAATAAAAGTGAAATCACAATTTTCCAACCATGGAAACCCCTCCAAAAGTGATCCCGAACTTCCCAAATGGATAGATCAAGTGGAGGAAGGGTGCCAACACCCTTGAAAGTGCCCTAGCTGAAGTAGAAGTGCCCTATGCACGGATAAACACCTTGTTGTTCCAGAAATCTGCCAATAAAGTCCACTTGTGACTCCCGTGTGACTCCCGAATGACTCCACCAATGCACACAAGAGGGTTTCCATCCCCAAATGTGATCCTATTGAAGGGTTTCGTCCTCAATAGGTGACCAAGGAAGGGTTTTCGTCCTTCAATGGCAAGAAGAGAAGCTACACTAGCTCCAAATCCAAGTAAATGTCAAATGATGAATAATAATGATATGCTCCTCCACCATTCGAACCTCCTTAAGTACCCCTCTTTGGCGCCAAGGATGAATTAGAGGACTAATTCCCATGGTTGACCTCTTAATGAAGGGGAAGTGTACTTTTAATCTTCACTTGGTCCTCCAAGAAGACCAACCTCATGTGGAGAAGATAGAAATTCCTTTTGCTTTGTCATTCACCCATCACCTATTCGAATCACTCCAAGCCTTATGGCAATGTTCACCTCCCTTGCTTTCCTTCCTCAAAGCCCACGGAAGGTGGAATGGGCCCAAGGCCTTCATAGTGACAAGCTTGGAAAAGGGGACATTACAAACCATTTTATAACTATCTCTTGCACAATAAATGATGAACACAATCTACGATGTGTGCATTCAGCTTCTCTTAACTCCTCGGTTCATTTCTTCGGATATAGGTATCGAGTTGGACAAGAAAGGAGGAAAACATAAGGAAGTATTTCAAAGGAGAAATCAAGAAATTAAATATTTTTAGTCCAACCATTAATGTCAACGCTAAAGGAAATTCGTGACTCGAGTTAGTCATAAGAAGGAAAAGCATTCAAACATTTTCAAAGCATCTAGGGTGCGTGCACACAATGGAGAAGAATATAGTCACGAAAGTTTTGTTTAGGGCACAACCAACTATCGTAAATTGTGAATCATAAAAACATCATTCAAAGCATTTTTAGGGCAAAGAAACAGAGAGACAACGTCACAAAATTTTGAAGGTCACGTCGGGGTCATTTAGGGCCAAATAAAGAAGACGAGAGTTGTGTAAGGCATAAAAAAAACATTTGCTCGAAATTTAGGGCATGGGAAGGTTTGAATAAACCTATTTCTTTCGAGTTAAATTAGCTTTAAACCCTCATTCATTTTGCATTAGTTTCTTTACTTGTCTCGGAAGCTCTGTAATCTCAAAAAAGAAAAGAAATGGCGTGGAAGACAACCAATATTGTCTAGATGAGAGTTGCGAGATCACGGACGAAGAGGTTCTAGAATTATGCATATATGGAGATAGTGGCATAGTTACATGTTCAAGAGACAAGAATATTCGTTTTTGGCATGTTGACAAAAGCAGACAATAAAAGATACAATTTAAAGAAACAATGGCAAAGCGCAAGAAGAATGGTAACGCTCGTTATTGTATGGGATTTAAGCACAACACAAGCTATCCAGATAATTAAGGGCCATCGGTTGTAGGTTATAGGTGTTACTTGAAAAAGCATGACATTCTTTTTCGCCAATTGATTGCGAGGAAAGCTCAAAGACAAAAAAATAAGGAAAATTTTACTAATGAAGAATGCATATTTTTAAGAATCCCCGCACATTGAAGAGGCGAAGGATCTAGTGTAGATGAAGCTCAACATGGATGGTTGTCTAATTATTCGGAAGGTTCATAATGCGGGAGTTTGAGTAAGTGAAATGGCACTCTGGAATTCAGCTTGGGAGCTACACCTTTACGAAGGTTATAAGGCACTTGATGGAGTTCTACCTAGTCAAAGAACTGTTTTCAAAGACAAAGTTTCTAAAGAATGTGTGATTTTGTTTGAATATGTTGTTTTAATTTTTTGTCGGTGTGTTTGTTTTGTTTTCTATAGAGTAAGCCTTAAGAGGGGGTATTAGAATATAAGGCTTACCTTTTATTATTAAGTCACTATTAGTTAACTAATGTGTAATGTCCCTTTGGGGGACCTCTCGGAAATGGCTAAAAGATCTCAAATTGGACTTATAGGACTGTACATCGTTATAAACCCCGCAAAATTGATTTTCCAAACCCTTCCTAGGGCAACGACCTGATTTGGGGTTTCAAACCCACTTTAATGCCTTCAAAACCCTTTGAATTAGCTTTATTTGAGCCTCTAAAATTATGATATATCAACAACAATCATATAATGCAAGAAATCTGATTTTTAATGCCCTAGATATGGAGATATGAATTTCAACAAACCCTTGTCTGCAGCGTTATTTTAAAAATTCACAACTCAACTTAGGAAGCACCAAAAATCATGAAACTCAGAATATTGGCTTTATAAAATATAGAGAATAAGATGATAATTTCATATTTGCCAAAATGTCACCACACATACCAAATTACCACCTCAATATAGGTCGCTCCACTTGAAATAAAATATAATTTGCATGAAAGAAGACAAAAAATGCAAAAAAATCCTTTATTGCTTTTCCAACCAGCTTGCACAATCAAAAACCTCATGAAGGGTTTTCGTCCTTCACAAGTTTCCCAACCAAGGGTTTTCGTCCTTGGAAGAGATCCTCAACCCAAGGGGTTTCGTCCTTGAGAGAGAGAGTAAAAGGGCTACACTAGCCAACTTTCACCAAAATAAGAATAATCTCCAAAACATGAATCATTAATGCCCAAGCGACCTCCTTAAATAGCCATAAGGAGTGCTTTAAACAATCATTACATCATGGCCGACCCCTTAAGTAGGTGCTTTTAAATATTATAAAGGGTATTTGGAGCCTACATGCCCAAAATACCTTTATTACTAAACTACTTAAGATTCACTATTGGAGCATAGTGCTTCAATAGGATAAATGAAAACAATATCTAAGCAATAATAAAATAGAAATCCGATTTCCCCTTATTATTCTCCTTAGACCCACGGGGAAAGAATGGGTTAAGGCCTTCAGAATTTAGCGTCCAAAAAGGGACATGACATAATGTTTGGATGTAATCACCTCAACCATTTTGTAACTATCTCTTGCATAATAAAATGACAAAACACAATCTACAAAGTCTGCATTATGGGTTATCTTCATCCCTTCTTTGTTCACATCTTCTAACACAAACAACTCTTAATCTCCTACTAAGAAAATCATCAACAATGACATGATAAAATATACCACCCGCTAAGGAACGTCTGATGATTGATGAGTTGAAATTCTCATGGATGGGGGCACTTGAGATAATCTTATTGTCTCTAGGATAGTGATGTGACTAAATAAGATATATCCATCGATTATTATACGGATGGTAGCACAAATGATTAAATGTAATGTCCCCTTTTTCGAATTAATCCATTTAGAAGACTTCTAGCTCATTTCACTTCCCGCGAGTTAGAAGCGAGACAAGCAAGGGAAGTATTTGTTGATGTTTTTAGTCATTTTCCATGAGCATTTACATTTTCTTTTAGTGTTTTCCCTTATGAGGCAAGTCGGTTGGGTTGGAGGAATTAAAAGGCAAATTAAAAGATAAAGCAAGCTTCTTTATGAGGTCGGTCATGGGGAAACTCCCTCATGGGGTTTGGCGCCACCTAAAGGATATAAAAGGGGTCTATTAGGATCATTTTGGGCATGCTTCCCTATTATAATTTTATTCTACTTGGTTTTGGGGCTGATTGTTTTATTCCATTCCACTAGGAGGCGAAAATCCTTTGGTGTGGCAAGCAAGGAAGATGAAACCCTTCCTTGTTCAAGGTTGGAAAACGAAAAACTCTCCCATTGGTGGTTCAAGGGCTTCAAAGAAGGTTATTTTGCTAGTTGGCAGCTAGGGCTTGAAGAAGAAAGAAATATCCAGGTCTTCTACATCAATTTGGCACCCTCACCTAGGGTGGCAACTTGGTGGAGAAGGGTTTGAGTGCCTTCTAGGGCACCAATTGACATTTTGTGTTGATATTCAAATTCCTCCTAATTTATAAGGCTGATTTCTCACTTCATTGGTATTTGTTGGGGTTTGGAAACATCATTTTCAGCCCTTATTGTGAGTTGTACTTCTGTTGGTTATTTAATTAATTCCAGTTGTGGTTTATCACTTGTTTCTCCTTTATTTATGAAGTATATTGGCTGGAATAATATCTTCATGATTGGTTAAAATATTTGGAATCATTCTTTGTCATTTTCAGCTTGTTGTATGAGAATTGCTGCCCTTAAGTGTTGTTACAGTTCGCTGCCCTAGAGGGTTTATTTACTAATTTCCAGCTGGTTTTGATGCCCTAAGGGTGTGATTTCAGTTCGCTGCTAGGGTTTGATGACTGCTGTTCCAAAATCTGATTTCTTGCATTTGGGTTTGAGGCCAAACCCTTATTTTCAGATTCAGCCCTAGAAAGGGACATTACATTAAATGAATGATTAGCCAATAATCCCATGGATCAAAAGCAATCATGGGAGGCTACAGAAGCCTCTCTCGCTTGTACTCTTATCTCAACACCCTTCAGTGCTTATGTAGTTCTCCTTAAAAACACTTGAAAGTTCAAATTGAAATATGTTTTGTTTTCTCTAAGAGATGTGAATGGTCACGTAGGGCCATTCAACTCATATTCCTTTTGAAAGGGAAGCATTCAGACCCCTCTTCGGTTATAAAAGGGGCTTGTAATATCCTTTAAGGGATATATGGAAAGATAGATACAGATTTTCTTTAAAAGGGGCTAAACTCTTGTAGAGACGGTGCAAGAATATAGCTCTTAATGCATAGGGTTACTTCTCTATAAATGTTGTATTGAAGAGATACTATGTTGTGGCATTAATCTGACCTTTTCTATGCTAGTATTACATATTGTCCATCATTTCATTACAAGCTTGATGAGGTTTTGATTATTATTTGTGCATTTGAATGATAGCTCTTTACATAAATGGTTTAAATATCACACTTGGTTCATTTGGTTTATGTCCGAACCCATGTTATTGTAAAGGTAAAATTGAAGCGATCTTCTCAATAACCTAAACATTTGCACTATCCATCACTAATCTAGGACATTCTCGTTTTCATTATTTAGATTAAAATGGGAGGGTTCTTGAAGCCTTTTTGTGTCCATGTTGAAACACTGGACAATAGAACTCGAGGTAGGAAAGCCCTTTTAAATCGTCAATCTCCCAACATAAAGAAAGCTCTTGAAGCACTTACTATGTACGTATTGAAACATTGGACAACAAAGCGGCACAAGGAAAGCCCTTTTAAATTGTGAGTCTCTCGAAAGAAAGAAAGAAAGATATTATATTAATGTCCACATATAAAAAAATGTAGGTCAATGGGACTCGAGGATACTGATAGATAACAATAAGAAGTACTACAAAAAGAATCCTAGAAACAAAATAAAGGAATAAAGTATAAAATAAAATATGAGTCTTCCCCTATGGTCTAGGTGGCATCCGGTAAGTAATAGATTTGTGCCACTAGAAAGGGCTCTAGCAACAATGATGTGAAGGAGCAAATCCACAATGTCGGGGAGAGCGGTGGGGATGTACATAATCTAGGTAGTAATGGTGCACTAAGAGAGGTGTTGCCTAACTAATCTATCGGCTCGATGTGTGTAGTCCTAGTTTCTAAAGGGTGCTTAGTGTTGCCAATTGCCTGGATGGGATGGAAGAAAGAGGTGATTAGTATGGGCACTCTAGAGCCTCTAGGCCTCCTATAGGGATCTGTGCTAGAGGGTGACGGCCTTGCAAAGATAAAGATCTAGGTACCACTAGCCGGGGTTTCTAAGAAAGTAGATAGAGTGTTTCTGCGTCCCGAAGAGGTTGTGATATCTCCCTTGGATCTCATAGTAAATGTGGCATCTGAAAAGAAAGTGTTCCTTGGTCTCCACCTCCTTAAGGGAGCAACGACGGCAGATTCGGTCCTAACGGAGAATGAGATGATTACTTTTAACCCATTACTAGTGAAAACACACTCTCATTTGGCAAGGGGATATCTCAAGTCGTGCAAACAATGGAGCTACGAGATAGTGAGGGTGATGAATAATACCATCCACCACTTGTAAGAAATGTTCATGTCAAAAGCAAGCTTTAAGTTGAGCGACTCAAGAGGGAGATCCAAGTGGCCTAGATATATTGTTTGTAGATGTTCTCTCTAGCTGTGAGTTTGTAATGTCTCTTTCTAGGGCTGAAACATACAAACAAAGAAATCACACAATTCCAAATATAAATGAAATGTAATTCTTATAACAGCAGTTCCAACATTAACCGAAACCCTAGAAACAAACTGAAAATTGCACTTTAGGACCTCAAACACCCTCCAAATAAGTTGAAAACAAGTGTACAAATCCTTCTTCAAATTATGTTTGATTAATGGAGCAAACACCAAGCCAAAACAACCCAAACATGTGCCGAGAAAATGAAATAATACCCCTCTGCAATTAATTTTAGGACAGCAGGAAGTGCAGTCCACAAAATGAGCTCAAAGTGAGGTCTCCAAACCCTAACAAATGACAAATATGCAATATATTAGCCTTATAAAATATGATAAGTCCAAATATCAATTTAGAATGTAGATTCATGCCCTAGAAGGCACCCAAATGCACTCCTACCCTAGTCGCTCCCTAGGAGAGGGGCTCCAAACAATGCCAAAACCCTTGATGTCTTCTTCTTGATGCCCTAGTTGTAAACCAGCAAGATGGTCTTCAACGAATGTATTCACACCACCAACTTGGAGAGTTTTCGTTCTCCAATATCCCACAAGGGTTTCGTCCTCCTTGGATGCCACACTAATGGGTTTTTCGCCCTTAGTGGATTTGGATTAGAGCAATCAGCCCTAGAACCAAGTAGAAAAGTATATATGCCAAAAGATGATCCCAAAATGAGCCTATGTGACTCCCTTTATACCCCTATGGTGGTGCCAAAGGTATAAGGCGTGAATTAACCCAAGACCAACCTCTTTGGAAGCTTGCTTTATTTTCTACTTTCAGCTTGATAGCTCACTAACCCACCCGACCTTCCGGAAAGGTAAAACACAAAATAAAAACCTAAATATGGAATAAAGAAAACTGAAATATTGCTCAAGTTCTTCCCTTGTTCAACGTCTTCTTGCCCATGGAAAGGAAGATGAACAAGAAGCTTTCAATTATATTATTTTGAAAAAGGGGACATTACATAGTTCTAGTGATGACATCCTTTGTGGGAAGGAGACAGGGATGGGGGTGTACATGAAAGGGGCTAGCCTATAAATAGAGATGAGAATAGAAAGGAGCAGCCTAGTCTCAAAGTACGGTGATAGCGTCTAGTGGGGACGATGAAGCAATCCTCATCGAAGAGCAAAGAGCTAAGTATGGATATCTCTCATTACCAAAAGTTGAGTCCCCTAAGGACAAGTCTATGGGTGTAGAAAGTAAGACTAAAGATATTGTCAAGGCGTAGTGGTTGGGCAGTGAATTCAGCTTGGGTGATGCACTAAGGAACTATTTGCATGCAACAAATCATGCATTCTAGCATGACAATTTGAACCCTCTCAATATGGACCCAATCAATGGCCCCAAGCTAGGTCCCCAAACCTCTTAACCATATTAAAACTGTAGGCTTGATGATTGTATCAAAAAGGCGTAACTTGGAAGGAATCTAGAAACACTAACGTTCCAAGACACAAAGAGAGGTATACCCTTCGCAGAGTACAAGTGGGAGGAATACTTCTCTACTAAAGGATGGACCAAAAATTAAACCCCCAAATATGTGTAAGCCAATGCGATCTCTAGAGGTTCCCCTTTGTAGAAAAATTGGAATGTGAAGAGAGAGCATTTTGAGTAATTGAAAATCTTGATCTTAGTTTTATTAAGGTTGACCACAGTGTCGAATTTCACAAAAACTCTAAGTGCATCAAGTTGTTTCTACAGACCCCATAGAGTGTTAGATGAGGAAAACATCATTGGCAAAAAAAGAAGCATAGTTATAACTACCTCGGGAAAAATATAGTTGTCATCCATATGGGTATGTTGCCAAAGAAACTCCTCAAATTCATCCATGTAACTACTGAGAATAGGGTCGGTGAGAGAGGACATTCTTATGGGCATGTAATCGAAAAAATTGGGATGTCCATATCTCTCAACTTACGGAAAACGGGTCTCTTGGAACCGAGTTAATGGCCTTCCTAAAGCCAAAAAAATCAAAAAATACTTTAGAAGACTTATGACAAGGTTCCTCAAGAATAGCCCCCTTGTGAAAATGTGGTCAATAGTCTAGTAGTCCCTCCTGAAGCCAGCCTGCCCCGTAGCTCTAATATTATTCCTTTCCAAGTACTTTGGAAGCTGCATGTATAACACTATGATATAAAGTTTGGAAAATGTATGCCCAATCATAATGGTCCTATAGTTGTTGAGGATAGAGAGATCCCGAACCTATGAATAGGTTGAATGATCTGTTAGGACCATGACTAAGGAAAACCTTAGCACACCACCTCATTAAAAAGTGTGGCAAGGGGAAAGGCAAGGGAATCCACACCATATTTAATGAACTCAGCTTGGAGACCTTTGCAATCAGTTGCATTTTTGGTGCACAACTTCAAAATAGCTCTCTTAATGGAAGAAGTGGAGAAGACAGAGGATGGTGGAGGAGTGGGGACAAAGTTACAAATTCAAAATCCCAACTAGAAGAAAGTATACCCAGTCCTTTAAAGCAGCATAGAAAAATCCACAGCGATAGATATAAGTCTTGGGCTTTCTCGTACAGGGAAAGTCATTCACCCCTACTTCTAAAGAGTAGATTCCAACCCTTGCCAAAGCTAAGTTGTTAACAATAGCAGGTCTGGAGAACAACCTCCAGCTCGCCTAACTAGGACATATCTTAGGTGATGTGCATCCTTTTCCTTGTAATCCTCGAACGCACTTTTCCTAGATACAAAAATGGAGTTAGAACCACCAAGGAACATGTGGTAGCCTTCAAGGCTTCCCTTCGATTACTCAACGTAGAACATAAGGATGTTTCTTGTAGATTGTTCCCCTTTAATTTCCAAGATTTGATCTATGATTGGTATTTGAAATTTAATCCTAGTTCCATTGTTACTTGGGTTCAATTTGAGAGCGCATCTACTTGTCAATTTGGTGATGTCATTAACCCATGCATGTTATTTAAGCAATCTAGGTCTGTAATATGGTAATGAACCAAACAAAAACTTCAATGCAACATTCAAAATCAGATCTCTTACTTCTAAACTTGCAATTTCATATTTTCTTGCATGATATGATTGCTGGTAATTTATAATAAATTTTGAGACTAATAGGTAGTTGTTTCAGTGGGTTTTGAGGGTGGAAAAGCAAGCTTGAACCTCAAAATGATTCGTTGCCCTAGAAGGACGTTTCTTAAAAGTTGTTGAGGGTTTATATATATATATATATTTATATATATATATATATATATATATATATATATTTCAGTCACTAACAGCCTGCTCCCAATCTGAAGTTTATTGTTTGTGCTCAACTTTGCATAGTTTCCTGAAGGTCCCTGAAAAGGGACATTACGGAGGTACTAGAGCTCCATCCTCCCAGCTTTGTGAAGTATGGTGAAGTATGGCAGATGACAGTGATATGCAATACTACCAAAGAAGGGAAAAGAGGAAACCCTTGGAGACCAGGGAAGAGAAATTGGACATGATCATGAAAACACGAGGAGGGATAGCTGATGCATTGGATAGGTTTTCCCTAGCCATCCAAAATATGTAGGGTAATGGTTCACCCAAGGAGGTAGAGGGTTCCTACACCCATTGTGACACAAGGAAGGAAAAGACTTCTTTTGCAAGACCCTACAAACCCAAGTTCGTGGCCAAGGAGGCATTCGTTCCACATCGGAGCCTTAGAGGCCCATGACTATGCTACATGGTTTGGAGAATACCAATCAATGCCGGAGGAGTTTTAGGAGGCCACGTCTCTGGCAAATTTCACCAAATTAAGGTTAGAAGAAAAGCAATATGGGAAAAGAACGCTAGTGCCAAAGGGAGAAGTACAACATGCCTTAGGAAAGATGAATCTTTTCACTTTTGATGGCTCCACAAAGGGATCAGCTAGGGCATGGATCCAAAAGCTTGATACTTGTCCTTGAGAACTATGGCAAAAAAAGAGGCAATACAATTTGCAACCCCTCACCTCAAAGGAGTTGCCCATGATTGGTGGCATCATGGCATGTTGACACAAGGGCATCATCTCATTCTTTCCTATGAAGAATTTTGCACAAGGCTCATGGAGAGGTTCGAAAGGATGGATCCGAAAGCATACTTTCATGATCTTGCCCAGCTCAAACAAAAAGGTACGGTAGAAGAGTATGTTGCTGATTTTCAAAAGATTTCAGTCATGGTAGATGATATTTCCGAAGGGAGACTCATGGTGTTGTTTATAGAAGGGTTGGCTGAACCCTTAAGGAGTCTAGTGAGGGATTTTAACCCATCTTCTTTGCAAGAAACCATAAGGAAGTCTTTGGATCTTGAAGGTGCAATCCCTAGGACTGGTTTTTCATCCAAATTTATGGGTGAAAGAGGGCAGAACAGGCCAGCAATAGGAGGGCAACCAAAGGCTCCTTCATCTCAGCCCAAAGTGCCTTTTTGAGGCAGCCCATGAAGCCTTTCCAAGGGGCTAACAGCCAAGAAGGGCTGAAGCAAGAAGACAAGAGCCAAGAATCCAAGAATGAGCTGAGAAGGAAGAAGCTTTGTTTCACATGTAGAGATCCATGGTCACCTGGGACATAGGTGCCTTGGAAAGGGGCAAATACACTACATAGAAGTGGTATCAGATGATGAAGGAGAGGAAAAAGAAGAGGAAGAAGTGGCAACCATTTCTGAACCAATAAAAGAAGATGCACCAAAATCTGATCCGGGAGAAAACAACACCCTTGCTACACTTTCCGGTGCTCCTAGATACCACCCATTCAAGGTAAAAGGTCTCCTCCATGGGAAAAAGGTAATGGTCTTAATTGATAGTGGGGCTACCCATAATTTCATTGATGAAGGGTTAGTGTCCAAGATGAAACTAAAGGTAGAAGAGTTCAAGGGTTTTAATGTCATAGTTGCTAATGGGTTTTCTATTCCTTGCACTAAGAAAATATCACAGCTCAACATCACCCTAGTAGGGCACACCGTGCACAAAGCCAAGATATCAATCTTTGAAATAAACATGCATAACCTTTCTTAGGTCATTCGATCCTCCTTTTTGGCGTTAAGGATGAATTAGAAGCCCAATCCTCATGGCCGACCTCTTAATGCACTTTTTAATCTTCACTTAAGAAGACCAACCTCATAATGAAGAAATAAAAATTCTCCTTGCTTTGTTTGACAAGTCTTCTCCCCCAAGTTGAACCATTCCAATGCCATGATTAGTAAATAAAATAATTAATTATAAAGGTACATCATTTACAACCATGGCAAGTTCCCCTCCTTTGCTCCTTCCTTGATGCCCACAGGAAGAGGAATGGGCATAAGGTCTTCCATAGTGACTAGCTTGGAAAAGGGGACATTACACATTCACATACCGTAGCTGACAACAAAAATCTGCAAGGCAAAGCATGTGAAAGTTGCATGTCAAGACTAGGAACTGGCCAGTGTGGTGTTGCAAGCCTATAGAGGACTTTTCATTGATTAAAAAATGTTTAACTTAGAACAGAGGTCAAGCCAAGCTGAGAGGAATCCACTTGTTAACGGATTTGGTTGAAGTTTAGAAAACCAATCTATCAAAAGGATCACACCTAATGAGGGTTTCATTTTTACCTAAGAGTGGCCACTAAATATTGAACTAAGATAGGACATATAGTATTAAATCAGGTACATGTAACGTATATTTCTAGTGAAACAAATAAGTTTTGGAAAATTAAAAGATGTTTGAGTTGGAAGCGAGCTCAAACCAAGCTCAGCAGAATCCACTTGTTAATGGATTTGATTGAGATTTTGAAAAAGGATCTATCAAAACATGCCTCAAAAGATTTTCATTTTTACTTGAGAGTTGCCACCAAATATTGCCAGCTTAAACCAGGATAGGACATCTACTATTGAATCAAGTACGCTTATCATATATTTCCAGTCATAAAATAAACTTTGGAAAAGTTGATTGGAGAAGGTTGACTTACCAAACGGGAGAAGAGGATACCAAATGCCCATTTTAATGTTTCCAAATTGAACACCTAATATAAAATTGAAATGTTATTTTCACAATAACGCATATTCAAATTAGTGTCAATGTCACAAAAACATAAAGGTGTTAAGCTATAAGCCATTTACATTTACTTTATACCATTTGTGTACATCTTACAGATTCTAGGTCATTCTAGACCTCTCTTAGCAACAAAAGAGCAGAAGTTATTAACAGGAGGCATCCGAATGAATGGGGAAGCAGTTTATATTTACAGGTTTTCTCTATAGCATAGCCGTGCTTATTTTAGACCCCATATAGGGTTGTTAATGAAATTCGAAATCAAAAGATGTAATTGATCCTTCTATTACATAAAGGGATTAAAACTCTCTAAAGCAATTCCTTCACTTAGTATAAAACCAGAGCCCTAGAAGATTATCTCCTATCAAACCTTCAGACTGATATAACAATTAATCATACAATAACACTTTTAATAAACCCTAGAAAGAACTCTTATATTTATTCAACTGTTATTGCTTGTAACAGAAAAAACAACACTCAAGTATCGCTAACATGAAGCTTGTATTTTCTTCAAAAGGATCATAAATAACAATACATCAAAAATGGACCCCATCAAAGGATTATGCCGAAAAACAGTATTTTATGGGTCTTATCATGTTTGTAATTCTAGCTCTACACAATGAGCTTCAATTTCTCATATCCTAGGAAGGAAATTGAATTTTGTCTTTAGAACTGAAATTTATGTCAAATAAATGAATAGTTAGCACAAAACTTTATAATAACTTCATGCTATTGTAGAGACCGCACTAGTCAGCAAAAGAGCAAGATATAAAGTAGCCGTGCAGAAAAATCAGTCTTAGGAGAGTCACTTAAAACATTTGAAATAGCAAACATGCCATTAGATGGAATCCCTATGGTGGAATCGATTAGAACCACAGATGTTGATCAACATATGTGTTGCAAACATATAAGACTACATATAGGTGTTGTTAAATATGCATTAGTTTAGAAAATTACTTACATTTCACAAAGTTTTAGGTTGGGCATATTGATATGACTATTTTCATGTATTTTAGTGCCATTTCTAATTTATGACAATCAACATAAAATAGGATGAGATTACTAGTTGTTTCACAAACTTTTTTTTGAAAGGAGCTAATTTTATTCAAGTGTAGAAAACAAAGTTACATTGTCTGATTTCCAGACATACACACTACAGACCCAGTACTTAGCCTAAGAGGTGTAGTGCTGAATTCTAGCATTCCATTTACAACAAAGCAGCAAATGCATCGGTATCCACATATACACATACTTCAAGCAATTACAAATTCCAAACCTTGGTATCATCTAAAGAAAGAAGAGAATAGATAACATCCCTGGTTTGTGATGACCACCAATGCAGGGAAGACCATAACAAACTATATATCATTCGTCAAGCGCACAATTTGCCAAAGCATCAAATATAGCAAAAGTCTATTGTCTAAAAGTTTTGGTAGATATGTTTGAATGTATCCAACACTCTGCCCAATCTCCAATCCACGTGACTACAAGGGGTGGTGTCAATCTAAATTTGATAATTCGATTCCACTGTGATATTCGGCCAACCTACATTTCTGGAGTCCTCTCAACATAGCATATCCTTCCGCCATATCATTGGAGAAATAGGCTAAATTTTCTACAAACAGGAAAGTTGGAACACCATCATGTGACCTCCCTATTCCTCCCATAATGGCTTTTCCGGGATTGCCTCTAGAAGCCCCATCAATGTTAATTTTACCTAACCCAAAAGGAGGAGACCACTGCCCTTTATTATCCCACATAGCCCGTTTTCTGCCAGCAAACTGCCGTGACTGAATTTGATGCTTAGATAAAATTCCAGCCCATCTCTAACTAGGTGCTTGAGGGTGTGTTATCAAATAACAAACTAATTCTCTGATATTCGCCTGAGTCCTAGTCCAAATAAAATAGTTGTCCTTGTATTCTTGCTTGAAGATTTTCTAATTTCTCCCCTTCCAAATATTCTTTGGGAGAAGAGATGTGCCAATCCACATAATTTGATGGACATATTTGTCAGGTTGATCCTGATTGATCCAGTCCCTCCAGATTTGGTTCAAATTTCCAACCCCTACCAACAAATATCCGACAAATTAGTCAATTTACGACAAAGGTTGATTGTGATCGAACAGTCTTTAAAGAGATGATCAATAGATTCCTCATTACCCCAACACATTTCACATCTAAAGGGACCATGAAATCCTCACTTCATCAATTGCTTGCTTGTGAGGATTCTTCGATGTAGCACTAGCCAAATGAAGAAGTGGACTTTGAACCAAAGGTTTTGAGACCAGAGAGGTTTAAAGATGTCTTTTAGGGATTAGGATTGGTACTACAAAGAGCATCATAACCTCCAGCTACAGTATAAAGCCCCCGAATACCCCAACCAATACTATCTTCTCACGAGCAAGAGAGTGACCTCCTTTGAATTACAGAAAAGATGTTCTGCTTTTGATTGTCTGCCAACTGAATGGGCCAATCATCAGGAGGAATCCAACTTCTACCTACTTCTGCCATATTATTCAACGGTTTGCAATAATGTGCCACTTTGATCCAGTTCTTGGAATGGAGACACTCCATGATAGGTCTCCAAAGAGGGAACTGCTCAACAAGCAGAGGATGGCCATCCCAAGAATCTGTCCAAAAATTAGCTCTTTGACCATTCTTAACAATCCAGTAGAGATGCTTCTTGAGCATCTCCTCACCAACCCTTAAAGTAGAAAGGATAGGAAAACCTCTATTAGGAAGATGAAGATGGATAATCTCCTCAAGGGGCCTTCCTTACGCATGTTTAGCCTGAACATTATAAGTCCATAATTCATTCGGCCACTGTAGAATTTGCCAATAGAGTTTGGCCTGAAGAGCCTTAGCATTCTTCGCTGCAGATCTGAAACCAAGAGCCCCTCCTACTTAGGATGGCATAAAGTATCCCATTTCACCAAAGCCCATTTTTGTTTCTGTTGAGAACCATTCCATAGGAATCTATAACTAAATTGGTTAATTATAAGTCTGATTTTTCTCTTCTAACAATATCTATTTGTAGATCGCTTATATTTCTCAAATTGATAAACAGTTATTAACATTTCATTTTTTATATAAGACACAATTTGTTGATCCTCTCATCTATTTCTAGTTATTTTGAATACATTTATAGACGAGTCATCATATTTTCTCAAACGTTTTCGAGTTAGAGTGGAGGGAGATGAGCTTGGAAGTAAGTGGGATGCTTTTGTATCATTCTGCAAACGCAGTTCTCATATTTGTTGCAAACTATGAGGATGTTAATAATATGTTGTAAAGATGAATTATTATTTTGAGACTTAAAATTAGTTTTTGCGATAATGAGTTTGCACACCATATTGTCAAAGAGGGGTCCATGTAATGTCCCCTTTTCAAATTAATTCATTTTGAAGACTTCTAGCCCATTCCACTTCCGGTGGGCTAGAAGAAGCTGAACAAGGGATGTAATATCCCCTTTTTCCAATTCGAGAGCATAATTTGGATTTCTTGCTGGTTCGTCTCCATGGCAAAGAAGTAGCGGAGTTGGGGAAGAACCTTGAGCTTCCATTTGCTTTGTTTTTCTAATTTTTATGTTTTCTTTTTAGTGTTTTCCCTCTTATAGCAGGTCGGCTGAGTTAAAGACAATTAAAGGAAGCTAATGAAGGAAAATAACATCTCTTGTGGGTCGGCCTTACCTTTCTAAGCTTTGGCGCCAATGGAAGAATATAAAGGGGTCTTAAGACATCATTTGGGTATCTACTTTTGTGCATTTTCCTAATATTGGGCATTGTGAGCTTGTTGCTCCTTGTTCTTCCACTTGAGGACGAAAACCCTCTTGTGTGGCTTCCTAGAAGGACGAAAACCCTTCTAGTGGTTTGGGTGAAGGATGAAAACCCTTCATCATTGCTTGGTTTTGAAGTAAAGGGCAGATTTGTGGAGAAAACATTCACTTTCAAATTTTTATTTGCTTCCTACATGTGGAGCGACCTACCTTGGTGTAGGGTTTGAGTGTTTGGTGAACATAAAATTGCATTTTCATTTCATAATCTGATTTGTCATATTTTATAAGGCCGGAATCTCCATTTTGGTGATTTTTGGAGAAGTTTAGCTATTTTTCCTAGCCCTCGGATTTGGCTAGTCTGCTGCTGATTTGAATAATTAATTCCAGCTATGTAATTTGATATTCCATCCATCTTTTGATGTATTTGTGATTCATAAATATTGTCATGGTTAGAGTAATTGTTTTGTGGCATTATTCATTGATTTGTATGGTGAAAAGTGGACTTGAATTCCATAAATAGTTCGCTGCCCTTGAATATTGCTAAATTCAGATTATTTTCAGTTGGCTGGTTTTAAAAATCAGATTTGGAGATCTTTGGTTTTGAGCTAATTTCCTACTTTTTCAGTTTTGTCCCCAAAAGGGATATTTCGAGGAAGTATTTGTTTATGTTTTTAGTCTTTTTGTGAGCATTTACCTTTTTCTTTCATGGTTTCTCTCATAAGCTAGGTCGGCTGGGTTGGAGGAGTAAAAAGATGAAAAGAAAAGCAATCATCCTTAAGAGGTCGGTCTGGAAAAGACTCCCTAATTGACCTTTAGCGCCACCAAGAAGCAATATAAGGTGTCGCTTGGACTCATTTTGGGCATGCATCTTAATATAATTTTACCCTTACTTGGTCTTGGGACTAATTGCAATATTCCACTCCATTAGAGGGCGAAAATACTTTGGTGTGGCACACAAGGAGGACGAAACTCTTCCTCGTTCAAGTTGGAGAACAAAAACTCTCCAATTCCTAGTTCCTAAGGGCTTCAAAGAAGCTCATCTTATTGGTTTGCAAGTAGGTTTTTAAGGAGAAAGAGTTGTCAAGGTCTTCTACATCAACTGTGTACCCGCTACTAGGGTGGCGACTTCGGTAGAGTAGGGTTTGAGTGCCTTCTAGGGCACATCTTAGCATTTGGAGTTGATATTCATATACCTCATAATTTATAAGGCTGATTTCTCACTTCATTGGTATTTTTGAGGTTTTGGAATCATCATTTCCAACCCTTAATGTGAGTTGTACTTTTGTTGATTATTTAATTAATTATAGTTGTGGTTTATCACTTGTTTCTTATTTATTTTTAAAGTATATTGGCTGGATAAATATCTTCATGGTTGGATAAAATAGTTGGAAGCATTCTTTGTCATTTTTAGCTTGTTATTGCATGGGAATTGTGTTGGAATACGTGAGCAAGGAAGAAATAAAAAGAAAGTGGGTTGCACACTATGGAGATAGTGTGACTGTCATATTATGAATGATGTAGTTACAAAGCGGTTGATATAGTTACAACTGGTTACAACCATCTTTTAGTTAAATAACCAATGATGTCATTATTTAATAAGCCTTATTGTAATGTCCCCAAATGGACATTTTGACTCCCAAATGGATTTTAGGCCAATCCCAAAACCCCAAATACAATTTATAAAAGATGCAACAATTTATTTATATGCAGATCTGAATTTATCTTGGAAAATGCGACTAGGGTTAGGTGAAAAACCCAAACAAATCAGCCAATAAAATATAACTTCTCCACTCCAATCTGATCTACCAATTTTATAAAGCCAAAATATGAAAGAACATACATATTTTGATGCACAAGAAGGCTGAAATTAATTTATTTTGAAACCCCAGTCTGCAAAAAATTATGGCAACTTCAAAAATTCATAACTCACTCAAAAATGCTCCGATCCACACAAATAAACTATGCACGGATTCAAAAAAATAGGGAGAATGCAATGATGTTACCCATTCATGCAAATGACCACCACAAGTGCCCTAAACAGCCAAAACACCAATTCGCCCTTAGGGTTTTGGGCTGGAAAAATTCATAAAAACATGATTTATTAACAGCAATCCAGATCAGATCAAAACCCCTTTAAATACCTCAAGAAGTATCCTAGAAGTGGGTCGTACAATATGATAGAAGGCTGGAAAACACAACTGCAAATTTGCTTCAAACCCTTGATCCAAAAATCTACAAAAACTCCTTTATTCACTTTGCTGCAATAACTAAAAATCTTTGTAATCACAATGGATAACCCTGGGTAGGAAATCCTCAAATTGCTCCAACGGGGTTTTCATCCTCTAGAGGTAAATACTAAGGGTTTCATCCTTACAATAATTTAGACAAAAGCTCAAAGCTTCAAATACAATTCAGAAATTATAAAATGATCAAGTGTCTCCAACACAAGACGACTTGTCCTTTTAAAGAAGGAAGTGACCCAAGGTAGCCACACATGAGGACCAATCACCTTTCCCTTCATTAAATGTTTCCACCAACCACTTTTCCCTCCTAATGCAAGTCGCATTTCTAGAAGGAATAACTTTTGGCCCATTTGCTTTTTGCCTTTTTCTATTTTATTTTTGCCTCCTAGTGCAAGTCGCACTTTTCCATGGATATTATATTTTTAATAAGTGTTTTTATCTTTTTGTTCACTTTTTCTATTTTTATTAAGTTCATAATAATTTATTATAAGTGTTTTATAATATTTTATTTATTTTTGCACTTTATAATAAAATATTTAGAACTTAAGTCTCCCCTTTAACATTTCCTTAGCCATCGGGAAGACAAAATAGGCTAAGGGTCTTCGACTGGGAAGGGGATATTACACTTACATTCTAATACCTCCTCTTGAGGCTTATCCTACATAAAGAAAAAAATGAACATTCTAAGAAAACTATAACCAAACGAGAACTAAGTAATCTTCGAGAGGCTTTCACTTTAAAACCGGTGCTTTGACTAGGTAGAGCTCCATCAAGTTGCTTCACGACCTTCGTAAAGGTGTAGCTCCTAAGTGAATTCTCGAGTTCCCAATTCCAACTCCCCAAACTCCCAAATCACATATCTCCCGAATTATTGGACAACCATCCACATTGAGCCATCCACAAGCTCCATCAAGTTCTCTCATGCCCCTCGTGGGGGTATAATTTCAAGATCCACAGTCTCCCAAACTATCGAACAACCATCCATATCGAGTTTCATCAACCCTATATCCTTTCATGCCTTCAAAGTTTAGAGCGTTTTTATATTACGCATTCATCGTTGTCCTCACTACCTTTTGCATCGGTGGGTCTTGACCATTGCTATATAGGTTGTATTTGATATGCCTTTACCCTTGAGCACATCATTGGCTTGAACAAGACAATCCCATGTTGTGTGATCTCTTTTCTTACAATAATGACATTGAATCTCCCAATTATTTTTATTTCATCCTACGAAAGTTTTGGTTGTGGAATAAAATGCACTTTCTTGTTGAGAATTACCTTCTACATCTTTTGCAGTTGTTCGCTTTTCTTGACTAGAACTACAATCATATCTAGAGATTGAGATTGAATTTGACTGAGGGTAAAAACTACATTGTTGTATTTTGAAAACAAACTGTTTAATAGGATAGCTTTGGCATCCTCATCCTCTATCGCAACTTTGACTTCTACTAGTTGTCTAATCAGGGACCTTAGATTATTGATGTGACTCGACATACGAGACTCCATCCATTTTGAACCTATACAACTAAAGTTTTAGGAAAATTTAGCATTAGCTTGCTTTCACTCTAAATAATTTATTTAAAGCATACCAAATTTCCTTGGATGATTTGTCTAGGTCTACATGATGAAGTTCAAAGTCGGAGAGAGAAAGGCCAATAATAGTTTTCTCTCTATCATCTATACTTTGCCAATCTAACAATTTAGATGCATCGGTGGGTGCTTCCTCTTTCGCATTAGTATGCCCCACAAATTTTTAATCATAAGTTACATTTGTATTTTCACTTTTACCGTAATGTCCCCTTTTCCAAGCTAGTCACTATGGAAGACTTTATGCCCATTCCTCATACTATGGGCATCAAGGAAGGAGCAAAGGGGGAATTGGCCATGCTTGTAAGTGATGTACCTTCATAAATAATTATTTTATTTACTAATCATGGCATTGGAATTGTTCGTCTAGGGGGAACGAAGACTTGTCAAACAAAGCAAGGAGAATTTCTATTTCTTCATTATGAGGTCGGTCTTCTTAAGTGAAGATTAAAAAGTGCATTAAGAGGTCGACCATGAGGATTGGGCCTATAATTCATCCTTGGCACCAGAGAAGGGGTACTTAAGGAGGATCATCATCTTTCATCTATTTTGACATTTACTTGGAGTGGAGCTAGTGGACCTTTTCTTCTAGCCATTGAAGAACGAAAACCCTTCCTTGGACACCTATTGAGGACGAAACCCTTCAATAGGATCACGGTTGGGGACGGAAACCCTCATATGTGCATTCGTGGCTTCATACAGAGGTCGCAAGTGAGGTTTAAAGAGGATTTCATATTTATTTATTCCCTTCTAATCCTAGGTGACTTGCTTGGGTGAAGAGTTTATTATCATCTAGGGCACTTTTGGACAATTTGAGTTGATATTATTATTCTTCATATTTTATAAGGTTGGAATCTACAATTTCGTGATTTTTAAAGAGCTTTAAGAGTTATTGTTAGCCCTTGTTTGTGGCTTCCTGCTAGTGTCATAAAATAAATTGCAGCTCGAGTGTAATCTCTTATTTTCTCTATTATTTTGATTTAATTTTGATGGAAAAATGTTTTCGTGCTTGAAATAACTATTTAGAAGCATTTTCAGTTGTTCTTGCATGGTTGTATGATGATTTGAAGTGCCTATACAGTTTGCTGCCCTAAAGGACTGATTATTGATTGCTCGAATAGGGTTAAAGTGTGTTTCTAGTCACTTTCAAATTGATGCTTGTTGGTTGTTGTATTTTAAGATTTAATTCAATTGGGGTGTGGGCCAAACCCTTATTTTCAGTTTTAGCCCTAGAAAGGGACATTCCACTTTCAATGCATGAAAATTTAGACTAGAATATTTTTATACGGGAATGTCCATAATAAAATAAATAAATAAATATTGCGTATTTACCGAGATGAGTAAATAAAATACCATTTCCTCTCGCCTCTACAATTGGTTTAATATCCTCTTATACGAAAGCAATTTGTGACTGTTTCATGGCTATTTAGTGCACAAAAACCACACCGTATTATTCCTAAAAGCGTGCCCTCCGGGATTTTGGTTCTACTATGGGAAAGAGCGGAAATGGCAATGTTTTTTAACGTGTCTGTATAATAATACTTCAAAACTGTGTCCTTTGAAAAATGCAAGCTGTATATTTGCGACTTTGCCCTCAATTTAACATTCTCTCTTGCAGGCCCTCGATGTAACAGGTCTAAATTTAATTTGTTGCTGGGGCCTTTCACAACTTTGTTTGCTGCTCCTAATTCACATTTGTAAACTCAGTTTTTCTCCTTGCATGTTGTCATTTTGTGATTGACTTATGCATCCTCATAACTCGTGATTTTTACAAAGTCTTTTTGTTGTTCCGACCCCTTGTAGACCCTTTCATACTATTGTCATAAGATCAGTGAAACTTCAAAACTTTACAAGTCATGGGCAAACTCTCTATGCTTTGGCCATTGTGTTCTCTCTTCTAAGCCCTTCTTGAAAGGAGTTAGTCAATTTTTGCAAAATTGAGTTAAAAGCGAGGTAAGTCGGACTTTAGAGGAACAGGTGGAATTGTTCCTTTGTTCCACTGTTCAGCGCTTTACCACTTAGGCTGATTGCATAGAAAAGTCGGAAGGCTCGAGTTATATTGGCACTTGGGAAATGTTCTTATGTTCTTTGTGTTCCCGAAAATCCGCATTCACTAAACTCAACACAAAATAGTGGCGTCATGACATGTCGGCATTCCGCACAATCATAGAACAATTCTCATGTTCTTTACATTCCCGCGAACCGGAAGTGCCAACAAAGGGACGAGGAGGTCGGGTCGGTTAAGTCGGTTGTTTGAGAACTCAAAGAACAATACGCGAGTTCCATCGGTACCCGCAACTCCGGTCAACAAACAAAGCGGATATGTCGGCTCTGCTGAAGCACCCCAGGCTGTTCCTCCATTCAACAGATTTATGATTCACCACCAATGCCACAAAACAAAGCAATAGTTGAATCGGTGTTTAAAGTTCCACTTGGAATTGTTCCGTAGTACTTCATGTTCTCCGGATTGCATGATCATTGTATTGCTAGTTTTCAAAGAATTTCTCAAATTTCGCCAAAGGAAAGTTGGTTACAAAGGTTCCAAACTTGAGTTCTTGTAATGTAATGATGAAATATTGTATTTGAGCCAAATTGATGTATTATTCAACTCAAGTTATGTAAACTAGAGTTTAGATGAACTAGGGTGAAAAGTAGTTAAAATAACTACTTTTGGATCAAATGTGCCTATAAAAGGCTTCATTTTGTAATTGTAAAGAGATGCATCTTCCCCATCTATCTCTATCTCTCTCGATTTCTACTTTTGGACCCTCTCAATCTGTCTCTGTTAAAGAACAATGGTTGTAACTTTGTGCACACTTTTATTCTCCTTTATATAAGAATACAATGCTTTTCTCATTGTTGCATTTATGCTCTCTCAGTTGTAAATTCTGCTATTTTATTTATGATTGGATGATATCATTGATGTTGTTGTTCCTTCGTGGTGTGTTCGATGCTCTAATATTCAAACTTGGTGCTAGTTGTCAAGGTACATGGACTTTATGCCATATCCACGCATTCCGGAGGTGACAAAAATTGTGCTTTATAGCTTTGCGTTAATCATTGTATTCTACTCTTCCTACGAGATAGAGAGTTCTTATTCCATGTCTATATTTGAGACATCTCAATAGTTCTCTGATTCTATTCTGTTGTAGATTTCTCGTCTTTCCCATTTCCTCTCTTTCTTTCCCTTTCCAATTTTGTTGCCCTTTTGTGCGCTTTGAGTTAAAAGCACCAAAAATACAAAAACCATCATATGAGGGAACTACCCCTCTCAAACGCAAAGGAAAGCCACCCTGTTGATAGGTGACTTTCCCTAACTGTTGCAGGTTTTTATGTGCTTCCATTGGGCATATTCAGCGACATAAAATCCAACCAACAATTTTTGGTAACTCCGCTGGTGAACGAACTTATGTCGCGTTTGTTTCTCATATTAAGGAACCTTCCCTGGAACGGAGGCTGACAACAAAACATACTGCTAGAAAATGGAAAACACTTATTTGCACCCCATGTCAACAAGTGACAGTGACAGTGATGGGGAAGAGGAAGGAGATCTCCCCTTTCAAATCTTTCAAGCTCTAGACAATCCAGAACAGGTCCCGTTTTTGAGAAACTTCTATGGAGGTATAGATTTTCAAACACTAACAAGGATATCTCCAGTTTTGGCTGAAATTTTGCACCCTAATAAACAAGAAGAAGTAAGGTTACCATAATGTTCTAATATGCCACAAAATAAGGCCATTAATGCACCTGAATCAGCAGCAAAAATGGACAGCAAAGTGTAGGCATGTGAAGAGTCAAAACAGCTTGAAGAAACACCCTTAGATCAGTTCGAGACACTCCATAACAAGGAAGAGAACAATCATGTACCAGAAGCAGTTCCTGATGATTCTATGCACTGTCAAGTATTCATTCCAGGACGATATCTCAACTTTGCCAGTGAATGTCTTCTTCTTGCTCCCTCCAATGAATGTCAAATTGACACTACTTCGGATGATGAAGAAGATAAACACACTGAGGCTTCATTTCTGCCTGAATCAGAGTCCTTTGAGGATATAGCATACACAAGAAGTGAAAGCCCTTGTGTTGAAATAAGTGATTCCATGCTGGTTGAGGTTGTTGTTGACCATGACAACATAGAAAAGGTGAATTTCTCTAATGTATTGTAAGGCCTTCAAGGAAGCAAAATCAAGGTAATTGTCGATGATTCTCTTGCTGATTTTGATTCTTTATATGATGAACAAGTGTTTGAATTCAAAGAAGAAAAGATCAAAGAGCTCAATGTTCCTCTTGAAACATTTGTTGATGAGCCAAGAACACATGAGCCTTCTTGTAATCTCTCAAAACAAGCAGAAAATGGTAATGAATGTATGGAATCTTCTCAAAACAATGAAGACTGCATAACTCTTGTTTCTGCTTATTCTTTGGGATATAAACGGGAAGATGAGACTATTATTTGTCATTTCATATCTTGTCTTACAACTACCGATTTCTCTGTTAATTCTGAAATAAATCAACAATGCAAATTTTGCCTATAGATCATGATCTTGTGGAAATTGAGATTACAAATGTTGATTTTGCAAAAACATTAGGTTGGTTTTATAAGGATAAGATAGGAATTGCAGAGATAAAAGAAGATGCTGATAATAAATCATTTAATGGTAAAATCCCAGCAGATTATGAAGAGGACCTTATAGAAGTACATGATTCTTCCAAGCTGTGTCATGATGTTTGCTTCAACTCATACACGGTTGGAGTTAATACTTTATAGGGACAAGAAGATTTTGTTGCAGTGATAATGACTCCTCATGAAACGAAGTTTCAAGGATGAATGGTTTGTAGATATCAGCAAGGAGGCAATCAAAGGTCACACAGGTTAGTGCATGGTTTCATTCCACCATTTCCTCATTGCCAAAAAGAAAAATTTTCAAACAAATATCAAGCTCTTCACTTGAACTAGGTAAATTCTTAGTGCAATGTCAATTTGAGGGTGAATCACTTGTCTCTATCCTTCTTCTCAAGCCATGCAACACTCCCACAAAGATTTTGTATGATTATTCAGCTCTTTATGCCATAAAGGTAAATATTTTTGTCAACTTGTTGTTGGGTTCGTGTAAACTTTGTGTATTCTTCTCCCTCTGTAAATATTCTCTTCCCCTTTGTACATTGTTTCCCAGTTTTGGCTTGTTTTCCGTGTGGGTCTATGTGTTTGTTTAATAAGTGCAGCAGAGTGAGAGTTTTATCCTATACTTGTGTGGAAGCCTGGTATGTTGCCCAATGGATGAGACATTGGTCTAGTGAACCTTGAGATTCTAGAGTTTGAAACTATGTCTTGGTTGTGCTTCACCCAATCCGATTCATGTCCCTAGAAAGAGCCAGATGTTGTCATATGATCAGTGAAACTTTGAAAATTACAAGTCGTGGGCAAAAACCTGTGTTTTGGTCATTGTGTTCCCTCTTGCTAAGCCCTTCTTCAAAAGAGTTAGTCAATTTTTGCAAAATTGAGTTAAAACAGGACAAGTCAGACTTTTGAGGAACAGGAGGAAGTTCCTGTTCCACATGTTCCCGGAATTACCGAATTCCTTGTTGCTTTCCCTTGTGGGTCTGTGTATTTGTTTAATAACTACAGCAGAATGAGAGTGTTTTCCTATACTTGTGTCAAACCCTGGTATGTCACCCAATGGATGAGACACTAGTCTAGTGAACCTTGAGATTCTAGAGTTCGAAACTATGCCTTGGTTGTGCTTCGCCCAATCCAAGTCATGTCACCAGAAAGAGCCAGTTGTTGTCATGAGATCAGTGAAAATTCGAAACTTTACAAGTCATGGACAAATTCTCTGTTTTTTCGTCATTGTGAAAGTGCTTTCCTATGAATATTTAGAAGTATTTTCAGTTGTTATTGCATGGTTGTATGATGATTTCAAGTGCCTATAAGTTCGCTGCTCTAAAGGACTTGCTCGAATAGAGTTAGAGTGTATATCCGGATCACTTTCAGATTGATGTTTGTTGGTTGGAGTATTTTCATATTTGATTCATTTGGGGTGTTTGCCAAAACCTTATTTTTGTTTTAGCCCTAGAAAGGAACATTACATTTTCCGTGTATGAAAATTTAGACCAGAATATTTTTATACGGGAATGTCCATAATAAAATAAAATAATTAAATATTGTGTATTTATCAAGATGAGTAAATAAAATACCAGTTCCTTTGCCCTACGACTGGTTTAATATCCTCTTATACGAATGCAATTCGTAACTAGTTTCGTGGCTATTTCGTGCACAAAAACTTTAATTATTTTGCACGAAAGCTTTGCCTTCCACGATTTTGGTTCTGCTATATGGAAAAGAGCGGAAATTTTGTATAATAATACTTCAAAGCGTGTCCTTTGAAAAATGCAATCTATGTATATTTGGCAACTTTGACCTCGATTTAACATTCTCTCTTAGGCCCTCAATTTAAAGACTCTCGATTTAATTTGTTGCAGACCCTTTCGCAAATTTGTTTGCTCCTGATTCGCGACTGTAAACCCAGTTTTTCTCCTTGCACGACTGTCATTTTGTGATTAATTTATTGCGTCCTCATAACTCGTGATTTTTACAAAGTCTTTCTTGTTGTTTTGACCCCTTGTAGACTCTTTCATATTGTTGTCATAAGATTAGTGAAACTTGAAACTTTACCAAGTCGAGGAAAAATTTGTGTTTTGGTCATTGTGTTCTCTCTGCTAAGCCCTTCTTCTAAGCAATTAATCAATTTTTGCAAAATTGAGTTAAAACAAGGTAAGTCGGACTTTTGAGGAACAAGTGGAGTTGTTCCTTTAATCCACCCATTCCTCGCTTTGCCACTTAGGCTGATTCGCATATAAAAGTAGGAAGGTTCAAGGGTTATATTGGCACTTGGGAAATGTTCTTATGTTCTCTGCGTTCCTCGGAAATCCGTATTCACCAAACTCAACACAAAATAGTGGCATCAAACATGTCGGCGTTCCACAGAATCATAGAACAATTCTCTTGTTCCTTGCATTCCCCACAAACCCACAAGTGCCGACAAAGGGAAGAGGAGGTCGGGTCGGTTAAGTCAGTTATTTCAAGAACTCAAAGAAGAGTATCTGAGTTCCATCAGTACCCCGCAACTTCGCCAACTCCGGTCAACAAACAAAGCAGATATGTGGCTCTGCCAAGAACCCAGGCTGTTCCTCCATTCCACATATGCTCGATTCACCGCCAATATCGCAAAACAAAGCAATAGTTGAATCAATGTTTAAAGGCCCGCTTGGAATTGTTCCCCGATTCCTCATGTTCTCCGGATTTCGCTTGGAATATTGCATTGTCAATTTTCACATAAATTCTCAAATTTCGCCAAAGGAAAGGTGGTTATGACGGGTTCCCAAAAAGAACTTGAGTTCTTGTAATGTAATAATGAAATATTGTATTTGAGAAAAATTGATGTATTTTCAACTCAAGTTATGTAAACTGAAATTTAGAATTACTAGGGTGAAAAGTAGTTAAAATAACTACTTTTGGGACAAATGTGCCTATAAAAGGCTTCATTTTGTAATTGTAAAAGGATGAATCTTCCCTCATCTATCTCTCTATCTCTCTTTGATTTCTACTTCTGAACCCTCTCTATCTGTCTCTGTTAGAGAACAATGGTTGTAACTTTGTGCACATTGTTATTCTCCTTTATATAAGAATACAATGCTTTTCTCATTGCTGCATTTATGCTCTCGGTTGTAAATTTTGTTATTATGTTTATGATTGCATGATATCGTTGATGTTGTTATTCCTTCGTCGTGTGTTCGATGCTCGATATTCAAACTTGGTGTTGGTTGTCAAATCACGTGGACTTTGTGCCATATTCATGCATTCGAGAGGTAATAAAGACTTTGTTCTTTATAGCTTTGCGTTAATCATTGTATGTTGCTCTTCTGCCAGAGATAAAGAGTTCCCATTCCATGTTTATATTATCAGTTCAGCAGTTCTCTGATTCTATTCTGATGTAGATTTCTCGTCTTTCCCATTTCCTCTTTCTTTCCCTTTCTAATTTTGTTGCCCTTTTGTGTTTTTCGGTTAAAAGCACCAAAAATACAAAAACTATCATACGACGGAACTGCCCCTCTCAAACGCAGAGGAATGCCACCTTGTCTATAGGTGACTTTCCCTAAGCATTTCAGGTTTTTATGTGCTTCCATTGGGCATATTCGAGAGACATAAAATCCAGCCAACACATACGAACTTCAAACTCGTGACTATTGGAATACCCTCAAAAATCAAAACGGAAATCTTTTGAAAGTCTTTTGATTTCCTTCAATTCAGATTTTGTGCCCTAATGGGACTGATCTTCTTCCCTTCTCTCTTTCCTAGCTTGTCTCGCTCGATACAAGGAAAATTGGAAAGGTGTTCTAGCCAAAGAAGAAAAAGATTCTCCCTTGGTGATAAGGCAAGAAGAAGAAATCATAAAACAAGAACAAAAGAAGACCAATATTCAGCATAAAGGTAAAGATTCGTATACAATAAATGATTGTTTTGTGATATTCAATGATTGCATATGGCAGCAAGATAGTCAAGGAAAATCAGATCTACAAGAGATTCGGGAGGTTGAAATTCAGGATGACCCTTTTGAGAGGCATGTTTTTCAAAAGAAGGCCTCACACGATACTCATGTTGGTTTTCAATCTCTGGAATTTACATATCAGCAACAGATGGTAAGCAAGCTAATTTATTGCATCACCCTCACACTATGTATTTAAAAGGTTTTGGTCATCATGAGAATTATTCTAACAAAGATGTGAGGATGAAGCATACTAAAGGGAAAAAGGATATTTTCCGAGAGGCCCCTAACCATCTTCCGAGCATTCTGAAGATTGAACCAATATGGAAGAAGAACAACCAAAGTTGGTGGACATTGAGAGGAACCACCTATTGAAGCCCTAGAAACCCCCATTTCCGTTGCCAAAGTAAATCTCTTGACTGCTTTTGGAACAGCAGCGTGAAGACATCACGGTTTGATGAAAGATTGAAGCATGAACCTAGGGAAATCAGGGAGCATGTGTCCCAAGGTAAAAGCTCTTTAATATTTAATGATATTTCATTGGTTTCTAATGGGTGCTTGTGGCAAATTGTTGAAAAGAAATCAGATTTGAATAAGGGCAAAGAGGATGACATTACGGAAGGGTATGTTCATGAAGGAAAGACACTTCCAGTTCCTCGTGATTATGTAATGTCACCTTTTCTGGACATTTTTTAAAATGAAGAACTGAAGACCCTCAACCCATTTTTTTTCCCGTGGGTTCGAGGATAAAGCTTGGGGATTGCTCTAAGGTGTCTGTTGTCTGCATTGTAGCCCCTTGGCATGCCTTGCGCTACAAGGGGGAGTCTCTAGTTAGTTTAAAAATGTGCACATAGGTTAGTTACTTTTTATTATTTAATTAGAAAATAATAAAGTGCACATAAAGTTAGTCTTTTAATATTTTAATTAAGTTTTATTAGTTTTCCCTCCAAAAGGGAAAAGGTCAGCCATTTGAATGTTGCACCCCTTATCTTATAAAAGGAGGTTGCATGGCCATCTTTGGGTATGTTGGATTAAATCATTTATGTCTCTCCATGCTTGGAGAAATGGGATGTATGCCCAAGGGATGTATGCCCTAGTTGTTGCTCTCTCTCTTTGACAATCAAGTTGGAGCTATTGAAGATCTGATTGAAGACTTATATTCACATTATTGTGGCAGATTATCATTATTGTTTATGCCCTTAAGTGTAGCGGATTTCCATGGTGGAATATTTTAGTGCAAACCCTGTTTTTTCTAACCCTAGCGACTAGGGTTTGGGGTTGTTTTTCCACATTTTCGTGCCCAAAAAAATCTGCAAAAATACTCATTGGATTCCTCATAATTTTTTGAACATTTTGATGTCATTTGCGTGATTTGGTTGGGTATTTTGTGAGTTATTGAATTTACAAAATTTGACTAACTTTAGGGCAGCAACCTGTTCTGGGTTTTGTGACAGCTTTTTGGGGGTCTTCCCACCCTTGGAATTTGGTGATTTTGGGCTTGTTGAAAAGATAAAAATTCAAGCATTCTTTTGATCCTTGTTTCATGCAAAAATACTAAGTTTTGAGGAAGTTATGCCCTTTTCAAGCTTTGTTGTGTTTTCCTTTCGAATAAAAATCTGATCCAAGGTTTTTGGAGAATTTCTGAGGCTATTTGGGCTTCATAAATTAGTGGCAACTTTGAGGATTAATTTCATCATTGTTGGGCAAGTTTGGATGCCCTAATCAGCCCTAAATGTGTGGGGCGAAATAGTAGGAGGGCCAGATCTGCATGTTTGGTAGTTGCTGTTATAAATTGTTTTACATCATCTTGTTCCTTGTATTTTTCCGAATTCGGGCATATATCATTTGTCTAGATCGAAGTTGTGTAGAAAAAAGTTAAGCTATTTTGAAGATTGCAGCAGTTAGGGTTTCAGATTTAAATTATTTTCCAGCTGCTATAAATCTGATTTGAATGTGTTTAAATTTTAATTGTTTTCTTCCAATCTATCCCACCACCTTGGCTAGTTCCAACCCCATTTGGGTTCGAAATAACTGACATTGGGATATTTTAGGTTGATACAAAAGGGTTTATCCATTCTTTGCTTAACTTTGAAAAGTATTTCTTCATTTCCTAACTTTTTTAAAAAAGGGGACATTACAGATTACTTTCAGTTCGCTGGAAATTTCCAAACAGCAGTCAAGGATAGGCAAATTGAGGGAGTTTATCACCTTGTAGTGAGTTCCGGAGATGTTCCAAACAAGTACCAACAAAGGAATGGTGGGATCCTTGTTGGAGGACCAAGGTATGATAAAAACAATCACATTTTATTTCCTCTTATGCCGCTACCATACTTGTGTCAATATGGGCAGCTTATTGTTAAGAAAAATCACATGTCATGTTTGATGTCCGGCAATATAATTGGTGATGATGTGAAGAACTTGAGGAGTAACATATGGCACATAGATCTTTTCTTACAAGACAATGTGAGCATTAATGTTTGGGCTCGGGTAATCCTTTAAATTATAAGAAAGAGGAAGCCCTTGTTGAATTCAATGTCGCTACTCCTTGCATATGGTTAGGAAGAAATTTTATGGAGAATTGTTTAGAATTTGTTATGTATCCTAACAAAGTTATGAAGGATTTACTCCTGGAGTGTGCCTTGAAACCAAGTTCTACTCTTCATGGACAAGGAGTCATGATTTTGATTGATGGGGCTACTCACAATTTTATTGATGAGAATTTAAGGGCAAAGTTGAATTTGAAGGTGGAAGACTTCAAAGACTTAGCGATTAAGATAGCGGTTGGCTACTCTATGCCATGTACAAGGAGGTGCCACCAACTCCTCTTCACATTGGGAAAACACGAGGTATGTGTTGTATTTTATTTTATTAACATGGATGGTATTTATCTTGTACTTGGGGTCCGATGGTTGCACTCTTTGGGAGAACTTGTTTTCAATTTCCAAAACATGGAAATAAGCTTTATGGATATGGGCAAGAAGGTGACACTTAAAGGTATCTCCATGGAAATCATCTTTGGTCTGCCCATGGTTCAAGGTAAGAATTGTTTACATGTTGTGATTGATGGATTCACAAAACATGCGACGTTTTGTACATTTCCAGCCAAGTATAATATCAGAGTAGCGCAACATAAGCATGGTAGAGTTACTTCATGGTTGAGTATTCATGCAAGGGAACACCAACAAAGTATGTGGGTGGTTAGTGGTGACAAAAGGAGTGTACTTCGGAGAATCATAGCTCAGAATTTCAGACTTGGTACTGCTGTCATTATTCATATCAGCCACCACATGATTTCATTTGCATGCATACAAGTGGGTAGGTAAGTATTTTCAGTCAAGAGATGGAGCATTTTTCGATTGATGAATGTTGGGAGAAAATTTTCAACCTTTAGAGAGGTGTTTTTAGTCATTGCCATGCTCACAATTCCTAATTTTGCAAGGAGATTTCAGTTTTGCAGCTGCTGTTCCATTTTTAAGTTGTTGATTTTGATAAAATCAAATTATGAGTAGTTGTTTTCAGGCTTGATCAGATGCAAGAGTGGTCATTTTGAGGTCATAAAATCATTGAAAAATAGTGGTAGATGGTTCCAGCTGAAGAAGACAACTACTTCAACCAACATAGCTCCAAATTGGGGGAAAATCAGGTGATTTATGACTGTCATACCTTGTTTCCAGCCACCTACATTCTGATTTTTGAGAGGAAAATACAAGGTTACAGCTGTTTTTGGGACAGCATTACTAAAGTATTGGGAATCCATCATTTGGGTGGAAATTATGAGATGATGACAAGCAAAGAAAGGGGCAGTAGAGGTATGAGTTTGTTTGGGTTGAAGCTCCTTCATTTAACACGCACGGGATTCAAATTATGGGAGCACTACAACATGTTCCTTCACCTTGATATCATGATACTTAGACATATGAGTTTGCAATAGCTTGAGTACAAACAATTTTGGGAAGCCCACCTACCTTCACTCTCTCTTACCGAAAGGATTTCTAGGACTACCCGATGAATGCACTATAGAGTATTTCACTCCCGCCGAGTTGCGAGATAACCTCACCTCTATACGGATTATCCCCCTCAATGTAGCCTCCGAACTCGAACTCTCTATATGGCCTCTGGGTCGTAACCCCGTGGCAGCACATACATCTATTACGAACGAGTATCCATCATCCCACACAGAAGGAGATTGCCCGTATCATGGTTGTCCGCCAACGTGAAGCGAGGGGTTGAGCCTGAATGAACTGGCGAACCGAAGTCGCTTTCGGAACCATACTTCCCACACACGTGTCCAGCAAGCAGCCCAAATCCCCACCGACCATCGAGAACAAGTGGTAAGGGAGGACTGCATGTCCCCTTTTTCAAATTAATGTTGAATGATGACTTCTTGCCATTCTCTTCCCATAGCCAAGAAGGATAAGTGAACAAGATAAGTAATTGAACTCATTTCAGTTTTATTTTATTATTTTTAATGTTTTTATTTGGTGTTTCACTCGTTAAGGCAGGGCGGTTGGGGTTATGAGATCCCAACAAGAGATTAGAAGATAAAGTGAAGCTTGAAGAGGTCGGTCTTCACCTATTTGGCCTTTGGCGCCAACCAAGGGATATAAAAAGGATTGTATGACCTCATTTGCAAATCATTTTTGGTGCATTTACACATACACTTGGTTTGTTGGTCTGATTGCTCAATACCATTCCACTTGAGGACGAAAACCCTCTTGTGTGGCGTCCAAGGAGGACGAAACCCTTCCTTGTGGCTAGGTGGAGAACAAAATCTCCATGTTGGTGGGTGAAGATCTCTATCAAAGAATCTCTTGCAGATTTGGATCTAGGGCATCAAGAAGAAGAGCTACAAGAGCTTTTACATATTTTTAGAGCCCTCTCCTAGGGGAGCAACTAGGGTAGAGGTCATTCTAAGTGCCTTCTAGGGCACAACACTCATTCATTTATTGATATTCAGATTTGATATAATTTATAAGGCTGGAATCACTCATATTTGGGCATTGTTGGGGTTTGGAAACCCTCATTTTGATTATTTCTCTTCGTTGTACTTATGTTATTAAATGATTTCCAAGTGAGTATTAGCTTGATTTTTGTGGTGGAAATTGTTCTAAAATATTCCAAAAGGGTCTATAAATATTGTGGATGAATTGTAGGGTGATATTTTGGTGAAAACTTGTGTTTTTCAAACTGTTGTTATAAAAATCAGTTCATTGTTCCGTATTGATTTAATTTTTAGTTTGTTGGTCCAAAAATCAGATTGGGGTTTGTGCTAATACCTTGTTTCTTAGTTCCAGCCACTGGAAAGGGACATTACATGATCACATTTTTTATCCTCCTATGTTGTTGTCATACTTGTGTCATTATGGCCAGCTTGTTGAAAAGAATGATCATATGTCATGTTTGATACCTCGCAATATAATTGGTGATAAGTGAAGAACTCGTTGAGTATCATAAGGCACATAGATCTTTCCGTACAAGTTCAAAATTATGTGAACATAAAAGTTTCGGTTACGGTTGTTTCTTTGAGATATAAGAAATAGGAAGTCCTTGTTGAATTCAATATTGCTACTCCATGCATGTTGTAAGAAAGAAAGTTTATGAAGGATCGTTTTAAACTTGTTATGTATCCTAACCAAGTTGTGAAGGATTTACTCCTAGAGTGTTCATTGAAGCCAAGTTCTACACTCCAAGGCAAGGATATCAAGATAATCAGAGTTTCCACAACAAGAAGCTTGGTGTGGGAAAATGATAAGCCAAAAAAATATTTTCATTAGATGATTCAGCATCACATGGTTCGAAGTGGAACATGGATAGAATGGAATCTTGTGATCATGAGTCGTCAACCTTGTATGGTGAGAAAGAGCTTGGGTGACAAAAATTGTGATCCATGGGTTGGGTTGGGAGTTGTTCCCAACTTTAGAACTGCCTTCAAATGCATTTCCAGCCTGCCCAACATTTTAACTGCCACCATGAGAGTAGGTGCCGAGCCTATGAAATTTATGTTTGGAAGCAAGCATAGGGTAAGTGATGATTTATAAGCAAATTGTAATGAAGACACAAATTTGGTTCATGGAGTACAATGGCTACGCCATTTGAGCGAATTTACCCAAAACTACCAAACTATGGTGTTGAGATTCAAGCTTGATGATCTAGAGATAGTGCTTCAAATGTAACAAAGGGGACTCCTCAAGTTGTTACAGCCAAGAAGGAAAGAACTTCTAAAAGAAGGCAAAGTATATGGGCAACACATGATCGGGTAAAATTGATGAATAAATTGTCATTGATGTCAAAGGAATTTGCTATCACAGATCGTTGAAGGAGCCAATAGTAGAATTGATGCGGAGCTAAGAGAAAGAATGGTAAGAAACTCGTAGTAGAGTTGGTCCGGAGCTAGGAGTAAAAATGGTATGGACCTCATAGTAGAGTTGGTCTGGAGCTAGCAATATGTTTAGTCCGGAACTAGTATGTTCAGACTGAAGCTAGTAGTATGATTGGTCCAGAGCCAGCGGTATGTGTGGAGCTACACCTATGAATGATCCGGAGCCTCACCGATCAATATGTCCAAAGCGACAAGGTTATTATTTTTGGTTGAATATACAAAATTTTTAAGAGAATCGCCGGCTTGTATGGACTCAAGCTACAAGTTGAAGATAAGATTAAAGGTGTGCTATCAATTTTAGCCAAAGGCCACTAATCGTTGTCCAAGCAAAATCTGTTTCGAATCTCCATTTTTCCAGGGCAGATTGCACCATTCATAGGCATTAAAGAGAGGTTTATGATCATTGGAGGATGCAGGCCGACTCTCCTTTGTTTGGCGTTAATATTAGACAAGTTTATGATCATTAAAGAGTGTTGGCCGACCCCTCCTCTGTTTTGGTGTTAACACTTAAATAATAGGCCGACTCATGTTTTAACGCCCAAGAGAATAAAGAGTCACATGAGAAGGTATAAAGGCAGATGAAGTTGAAAAGAGGCAGTGAGTGAAGAGAGGCATAATAAAGATATATCATTCGAACTCAAACAGATTTGAATAATTGAGAAGAGGAGAAAAGAGAGATCATTCAAGGCAGATATTTGTGAAGGAGATCTATTTTGTCATCCATTGAAGAAGTTAATTTGGAGATTGGTGCTTCTTAAGAAAAGATTGGTGTCTCTTGCTAAGTTGGTGCTTAGAAGTGGGGATTGGTGTCTCCAGTAGGTTGGTGCCTACAAATTGCTCGGTGGGGATTGGTGTCTCCAGTGGGTTGGTGCCTACAATTTTTGTAAGAGACTTTATTATTTTATGACTGGATTTGGATAGTAGATCCAAGCAGTCTTTTCTCCATGGTTTTCTCCGAAAGGGTTTCCACGTAAATCTTGTGTTTCATAATTGTTAGATCTTGTGTGATTGTTGTTATTGTGGTTATTAAGTTTTTAAATAAGTAAAAGATTATCTTATATTGATTCACCCCCTCTCAGTATAAGTGTGTGTTCATCAATTGGTATCAAAGCGGGTTCCTTTAAAAACAGTCTAACCGTTGGAAGGTAGATCTTGGGAGCACACATGGCTAGTCAAGAAGGTTTCTCCTCAAACAGAGCTCCATTGTTTGATGGAACAAACTATGCATTTTGGAGCATAAGAATGCGAACTTATCTAATGGATCTTGGCTTTGATATTTGGCAATCAGTTGTGAATGGTTATGTAGCTCCATCATCTCCACCAACAGATACGACTAGAAAGAAGGCTAGTGAAAACAATGCAAAAGCTATGAATGCAATCTTGTGTGGTCTATCAAAATCAGAGTTTGTCAAGGTGATGCATTGTGAATCAGCGAAAGAAATCTAGGACAAACTTAAGAACATCTATGAAGGAGATGACAAAGTGAAGAAAGCCAAGCTTCAAACTCATAGAAGACAATTCGAGAGTTTGAAAATGAAAGATGAAGAAAACATTGCAACCTATCTTCTTCGTGTGGATGAAATCGTCAACACCATCAAAGGTCTTGGAGAAAAAGTTGAAGATGCAATGATTGTGCAAAAGGTGTTAAGGTCCCTTCCCTTGAGGTTTGATGCCAAAGTTTCCGCCATTGAAGAAATGAAGGATCTAGATACTCTAACAATGGATGGATTGCATGGGATCCTAATGGCATATGAAATGAGAACCGAAAAGGAGAAATCATCAAAGTGAGAGGCAGCCTTCAAAGCCTCAAAGAAGGTGAAGAATAAAAAGCTCGAGCCATGCGATAGCTCCAACAATGAATCAGACGAAGAGGAAGCTCATTTTGTAAGGAAGCTTAAGAAAGGATGGAAAGTACAAAGGTAAGTTGCCCTTTAAATGCTTTAATTGTGGAAAAATAGGACATTTTGCCGCTAAATGTCCATATGCAAAAAGTGAAAATAGTGATGATGAAGAAGATCATAACATGAAGAAAGGTAGCAAACATCATCAATATAAAAAGAGCTACAAACAGGGAAAACCTGAAAAAAGAACTTTCATAAGCACAAGAAAAACCTCTATTCCAAAGAGGAAAGTAGCTCATCTGAAGAGAGTAATGAAAGTATCTCAGACAGTGACAAAGAAGAGACTTTATTCATGGCAACAGGGGATATCTTGGAAAATAAAGACGAAGGAAAAGAAAAGGTGGATTTAGAAGAGGAAGAAAATGTTGAAAAAGATGGGGAAGTGGATCTAGAAGAACTCATTTGTGCCCTAAATGAGATCAAGAAGCTTAAGAAAAAGAATCTAAAACAAAAGTTACAGCTTCAGAAATATGAAGAAGAGGTGATCATTAACCTAAAGATTCAACTTGAAGAGGCAAAAAGAATAGAGGAAGAGGTGAGAATCCAATTAAAGACCATAAGAAAATTCTGAGAGGCTAGAGTCCGAAATTGTTTCCTTACGAGAACTAGAGAAAATAATTACTAAGTTGAACAGAAACCTCAAGTTTGAAAAGGGTACTGAAATTTTAAATGATATCATCAATGGCCAGAGATCACCATTTATCAAGACTGGTCTTGGTTACACAGAAAATCGCATGACTACCAAAGAAGATCTCAAAGAACCACCAAAGAGGGTAAATGAAGAAAAGTCAAAAAGCTATGCAAATGCTCTCAAAAGTCCCATCAAAAATGAAAGCAGCAAGAAGAAATAAAATCATATTCCACGAGAATACCAAAGACTCTTCTCAAGGGCAAGGACAAAATCAAATGACCGGAGTTTCAAAACTCTTTCTTTGGTTATTGTTTTTCATGTAATCACTTTGGTCATAAAGCAATAGATTGTAGGACTCGTGCAAGAAATTTTGGTTGGAACAAGAACAAAAGTTCTTATGGGTTCTCAAATAGAAACTACAATTCATTTGCTCCTTTATCAGATTACAATGAGAATGATATTGTATGTTATAAGTGCAATAACTATGGTCATATAGCACGTTTTTGTAGAAGTGGTTTTATAAAATCTCCCAGACAAAACATGAAAGTGGATGCCCCTACTAAACAAAAAGAAAAATCTACAAAAATTTGGAAAAAGAAGCAAGAGAAAGATAATCGAAGGAGAAATCTATGATTGTGCAAACTGCATTTCATGCACAAAATGGACACCAATCGTACATCGACAATGGATGCTCAAGTCACATGAAAGGGGACAAAAGCAAGTTTCTCTCACAAACCGGGACGGCCGAAAACTCGCTTGATTTGAGACCTTCCTCCCACTGAAAAGAGCATATGAGGTCCACCGGGCGCATGCGTAGAGCTCTCCCTAAATGTTCTCTCGTGGTGAATCGTGAATCGTGGCTAAATCGTCTTTGCTAGTTCGTGATTCGCTTTTGCTGGTTCGTGGTTCGTGTTTGTTGTTCGTGGCTTGTTCCTTCTGGTTCGTGGCTCGTTTCGTCGTTTTTCCTCCTTTCCTGGTTATCGCGACTGTTGGCCTCCCTTCGTGGCTCTCTGTGCTTGCATCGTGGCTCTTTGGGTTCGTAAATCTGCTCGAAACCCTGAATCGTGGCTCGATATTTCTTTCTACACAGTCGTGTTTGGTCTACACAGTCGTGGTTGCTACTTTGCTTGCTCTAGCTCACGAATCGCGTTTCACGTTTTCTGGCTCGAGCTCCCGTAATCCCTACCGTGCCATTTTCGTGGGTTTTTGTTCCTGTTCGCTGCTTGTGTTTTCTATTTGTGGTTCGATCTCTATGTACAAGGCCGCTCAGTTTGGGGGACTCGGAGACTCACCTCTTATCATCTCACCTCTTCAAACAGTCTACCCCCCCACAATGTCTCTCTCCACCCCCACTGCACCGTTGGTTTCTAACCTCGAACCGAACAACAAAGCAAAACTCCTTATGAATTATGGAAGGGTACACTCAAAGAAGCACGATTAAATACTTCAAAGTGTTCAGAAGTAAGTGATACATAAAGAGAGATGATGAAGACTTGGGCAAGTTTGATTCCAGATATGATGAATGCATCTTCCTTGGATACTCCTCAAGAAGTAAAGCCTATAGATGCTATAATTAAAGATTGTACAATATTGTTGAGAGTGCAAATGTAAAAGTGGATGAAGGTATCAAAAGGAAAGAGCTCAAGAAATCGATTACCCAAAGGAAGTAAGTGCAAAGAAGAAAAAAAGAGAAGCGAAGATGAAGAAGTGATTGAGCGATAAGAGACAAATGCACCATCTATATTTGTCGAGAAGAACCATTCGAGAAAGTCAAATTCTTAGTGATAAAAATGTTGACGTATAGAAGAGAAGAAGATAAGCAAATGCATCGAACACGCAAACATGTCCCTACTTATCTAAAATAGAACCTAAGAATTTTGCGAAGCATGTAATGTCCCTTTTTCCCACTTAAGAGCTGGAAATTGGTCTTCTTGCCATCCCTTCTCCATGGCAAAGAAGAGGAAAACAAAGGAGAAGACCCTTGAGCACTATATAATATATTTTATCTAATAATATAATGTTTTCTTTAGTGTTCTTTTGTTCTATACAGGTCGGCCTTGCCTAATTATGTTTTGGCACCAAAAGAAAGATATAAAAGGAGAAGAGGGAGTTCATTTGCACTCTAGCTTGGCATATTTTCTCTATACTTTGGCGAAGAGAGCTTGTTGCTCCTTAGTCTACCACTTGGGGACAAAAACCCTCATGTGAGGTCTCTTGAAGGACGAAAACCCTTCATTAGACTTGGGTGAAGGCGAAAACCCTTCATCACCATTTTGCATTGAAGAAGGAAGCTGATTTGAAGATCCTTTTGGCATTTCCAGCAGTGATACTATTTTTCTAGGGTGGAGTGACCTACCTAGGGTAGGGTTTGAGAACATTGGCAAGGAATTGGACAAATCTGGTTTTGTAATCTTATTTGCCATAATTTTAAAGGCCGGAATCTTGAATTGCATGATTTTTGGAGACTTCTATATCTATATTTCATAATTAATTCGTGGCTGCAATTTCCAGTGTTCATTTCATTTCCAGCAGTGTGTTTTCAGTTTGTGTTGATTGTATTTGCTTCTAAAAAATCATAAAAAGCATATAAAAATATTGGCGAGTTGTTTGGGTGTGTTTCATGGTATTTTTGGCATCGTTTTGGTCTAGTATAAGTCGCTGGTTTTTATCTACAGTCTGCAGCAATTTTCAGTTTCAGATTTGCATTCATAATATTTGATAAAACCCTCAAAGGGGTTATTACAAAGCAAGCGAACACAAACATTGGATTGGGGCTATGGAAGAAGAGCTGAATAAATTTGAAAAGAATGAGACTTGGGAAACTTGTCCCAAGACCAAAAGGCAAAAATTGTGATTGGCACCAAGTGGGTTTTCAGGAACAAGCTAAATGAAGATGGACAAGTGGTGAGAAATAAAGCAAGATTAGTTTGTAAGGGGTATGCTCAAGTTGAAGGTATTGATTTTGAAGAAACTTTTGCTCTGTTGCACAACTAGAAGCTATTAGAATGTTTTTGGCATTTTCTTGTTTTAAGAACTTTAAAGTCTATCAGATGGATGTCAAGTCAGCCTTTCTCAATGGAAATTTAGAGGAAGAAGTATATATTGAACAGCCAGAAGGGTTTTTCTTATCAAACGATAAAGATTATGTGTGCAAGCTGAAGAAAGCGCTTTATGTGCTGAAACAAGCCCCGAGCCTGGTACTCAAGACTTGATAAGTATCTACAACAGCAAGGTTTCAAAAGGGGAATTGTTGATAGCAATCCTTACATCAAGACTGAACGTAATGATCAGTTAATTGTTATTGATGTGGATGATATTATTTTTGGAAATAGTAATGACAAAATAAGTCCAGAGTTTTATATGGAAATGCAAAAGGAGTTTGAGATGTCCATGCTTGGTGAGTTATCATTCTTCCTTGGATTAAAAATTTCTCAATCTTAAAAAGGCATTTTCATCTCCCAAACCAAGGATATCAAGGAGATGTTGAAAAAGTTTAGGATGGAAGACTGCAAACCAATGAACACACCCATGGTCACAGGCTATAACTTGAGCAAGGAATATGAATCTCCTGAAGCAAATCAAACACTTTATAGGTCAATGATTGACAGCCTACTATATGTAAAAACATAAAGGCAAGCGTTATGCAAGCAGTAGGCATGGTAGCACATTTCCAAGCAACGCCAAAAGAAAATCATGTGCAAGCAGTCAAAAGAACCTTTAAGTATCTAAAGGGGACTTTGGACTGTGGCTTGTAGTATCCGAGAGGTGAAGATTTCACTCTAAAAGCGTATATAGATGCAGATTGGGCAGGACAGTGTTGATGATAGAAAGAGTACGAGTGGAGGAGCGTTCTTTCTTGGCAACACTATAGTATCTTGGTTAAGCAAGAAGGGGTTTTGTTTCTATATCCACAGTAAAGGCAGAGTACATAGCAGCAGTATCATGTTATACACAAGTTCTTTGGATGAAGCAGACATTGAAAGACGTTAAGGTAGAATTTGATCATCCAATTTCAATATTTTGTGACAACACTAGTGCACTAAATATTTCAAAGAATCTTGTTATGCACTCTAGAACAAAGCATATTCCTATCAAGTATCATTTCTTAAGAGAACAGGTAGCAGAACAACATGTCAAGTTGGAGTACATTGTCACAAAAGAACAGATCGTAGATATTTTTATGAAGCCCCTCCCAAAAGAGATTTTTGAGTATCTCAAACAGAAATTGGGAGTAATATCTTTTTCATCCAATCATTAAGTTCTTAAGGAGAAGCATCAATTCAAGGGGAGCTAATCACTACATTATCTCTTAGCTCTGTGGATTCTTGGGTGATACACATTCAAAAGTCAACACGAAAAAGATCGGTTGATGTATATTCTTTGCCATTGATGTCAACGGGGAGAATTAGGAAAGGAAGAGTATTACAAAAAGGGGGATTACGAGAAAGTTACATAAAAGGTGGGCAAATATTCACGAGGTTATGTTTATGCAAGGTTGCCATCAATGACAAAAAGGAGATTGTTGGATAAATTGTCATTGATGTCAAAGGAATTTGCTATCACATCTTTTGCTAAAGAAGTCGTAGTAGAATTGGTATGGAGCTATGAGCAAAAATGGTCCAAAGCTCGTAGTAGAGTTGGTCGAGCTAGCAGTAAAAATGGTCCGGAGTTCATAGTAGAGTTGGTCCAAAGCTAGCAGTATGTTTAATCCGGAGCTACTATGTTCGGTCCAAAGCTAGTAGTATGATTGGTCTGGAGCTAGTTGGTCCAGAGCGGTAGTATGTTTAGTCAGGAGCTACACCAATAGATGGTCCGGAGCCTCATGGATCAATATGTCTGAGTGACAAGGTTATTATTTTTGGTTGAATATAAAAAATGTTTAAGAGAACTACGAGTAATGTATGGACTCAAGCTACAAGTTGAAGATAAGATTAAAGATGTGCTATCAATTTTAGCCAAAGGCCACTAATTGTTATCAAGCAAAATCTGTTTGAATCTCCATTATTCAGGCAGATCGCACCACTCCAAGGCGTTAAAGACACGTTTATGATCATTGAAGGATGCAAGTCGACTCTCCTTTGTTTTGGCGTTAATATTAGACAAGTTTCTTATCATTAAAGATTGTTGGCGACCCCTCCTCTATTTTGGTGTTAACACTTAAATAATGGGCCGACTCATGTTTTAACGCCCAAAGAAATAAAGAGCCACATGAGAAGGTATAAAGGTAGATGAAGTTGAAAAGACAGAGTGAGTGAAGAGAGGGATAATAAAGATATATCATTGAAACTCAAGAAAATTTGAATAGTTGAGAAGAAGAGAAAAGAAAGAGACCATTCAAGGTAGATATTTGTGAAGGAGATCTATTTTGTCATCCATTTAAGAAGTTAATTTGGAGGTTGGTGCTTCTTAAGAAGAGATTGGTGTCTCTTGCTAAGTTGGTGTTAGAAGTGGGGATTAGTGTCTTCGGTAGGTTGGTGCCTACAAATTGCTCAGTTGTGAGGATTGGTGTCTGTTGGCTAGAATTTCTGCACAACTGAAAACCTAGGCAATCATGAGATAAATCTCCCTCATTTACCGGTGAGGCTCCCGTGTGAAATTTTGTTAGTTATATGTCCTAATATTTATTTGTTGGTATTACTTTAACTATATAGCTCATGAGCCATAGCTAGACAGATTTCGCAACAAGTAATTTTGTAAGAAAAATGAATATATGCGAAGAGGGAAACAATTAAATACGAGAAGAAAAGAAAGATGTGCAACCTAACCAATAGTTGTGAGTTGATCACATGCACATAGACGAAACAAATAGATCTTAAAATGCAGAATTTGAAGCAAAGGACGGTTTGAGATCTAGATCTAAGACAACACAAAGTAATGCGAGGATCTAAAAAGAAATAAGAAATGAATGCACCATTGACACAAAGTTCTCTCGAAAATCTGCCTCTTCTCTATTCCTCTGCTTGCATGAAATCTATCAAGGGTCTCGGCTCAAAGTCGAAACACAAGAATGTTGATTACAAATTTCGATTCTTTAACCTATAGGTTCTTCCTCTATTTATAGTGTATAAAGAGCAATTACAAATAGGAAGCCTTAAATGAATTCCCACATGTGGAAGCTATGAAAAGGGAAACAGCGGGCAATCTTCCTCCTAGAATTCCTTTTTGCATTTCATGCATGATTTATAACTAAAAAATATAACCTTTTATTTTGCATGTCAACCACCTATTTCCAAGTAATTGACTTCTTCAAGTAACGGCTTTTAAACCAATCACTTAAGTTTTATAATTTAATTGATTGCTCAATTACTTTGTCAGAGAAAATAAGAAAAAGAATAAGAAAGAGGAAAAGAAATTAGAAGAAAGTTGCAACCCTCCCAGTCTTGTTCTTCTTCCATATTCTACATGCGGTTGACTCTTTTGCCTTTGATTCTCACCAAACTAGATCTGGAAGCTATGCATGACTGTGATTTGCTTGCGGGTATTGCCTTTGACCTGTCTTCCCTTCTATCCTTGAAGCTTTTGCAATTCTTCTTCAGTACATGCAAAGTAAATTCAATGAAGGCTTCAACTGGAAGATTGGGAGCACATGCACAAGATCTTAAAAGGAATTTTCCATGCACTGACTTCCACATGGGCTGCGTTAGAAACAAGAGGATGAACTTTTGCCAAAAGCCTTTGCAATTATGAGAGTTGGATTTGTCAATCAAATTAGTGATAAGTCGGGGCCTATGTCTCGTATCATTGACTTGACATATCTGGAAGCTATGCATGATTTTGTTTATCTTTCTCTTTCATCATGCTTCTAACATGGCTGGAACAATCTTTTTTGAGCTCTTTTTCTTTTAATTCTACCGGAATCCCTTGCAATTGGATCCATTTGTGCAGATCGCGGCAACTTCTTGATTTGGAAGATATATTCAATGTACACGACATTGATTTGAGCACTGTGTGAATACTGCAATTGTATTAGACAAAGATGGAGTCCAGTGGCACGAATACTTGATTTTTATCACCAAAATCTGCATATAAAGTCTGTTGCCCTAAAATTTGAGGTTTTGCTTGCATGCAAAGCAAGCAAAAATATTATTTAATTCACCCAGGGCACAATACAACACATGAGAGAGAATTATCATAGCAAAAATCAAGTCATTCCAACCCTAGGCGCCAAACCTTGAAGCTCCCTGACAATGAAAAACACTCTTTAATGCAAAAACCTCCTTCCTTTGGCACCAAAACCTATCCGGGCTGCAATCCTTTGCAAAAAGAATTAATTGTTTCTTCATTATGGCAGCCCATGCTTATATAATCCTCAGCATTCTATTTTTAATAATTGTCCTTCCTATTTCTGGCAATTTAATTAATAAACAATCATGTTTATTCACCCAAATTGGGTGCCCAATTATGCATGCTTATGGTTGCTTTTAAATAAATTATTTTATTTATTTTTAACATGCATCCTTGACTTCTCCTTAGCTCTACCATTTGCATTGACTTTCCTTCTATTTATGGCGCCAAAATCGGGTGAATAAACCATTAATAAATATTATTAAATGCATTGTTAGTCACCCAAAGTGGGGCGCACTTTTTAGCGAAGGTAATTTCCAAAAATAGGAAGTCAACTTTGATTGGAATTTCTACCCCGCACTCTGACTCCAAAAATCCCCTCTTTCACTTAAATTGTTTGACTTTCATAATAGAAATTTTTACCCTACAAGGAAGGTAAGAAATTCCAGGATGGTGCTTTAAGTGATTTCCTTTTATAATGGGAGTTTTTACCTGCAAAAAGGTAGTTAAGAAATTCCCACCGCCTACCACTACCAAAATTCTCATTGCAGACTTAAATCTATTTATTCCAAAAAGTGCGACTTGCATAAAAATTAGCCTCCTTTGATAAAGTGCGACTTGCATGGGTGAATAAATCTCTTTGGTGGGAAAAGTTAGCTGTCATCGGGTAGCAGAAATTCCCATTGATGCTTTAAGTGATTTTTCTTTATTTTATCATGAGAATTTTCACCCTCTGAAGCGGGTAAGAAATTCCACCTGCTGCCCTTAGCCTCTAATTTTCCCATCATGACTTAAATGACTAACTTCATGGAAAAAGTACCTGCGAGGCGGATAAGAAATTTCGCACTGCTGCCACTACCAAAAATCCCATTTGACTTACACTCATTAATTCCAAAAATGTGACTTGCACGGGAGAGGTTTTTGTGCATGACTTCATCTTTTTAGCTTGCATTTTGAGGTTGATTCCTTACGGTGCTACGTCGGTAGATGATCTCCATATGCTTGATCAATTAAAGCAGACTATCTTGGACAAAAAGCAGACCTAGGGGAATTTCATAGAAAGCTGCGGATAAAACCGGAGAAAACGCAAAAGAAATAAATACAAACGAAAAACGTTGCCAAAAGTTGCAGACAATGCCCTGAATTCATTCTTGGTGAAAGCCCTATTGAGATGAGTGAATACTGGCATGCAAAACTTGAACAAGATTCAACCGAAGCACAATTTACTTCAAACGGGCATTTTTATTCAATAAATAATTAAATAAAAATTTCCCGCAGACAAAACTTGGCGGAGGGATAAAATGAGTTTGAGCATCTGGGTATTTGTCGAAATTGGCTCATATGATTCACTAGGAATATCCTAACATAATACAGACATCTTCTGGCAATAAAAACACAAAAAGACCCGTTATTTTAAAAGAACAAAAAAATTAAATGGGTAGTCCCAGATTTCAGGGTGAAATCTGGGGACACTAGTGTCTCCAGGTGGGTTGATGCCTACAAATTTTTGTAAGAGATCTTTATTATTTTATGATTGGATTGGGACAATAGATCCATAGAAATCTTTTCTCCGTGGCTTTCTCTGAAAGGGTTTCCACATAAATCTTATGTTTCATAATTTTCAGATCTTGTTTGATTGTTGTTATTGAGGCTATTAAGTTTTTAAATAAGTAAAGGACTATCTTATCTTGATTCACCCCCAAGTATAAATGTGTGTTCATCAAAAATCTAGAATTTTATTTTCAAAACAGCAGTCAAGACAAAAGGGTTTTGAGTTCCCAAGTGATAAGCATGCTCAAATAAATGTTGAATTAGTGATTGTTGTGTATGAAGATGAGCAAGATGGATGCTATCTTGCTACCCAAAGCATCGTCACCCAGCCGGATATTGGAAGTATGGTGGTAAGTAGGTGTATTGACTTATGGGATTTGAAACATGCTGCTGTTATCCACATTTTCAGTTTGCCCCTTACGTTGTTTGCTGCCACACAAGGACAGTCATGAAATGGGATAAATTTCAGTTTTTTGGAGCATTTTCAGTCAATGTGTGGTTATTGCCCACCTTTAGATCACTATCATGGATGTATTTATGAAGGAATCTTATTATGACAACTGTTATGCGGTTTGTTCTTTCGTTGTCCACAATATTTACAGCTTCCTTTCCGTGTGGTTTTCAGTCATCTATGAAGGATTTTCAGCCCCTTGAATGAAGGGCACTATCAAGGGTGTCATATGAACAACTGTCGTGAGAAGGATTCACATCATTACCTTCCTAATTTGAATGGAGTACAAGGGTACAGTTGTACTTTGAGTAGCATAAGGATGTTGGTGGGCAGCCATCACTTGCATAGAGAATGTGAAACCTTTGCAAGTATAAATCTAAGGAAGGAAGAGCAACAGATTTTGTTTCTCACCCAAGAAAATGCGGAAGCATATGGGATTGCATATGAAGACGGAGAGTTTTCAGCCATTGTATGGGTACCTACCACCTTTACACCAATCACATTACCGAAGCTTGCATGGGTTTGTCATATTTGTATTTTTTCTATATTGCTGATCACAATATTTTCAGTCATGAACAGCTCTACACGTGCAATTTAAGAGAGTTTCCTTGCATGGTAATGATAGTGAAGAGGCTCTACTAGTGAAGACACTCCCCCAACCATCCTAGTGCTACATTGGATGCAATCCCAAGTGATTTATGGCTGTTATAACTTATTTTCAACTTACAAGCAAGTTGTGTTGATAAATGTTCTCATGATTTGGGTAGAAGGCTTCATTGAGGAAGAGCACATAGATATGGGTGATGGAGGGAGTAGACACTGTGACCATTGTGGGCGGAAGTTGTTCCACTTGACAGTTATGGGATTTAGTTGTCTTGGTATGATAGTATTTGGGTATATGAGCTTGTGTTGGCAAGAGCTCTTTCATTTGACAGGTATAGGATCTAGATTATTAGAGCATCCAAGTTTGCAATTGCTTGAGGGCAAGCAATTTTGGGAAGGGAGGACTATAATGTCCCATTTTTCAAGCTAGTTCGCTATGGAAGACCTTATGCCCCTCCTTTTCCCGTGGGCATCAAGGAAGAAAAAGGGAGCGAAACTCTCCATGGTTGTACGTGTTGTGTTTTCGTAATTAATTATTTTATTTACTTATCATGGCATTGGAGTGGTTCTTTATGTGGTGGAAGACTTGTCAAACAATGCAAAGAGGATTTCTATTTCTCCAATATGGAGGTTGGTCTTGTGGGAGGCCTAAATGGTGACTTTAATATTATTTTCCTTCATTAAGAGGGGAGTTGGCCTCTCTAGAGAATTCAATTTGCCCATTGACATCTTCAAGACCTATATAAGGTGGTTTGATTTGCTAAAGGAGGATTATGCTATTTTTATATTGATTTCTCTTTGAGGTGGAGCAAGTAGCTTCTCTTCTTGTCATTGAAGGACGGAAACCCTTGGTGTAATGTCCCCTTTTTGGGACATTAATTAATTAAAAATATGGGAGACCTTTAATCCACTCTTCCCATGGATTAAAGGATAAATATTGGGAAAAATGTCATTACTCCTTTATTTAAAAATTAAATAATTAATTCTCCTCTTATGTTTTATTTTTAAATATTAAAAGAGGGAGTTAATATTCTTTTTGGAGTTTGACTTTTCAGGAAAAGAGACCCATATTAAAAAGTGACCCTTCTACATGAGAAAATGCGCCAAAGGAAGGAGGGAAACTTGGAGATTTCAAATGCTAAAGCTATATAAGGAGAAATGGCGACCCCTTGGGGGCATGTTGAGATTTTATTAAAAATAATCTTCATGCTTGAAGAGGGATGTATGCCCATGTGATCACATTATAAAGGTGTTCTTCAACACCACCATTATTGTGGAGAGTGTGAGACCTTCTAAGCTTTCATTGAGTGAATGTTGCATGATATATTCATTCCATGATTGGCGCATTTATTTGAGAAGGAAATCTGCATGTTATTGATGATTATTGGAGGGTTTAATAGTGCTTTATGATCTGTTGTTAATCTTCATACATTGTAAATGTTGCATTTATTCCATTTATGAGGACTTGATTTGGGTCTTGTTTTAGCATGTTTGGGTGTCTTTTGAGTTAGTTCTACAATCTGATCTGTATTGGCATATTTTTCTGAGTTTGGGCAGCTATTTTGGGTGTGTTGGAAGGCTATAAAGTGTTGATAATAATTTATGCAAATTATCCTAACCCTAGTGACTGGTTTTCAGATTTTGGGGGTTGTTTTGAGGTGGTTTCAGTGATCAAAAATTCAGATTCATAGTTCATTGGAAAGGCCTTGATTTCTAGATAATTGTGCATTTTATTTGGTGGCAAAATATGGAATATTGAGTGAGATATTAATTTTTGAAGTTTCAGTTGTTCTGGTGCATTTTTAATTAATTAACTGCTGCAATAAATTTCAGATCTGGAAAAGATTAATTTCCTAACTAGTTCTCCCATCTAACCCACTACTTTGGCTTACTCCAACCCCATTTGGGTTGTATTAATGTTGACATTGGGTTATTTGAGGTCGAGCTAAGAGGATTTAATCCTTCTAGAGTCGATTTGGTTAATTAATTTGCAGATTTAAATAATATCCCAAAAGGGGATATTACACTTGGTCACCTATTGAGGACGAAACCCTTCAATAGGATCACACTAGGGGACGAAAACCCTCTTGTGTGCAAGGGTGATCTCACATGGAGGTCACATTGGAACTTCACGTGATTTTATGCGGTTGATCTACATTTCCAACTCTAGGTAGCTTTTTGAAAGTTGAATTCTTGATGTGCCTTCTAGGGCACATTTTAGTGTTTTGAGATGATACTCTTGTTCATCAGATTTTAAAGGATGGAATCTACATTTTGGTGATTTTTGGATAAGTTCATCTATCATTTCCAGCCCTTCATTTTGTTTGTATTGTTGTTGTCCTAAAATTAGTTACAGCTATGTGTGATCACTTATTTTCTCTATTATTTTGGTGTAATTTGGATTAATAAATATTTTCGTGGTTAAATTAATTATTTGGAAGCATTTTCAGCTCTTTTGCATGGTTGTATGTTGATGGGAAGTTCCTAAACAATTCACTACCCTAGGAAATAAAAATCAGGTCATTGTTAGGGCTAAGTGGTGATATTGTTGGTTGTCATATGGATTTCTTTTCTGCCATAAATATTCAAATCGCTCTTGGTTGCTAATGGCATTTTCAGTTTGCTCCTCTAGGGTTTGAAGTGATTGACAAGTGGCTGTAAAAAAAAATGAAGTTTTGATTGAGGTTTGAGTCCAAACCCTTGTTTTTGCTTGATGCCTTAGGAGGGACATTTCACCCTCATAATCGCTAGTAGATATTTATCCTCTTCTTGTTCAATTTCCACCACGTTTGTTGTTTTGAATTTTAAATAGCTTGTAATGTCCCCTTTTCTAAATTAAAGATGATTAGGAATATTATTTAAGTTGGGCGTAGTCATTTCTAATCCTTGGGCAACTTAATAATATTATTATTATTAAAATAAAGAATATTTTTAGATACTTAAAGTAAAATTAATGATTTAACAAAGTCAGCCATATGTAACTTTACGTTATTTTTTTAAAAAGAAAGGATTTATATTATGGAAAAATCGGAAGATACATATTCTATTGTGTCGGGCATAAAAACTATTAGTCCAAGCCTACGTCCATTAATCACAAAAGCATGAGTATAGGCATATAGATATTGAAGCATGTATAGGCATTAAATCATTGATACAAATCTCATCTTATTGATCATAAGGTCTTTTGATTAGCTCTAAACCACCATTGGTTTGAAGACCAAAACAAGGTTATATTCCATTTTGTCAAGGGCCCAATTAGCTAATGTTAGAGTAGGTATTTACCTAACATAGCTCATGTTCACCTAGGTATATTATTTAACTTTATTGTATTTATCCTCACCCACTTATGTGTGTGGATATTTCTTTTTATTTATTTAGATATTAGGAGATATTATCTAGTTGTTAGATATAGTTCTTTCCTTGATCTATGGTATTGACTAGTTCTTTCCTAGATCTATGGTATTGACTAGATCCTTGATGTCTAGTTCTCTCATAAATCTATGGACTTTACTAGTTCTTTCCATGATTTATGGCTTGATCATATGACCTTGGGGTTCTGGTCATATGGTATGGTCATATGAGGGCTTAAAGCTTGTGATTTCATTTTATATTTTTGTGGTGTGAAGCAAGAGCATTTTATTCTATTTTAGTGGAAACTAAAATAAATAGTAGAGCATAATATTGAAAACCTTGTATCTTTTGATCGGTAACTCGGTTTTGAGTGCCGTTTTTGCAAAAGTGCATAGTTTTTTATGCTCTTTCCATTGGAAATATTTATTTTGAGAATCGCACTATAATTATAAAGTGTCATATTGTAACACGCACTCATTATAAAGTGCCAAAATTTGGGGGCTCTTGTTGCATTGCTTGGGGGTCTTGTTGCATTACTTGGTTCTTCCATTTCTTTTGGTGATTTTTTTTTTAAGATGGCATCTACTTCTACATTAACTCATGTTGAGCCATTAACAACACATAATTACCACACATGGAAACCAAGAATGGAAACAATAATTAAGCAGAAAGGATTATGGGCTTTAACTTCTAAAGAACAACTAGTGTTCACTAGAGAATATGAGAAATTTCAGTACCAGTGCAAATTTGATGAGTGTATGGGTTTGATAGGAACTTATGTAAGTGACAGTCTTTTATTTCATTTGGAAAAGTGTGACTCTCCTTTCAAAATATGGGAGAAATTAGAGGATTTATTTGGTAAGGTGGATCATATGAGAGCTATGCAACTTGAAATTGAGATCACCTCTCTTAATCCTGAAGATTTTCCAACAATTATAGACTATCTTACCAAATTCAAGCATTTGTTGACACAGTTGAAGGGGAGTGGAAGAGATAAGAAAGATGAAGAGTGTGTTTACTTGATTCTATCCAAGTTGAGAGGACCATTCCAAATTTTTGCTTCTACCTTTTTCTCTAGCATGGATGCCTTAGGTGACACCTTCAAAATGCCTAACTTAGAAATATTTTGTGAAAGACTTACTAGGGAAGAATCCAAATTATCTCACCTTGAGTCTTCCACCTCTCAAAAGGCATTAGTTGCATCTAATCCTAAGGGCAAGGGAAAACCAAACAAGTAAAACCAAATCCACACCTTCTCCATCTCAAAATGCTCCTAAACCCAAAGAAAACAACTCAAAACCCAAGGAGTCTTCTAAATCCAAGAATAAGTCTAGTTGTTCATGCTCTTTTTGTGGGGGTAGTAATCATGAAGAAAATAGGTGTTATAAGCGAATGCAAGCCTTAGAGGATGCAGTCAAGAAACACAAAATTTCTATCTCAACTCCACCTCCTTCTAATCAACATGGAAAAGCACTTAATGTTTTTGGAAGATCTCAATCACCACTTGCAGACAATTGGGTTATAGATTCTAGGTGCTTCTCATCACATGACTTCTTCCAAAGAGTCTTTTGTTTCTCTAGGTTTGAGTTCTACTTCCAAAATTGAGGTTGGAGATTCTTCCTTTCTTTCTGTTGAGGGAAAAGGTGATATACAACTTGATGGTGGAAATATCCAAGATGCACTATATGTTCCTAACATCACTACAAATTTGCTTTATGTATATCAAATTTTTCATTCTAGTCAAGGGAAAACAATGACTTTTACACCACATGGGGCAGAAGTAAGAACTTTGTTGGAGCCTTTTTCACTTGTTGCTCAGGGTATTGTTGATCATAGTTCAAGACTATATCACTTTGAAGGTTTTGATGACACTTCTTCTATAGGGACAGGATTGGTTTCTCATTCAGATTCAGAAAGTAAGCTTTGGCATGAAAGATTTGGACATCTCAATTATAGATATTTGAAGGAGTTGAGCACTCATGGTATGGTAGATGGTCTTCCTAGAGTTTCTTGTCTTGAGGGAGTTTGTCATGGTTGTGCATTAGGGAAACAACACCAAGATCCTTTTCCTAAGAATTTGTCTAAGAGAGCTTCTTCACCACTTGAGCTTGTGCATAGTGACTTGATGGTTTTTCCTACCCCATCTTTCAATGGAGCTAAGTATGCACTTACATTTATTGATAATTTCTCGAGGCGTACTTGGGTTTATTTTCTCAAGTACAAAAGTGATGTTTTTCACACTTCAAAGTCTTTAAGGCTTTGGTCGAGAAACAATCTTCTAGTTGCATAAAGAACCTTCACACTGATAATGGGGGAGTACTTCAGTGATGAGTTTTCTAAATTTTTGGAAACTCAAGGCATTATTCACCAACATTCTGTTCCTCATACTCCACAAATGTAATGGCTTAGCAGAAAGGAAGAATAGAACTTTGAAGGAAATGGCTAATTGTATGATGCATTCTAGAGATATACCTCCTATCTATTGGGCAGAAGTAGTTAATTGTGCTAACTATATTCAGAATCGCACACCACACAGAGCACTTGAGCATTTGACTCCAGAGGAAGCTTGGTCCAACACTAAGCCAGATGTCTCATTTTTTCGAGTCTTTGGGAGCCATGCTTGGGCCTTTGTGCCAAAGAAGAAAAGGAAAGCTTTGGATAAGAAGAGTAAACCCTTGATCTTTGTAGGGTATTGTGAGGACATGAGAGCTTATCGTCTTTTAGATCCTGATACACATGATGTTCTTTTTCGAACACATGTTCAGTTTGATGAGCATTTCACTCCTCATGATTCTTCATCTTCTTCCATTCCTTCTTCTTCTTCATCTCATCTTGAGGATCTTTTCTTTGAGGAGATTGATGAGGAGGTTATAGATGTCGTTGAGGATCCTATTCCCACTGATGTTGTCACTATGCCTAAGTGGGCTCGTACTACAATTTTTGAGGCAAGCACCTTTCATAGAGGATCTTCCACCCACTAGGCATCATCACGCACATTCTACAGGTTCTAGACTTTTATGTCAGGTAGTTTCTGAGGATCCACAATCTTTTCAAAGGCTCATGGGATACAGGAGTGGGATGATGCGATGACAGCTGAGTATTCTTCTTTGATGAAGAATCATACTTGGGATTTGGTATCTCTTCCTAAAGGAAGAAAGATGGTTAGGTGTAAGTGGGTATACCGAACCAAATACGCAGTTGATGGGTCCATTGACAAGTATAAGGCTCGTCTTGTTGCAAAGGGTTTTTCACAAGTCGAAGGTATTGATTACTCTGAGACTTTTGCACCCATTGCCAAGATGGATTCTATACGCCTTGTACTTTATTATTGCATCACAGGGGTGGCCCGTATACCAGATGGACGTGAAGAGTGCCTTCTTACATGGAGATCTACAAGAGGAAATATATATGGAGCAACCGGCTGGATTTGTTCAGGATTCTTCTCTTGTTTGTCGGCTCGAAGGTCTCTCTACGGTCTCAAACAAGCCCCTCGGGCTTGGTATGAGAAGATGGATTATTTTCTTCTATCTACTGGTTTTGTTCGTTGCCACTCCGATCATACAGTGTATCTCAAAGCATGTCGGTGAGGATATTGTGATACTTGTCTTGTATGTTGATGATCTGTTACTTACTGGCAGCTCTTCTTCCCACATTCAGACTATTCAGAGGGCTCTTTCTACAGTTTGACATGACAGATCTTGGGCTATTGCATTATTTCCTTGGTTTGCAGATTTCTCAGACAGATTCAGGGATTCATTTGTGTCAGCAAAAATACACCCATGATCTTCTTAGGCGCTTTGATATGGCTGATTGCAAGCCAAGTCCATCTCCTTTTCAGTCTGGGGTTACTCTTACATCCACATGTACCACACCACTTTGTGATCCTACATTGTATAGGTAGTTGGTTGGGAGTCTCATGTACTTGACCCATACTCACCCTGATATTTCATTTGCAGTAGGGCTTGTATCTCGGTTTGCACATTCTCCTCATAGTAGTCACTGGCAGGTTGCTAAAAGGATTTTGCGCTATTTGCATGGCACTTCCCACTTTGGCCTACACTACACTAGGGGCTCTACTCAGTTGGTTGGGTATATAGATTTAGATTGGGTAGGTTCTATTGATGACATGGCGTTCCACTTCTAGTTATATTTTTGTCTTGGTTCTTCTCCAATTGCTTGGGCGTGCAAAAAGCAACAGGCTATTACACTTTCATCTTCAGAGGCAAAAAGTACAAAGTGGCAAGCATTACATGAGTCGAGTCAAGATTCTTTGGCTTCGCTAATTATTGATGAGTTTGGATTCCCACAGGATTCACCGACTGTACTTTGGTGTGACAACCAAAGTGCAATTCACATTTCTCGCAACCAGTTGAGCACCAGTGGACCAAGCATATCGAGATACACATCCACTTCATTCGCAACACATTCAGGATGGAGTTCTTTGCTTGGAGTACCTTCCGACTCAAAGCAGCAGTCATGAGACATCTTTACGAAGCCTTTTGCATCACCTCGCTACCTTGAGTTGCGTGGAATGCTTGGGGTTTCGGAAGTTGTTCTTGGGGGTGTTCGTGAGAACATCTTCCTTCTTCTTTCTCTTTCCTTATAGCAAGATTCTTTCCTTCTTTTGGTTCGAGATTTCTTCATGGATATATTGTACATGAGTACCCTCATCGAGCCTAGTTACGGGACTCATACCTGTGGACATGCCACTTCTATTTTGGCCCCTAGCTTCATTGAGGGGGTGTTAGAGTAGGTATTTACCTTAGCTCATGTTCACCTAGGTACATTATTTACCTTTATTGTATTTATCCTCACCCACTTATGTGTGTGGATATTTCTTTTTATTTATTTAGATATTAGGAGATATTATCTAGTTGTTAAGTATAGTTCTTTCCTTGATCTATGGTATTGACTAGTTCTTTCCTAGATCTATGGTATTGACTAGATCCTTGATGTCTAGTTCTCTCATAAATCTATGGACTTGACTAGTTCTTTCCATGATTTATGGCTTGATCTACGACCTTGATTGGTTCTTAGATTGTTATTCCTTGCCTATATAAGCAAGGCCCATTCTCATTGTATTTCATTGAGTTCCATAATAATATATGATATTGTTCTCATTTGTTTGCAAAGGTTTTGTGTAAAGTTATTCTGGCGAATTGCTTTCATCTTATTGATCGTGGTGTTTGATTAGCATCTGTGTTCTTGGCTTGGTACGATCTGGTTATCGTTCCTTTTAGCTAATGCATCTGCCACTTTGTTGATCTCTCTTGGAATATGTTGGAAGGTGACTTCCTAAAACCAGTCTTTTAGACACTAAATTTTGTCCTCTCTCTACACAATTTCCAATTTCCTGATCGATTGCGAGAGGTGAAAAGCGATCTCTCATAATTAGAGAGTTAGTTTAACCTAAATTCTCTACCACCAAGTTTCAGGGCTTCTTGTAGGCCCCGTGATATAGCTCTTATTTCAGCTAAATTATTTGTGGCATACCCAAGATTTTTCTGAAAAGAAAAAAGCCATAGAACCATTAAAGAGTCTTCCAATGCCACCCATACTTGCTTTCCTTGGATTGCCCTAGAAGCACCATTTGTGTTCAACTTACCAATTCTGGGAGGAGGGGAGACCACTTACTTTCAATCTAATTTTTCTTTCTTAGTTTAGAGACAACCATTATAGTGCTTGAAGGGCATATCTTAAGCTTTTTTAGAAGATTATCCCATTGTGGAGATAGAGAATGAGGCAGCCGAATTTGGTGCTTGATAGATTCAGCTACATTCAACCTGATCTTCTCCCAAACCCAAGAGATGTCCCTACTCTTCTGTTGAAATAGTCTCCTATTTCTTTCTTTCCAATTGTTCCATAACAATAGAGTAATTCCACTCCATAGAGCCTGCCCAAGATTATGACTATCTTTAGTGTATTTACCCCACTCCCTAAAGGGTTGTTCAATAGCTTGCATACCAATCCAAGGAATCCCAAACAGTTTAGCCAACTGCTGCCATAAACTGCTCACAAACGGACATTGAAGAAAAAGATGAGGAATAGTTTCTTTAGAGTCCAAGCACAGGACACACCTGAAAGGGCTATAAAACCCTCTTTTCAAAAGCCTATCACCTGTAAGAATTCTTCTTTTCAATAACAACCAAACAAAGAAACTGACTTTGGGCCATATGGCTTCCTGCCAGAGGTGAGTGAAAATATTCCCTTAAGGGGTGGGGAGTGACTCTGCAAAGAGAAACATAACCAGCTGAAACAATATATAAGCCTGTGGCATCATTCCCCCATGCTATTGAGTCCATCTTCTTTGAAGATGAAGGTCGTCTTGACTAATGAAGCTTTTCGCTGCCACCTATTGTTGTTGTGGTCCTAGTTGAATAGGCCATTCATGAGGAGGAATCCAACTTTTTCCCATCTCCCAATGGTGTATGGTAGGTTGGCAATAATGAGCAACCTTTACCCAACCCTTTGCATGAAGATTTTCCATAACTTGATGAAGCTCGGGATATTGGGCAATAAGCGGTGGATGACCATCCCATGAGTCAGTCCAAAAATTAGCAATTTGACCATTATAACTATATCTCAGAAGCAATGTCTCTTGATAATAGCTTCTCCTACTCTCAAGACTGAAAGAATAGGAGATCCTTTAGAAGGGAGGGTCAAGCGAATGATCTTCTCAGGAGGATTATTCTCAGCATATTTAGCTCTGAGATTAATAGCCCACAACTCATTAGGAGCAGCCAAAAGTCTCCAATAAAGTTTGGTTGTTAAGGCCTTGTTATGCTTAACAGTGGAGTGAAAGCCTAAGCCTCCTTCTAATTTAGGTTGACATAAGGTATCCCACTTGACTAAAGACCATTTACGTTTCTCCTAGGTCCCACTCCAAATAAATTTCTGGCAAATGGAATCCAAAGTCGAATCGTGAACCTATTAATGAAGCAAATTCAATGAAACAACAACTAGTACCATAAAGGAGCGGCCATAAACTAGAGAGTCTTGCCCAATTTGAGAGATCGTTTAGAGTAGTTGAAATACTTGAATTGGAATTGATTGATCAAGTAGAAGTGACTCTACAATTGTTTCAAAATTCTCACCGAAATATTAAAAATAGATGACTTAGAGATGAAAAAAAGAAGACATAACTTGGTAAAGCTTGGAAAACAACTTTAAGATGAAAAAGAGTCATTATGCCTCTGTTGAGAGAAACTTGTTCATCCATTTTTGTAATTTACTATTGGCTTTGTTAACTCACCCAAGCAGGTAGCTTTGATTTGCTTTGTTTCCATAGGAATGTTGTCATGTCCCTTTTTGGAGGCTAAATTTTGAAGACCTTAACCCATTCTTTCCCCGTGGGTCTAAGGAGAAAAGCAAGGGAAATCTAGATTATATTTTTATTATTGATTAGATAGTCGTTTTCATTTATTATGATTTATCCTATTGGAAGCCTTTTTGCTCCAATAGAGGAATTTAAGTAGTTTAATATTAATGGTATTGTGAGCATATAGGCTTAATAACCTTTTAATATTTAAAATGCAATTACTTAAGGGGTCGGCCATGATGTAATGATTGCTTTAAGCACTCCTTATGCCTATTTAAGGAGGTCACTTGGGCATTAATGAATCATGTTTTTGGAGATTATTCTTAATTTGGTGAAAGTTGGCTAGTGTAGCCCTTTTACTCTCTCTCTCGGACGAAACCCCTTGGGTTGAGGATCTCTGCCAATGATTGGGAAAACTTTGAAGGACAAAAACCCTTCATAAGGTTTTTGATATGCAAGCTGGTTTGAAAAGGAATAAAGTATCTTTCTCTTGCAAGTGTTGTCTCTTTGGTGCAAAATATATTTTATTTCAAGTGGAGCGACCTACATTGGTGTGGTAATTTGGTATGTGTGGTGATTCTTTGGCAAATCTGAAATTATCCTCTTGTTCTTTATATTTTATAACGCCAATATCTTAAGTTTCATGAATTTTGGAGCTTCCAATGTTGAGTTATGAATTTTTAAAATAACGTTAATATATTAGCGTTTTATTGAAATTCATATCTCCAAACTTTTAAGCATTAAAAATCAGTTTTCTTACATGAGATGATTGTTAGTGATATCTAATAATTTAGAGAATTAAATAGAGCTAATTTGAAGGGTTTTGAAGGCATTTAAGTGGGTTGAAAACCCCAAATCTGTAGTATCCCTTTTGGGACTGAAAATGGAGAAAAGGGGTTAACCGGTTGTCCCGAACAGATCTGATCTTGAAATACCTTTAATTATTCACACAATAAATTAATAATAACTGAAAATCAATCTAAAATCAGCAATCTCCAAGGGTAGTGAACTGTCTAAGGAATTCAAGTCCACTTTTTACTATGCAAATCAATGAAGAATGCCACGAAACAATTAATCTAGCCACGGTAATATTTATAAATCATAAATATATCAAAAGATTGAAGGAATATCTGATTTCACAGTTGGAATTAATTATTTAGACTACAGCAGACTAGCGAAAACCGAGGGATAGGAAAAATAGTAAACCTTTGCCAAAATTGACCAAAATGGAGATTTGAACCTTATAAATTATGCCGAATCAAACTTGCAACTTGTGCCCTGAAGGCACCCAAATACCCTCATTACCTAGTCGCTCTAACTAGGAATGGCTCAAAAAAATGGGCAAATGTCGGTAGATGTCTTCTTTGATCATCCACTGTCTAAATCTGCAAAAAGTCTTCAATATGACTTTGCTTCAACCAAAAATGGACGGTTTTCGTCCTCCAACTAACCACAAGAAGGGTTTTCGTCCTTCTTGGAAATCACACTATTCGATTTTCGTCCAAAAGTGGAAAGACAAAGAAACAACCCAACGGTCTAAATTAGATATAATTCCCATAAGTAGATACTCTCCTTTTATATCTTATCTTTGGCGCCAAGGCCCAAAAGGACAAGGCCAACCCATAGAAAACTATTTTAATCTTTTAATTGGCTTCTTAAATGTACCAAACCTAGCCGACCTTCATAGAATGGAAAAGTACAAAAATAAAACATAAATATGAATGAAGAAAACTGAAATATGATCCACGATCTTCCCTTTCTCATTCATTGCTTGCCTTCGGAAAGAGGAAAGGCAAGGAATCCTTTATTTAGGATTACATCGGAGCTTTGAAAAGGGACATTACAAAATCGGTCAATGCCCTAGGAAGGGTTTGGAAATCAGTTTTTGCACGGTTTATAACAGCATCTGTCTCAAATCTGATTTGAGACCTTTAGCCATTTCCTAAGGTCCCCCAAAAAGGGACATTACAAATGCCCAAATATTGCAGCGGAAAAGAGCCCTTTCTGAATTTCAAAATATCCAGAATCTGACTTTCTTGCCTCAGAGAACAATGAAAAAATAAGATGCTAGATTTACCCTCATTAATCAATTGTCCCAAATGTGGCTCTAGTTAAATACTGAAGACTCGTATTCACACGAGTTGTAGGTAGCCTTGCCAAGGAGCATAGAATCGTCCACAAATTGTAGATGTGATAGAGGAGTAGCTCCAATAGCCATTTTAATTCCTCTTATCTTGGCGGGCTTTGGTCATCAATCTTCCTAGACATTCAACCAAAATAATAAATAGGAAGGGAGAAAGGGGATCCCCTATCGAATCCCTCAGAAGCTAAAAAGATCGTTGAAGGGCTGCCATTAACCAAAACAGAATAAGAGACTGAGGACAAACAAGCTTGAACCCATGTTATCCATTCTGAAGAGAAACCAAACTTGCCAACACCTGACACAAAAATCTCCAATCCACTCGATCATAGGCTTTGGAAAGATCAAGCCTGATGAACATTGAAGGAGATTTGAATATCCATAGAATGAAGAGCTTCCCTAAAGAACTATCTCATCATGGATTTGCCTACCTTGGACAAATCCTCCTTGCTCTAGAGATATTACATTTATGCAAGAGAGGCTTCAACCAATCTGCCATAAGTTTTGTTATGATTTTATACAGCACATTACATAAGGCAATAGGTCGAAATCCTGCTATATCTTCCACCTCTGTAGCTTTAGGGATCAAAGCAATAAAGGTTTTGTTTATTTCTTTTAACATGGTTTTAGCGCATCGCACTTCTTCTACAACCTGCAGAAGCTCCATTTTCAGAATATCCCAAAAGTTTGATAGAATTCAATAGGGAACCCATCAGGACTTGGTGTTTTTCCTTTTTCATGCTAAACACCACCCTCTTTAATTCACTTTCCAAGACTGGAGATGTGAGTTGCTCATTATCCTGGTTAGAAAGAACCTGTGGAATATGGGCAAGGACCTGCTGCTGAGCTGAGTCATCAAGGGGCTGAGCAGAAAATAACTGAGAGAAATAATCTTGGGCTAGTTGTTGCAATCCTTCCCATGAATATTTTGTCTTTCCTTCAGTTGTTTTTAGAGAATTGATATAATTATTAGCTCTTTTAGCCAGCAAAGATTTGTGAAAAAAACAGTATTTTTGTCCCCTGCTTTAAGCCACTGAACTTTGGACTTCTACTGCCAAAGAATCTCTTCTGTTTCTCCCATTCATGCAAGTCAACCTTTAGAGAGATTTCTTTGTTAGCTAAATCAACAATAGTACCTAAAGTACGAATTCTATCATTGAGCTCCTCCAGCTGTTTGATTAGTTGTTGCTTTTTCTCCTTGATGTCCCCAAACTCTGACCAATTCCACACCTTCAACTTGGCTTGATGTATTGCAGTCTTTTAACAAAAGAATACATATGCGTACCATACCGCTTGCCCTTTATCCACCATTGGTGAATAAGATTTGTAATATTCTCATGACGCAACCACATTAACTGAAATCTAAACGGGGAGAAACTAGGAAAGGTTCTCCCAATGTCTAGACTTACAAGCCAATGATCAGACCCAATATTGTTGAGGATATGAGCCTTAGGAACATACAATTTTTCCAGCCAGACTTCAAAGATCAAGAATCTATCCAAACGTTCAAGAATACATTCCTGTCCTTGTCGTTTGTTAGACCAAGTCATAGTCCCATTATCAGTTTTAACATCCACTAGCTGAAGAGAATTGACAAACCTCTCCATACTATACGAGCTAGCATCAAGCATAGTCGATCCGCCTTGCTTTTCCTCCAAATTGAGGATAGTGTTAAAATCTCCTCCTATCAACACTAGAACTTCAGGATAGGACTAAATCATAAATGCAATTTCTGCCATTGTGATAGTTCTTCCATAGTAAGAGGAGCATAAACATTAATGAAGAGGGTCTGCTGATCATCCTCTCGAGTATACGCAAGCAGGAATAGAACTCCCTTACTTCCCCAAGAATTAACAATTGTAATCGTTTTTGGATCCCAAAGACAAGCCACCCCCCTAGAGGCACCCACAAAACTAAGTGAGATCACCTGAGCATGAGGCCAAATCCTATCTGCCAAAACATTCATTAATTCAATGGAGGCTTTGGTTTCCTGGATAAAAACCATTTGAGGCTTATTAGTTTGAATCATTCTTCTAATTTCATTAATTTTTTATGGGCTACCTTTAAGCCCTCTTACATTCCATGTGATAATCTTCATTGGGAAGATTGATTAAAAATGTGGGATAAATCCCTTACTTTTCCTATAGAGGTCAACTGTTGACCCTCCTTCGTAGATTGACTTGAGTAGGTTTTCTACCTACCTTCACATTTTTATCCATCTTCATTTTTTACTTTTTTCTGGGTAACTCCTAACTATAAATTTGCTTGCAGTCCCACCACAATTAGGCATGAGCAGCAAAGGCGTAATTACATATGCTTGACCTTCCTTGAGAATTATTAGACTCGAATTGCTCCTGATATTTAGTTTTCCTTTGATAGCTTTTTAATGATTTACAGGTCTCTGTCATCCCATTTGTTCAGGTGATCAAAACAAGATGGCTATTTCCTACTGCATCTTTCTTCCTTTCTTGAGAGCCTAGAGCAGGCATTTGAGTTTCAGGTACTTGGGAATCTATAGGATCCTCATTATTTGCCTCATCATTATCCTGTTGAAGACTAGCAAATCTATTGACACTAGAACCAACCAGGTTGGATGTTACCTGAAACTTCGTTGTTTTCTTTTTCTTCGGATTGATAAATTCCTTTCTTATGTTCCTTTGCAAGTGGATTAGCAGCTCTCTGAGGGCAGTCCACCAAATGGCCATACTCATGACAAATTTTGTAGCGTTAAGGAATATTTTTGTAGTCAACTACTTGTTCCCATTTCTCATCATCCACATCTAAGGAGATTTTGCTTGGTAAGGGATTATTGAGATCCATCAAAACACAAATGCGAGCATAAATCATCTGCTCTAAGTGGATCGAACTATTTGTTGTCATCATGTAAGTACCCAGTATTGCCTATTGCTGTAAACACCACATTATTCCAATATTCTGTTGGTAAACCAAATAATCGCACCCATACCGGAGCGATTGAGGGCATTTCTTCGTCCGCCTTGAACATAGGGTGTCAGGGTTTCATGAATAATCCCGCTCTACCATAGAACCATGGCCCTCCTTGAAAGATTTGTTCTCGATCTTCCGCATTCGCAAAGAAAATAAAAAAGTATCCATTTGGATACACAGAAATGGAAAATTCACCTTTAGTGTGCCAGGTTTTCCTTGTCCAATCTTTGAAGGCTGGAAGAGGGGGAACGGAAACCCAAAAATCAAACAATCAGACCCCATTGTTCCAGTTCATCAACACCACTTTGAATATTTGATTTCTGCAATTTCACAACAAGCGAGCCATCTGCAACCTTCATACATCCATTCACATTTTTCCATGGATCTTCTTTGGGCATTCGAAGAGGACGTTTTGGAATTTAATAGCGTTGCCACGAAGACCAGATTCTCCTCACAAAACTGCTTTAAAAGAGGGTTTGGAAGTCTCACCCTGCTCTGCCGTATTGGCCCCCAAAGACCAATCTAACTCAAGGATACACTACGCCTCAAAGGGCAAACTCGTAATGGCGAACCTAAATGCCTTTGAAATTCAACAACCTTTGGACGTATCTTAGATAAGCTAAGATAAGATAAATATATTAATGTCCAACGAATGACCACAAAAGTAGGTCAAAGGGACTGCAGATAACACCGTGCAAATACAAAGCGGGAGAACCAAAAGGTTCCCGAGAAAGAAAAGTACAAAGCCAAAGAAGTTGGCAAAACCGGAAAGAGCAATCCCACAAAACCAAAACTAGTGGTGGGAATGCAAACGAGAAGGAAGGGAAGACGGCCAAGGAGAAGCAATGAGGAAAGTCTATCAGGGAATGGTAGATCCAACTCTCCTAACATCCGAGGCTGACTAGAAGAAACTCTAGATGGAATGACGACCAGACGAAGAGGCGATAGAGTGCAGAGGCCGCCTACTATGTTGTTGTCTGGACACCATACTATATCTCAAAGGCTTGGTAGATCTAGTCTGTCTCCTAGTGCAGGATCTGGTATGGGCCTGTCTAAGATGGCTTAGGGAACTGTGGATGGTTTCCCTGGGCCAAACAAATCTGGAGTAAGAAGCGGAGTTGGCCTCACCTTGGCACTTAGTGCCTCTCACTGAAGGTAGCACTGTGAAGAAGGAAGTGATCCGCGGGTAGAATCTGGTCTGGAATGTGGCTGAAGAGTGTGTTGACGAAGCCTCAGAGCCTCCTATATGTATAAAGCCAGGCACTTCTGATCCTCATACCTGAAGAAGTCAGAAAGAGCATGTGCCCTCCTAAATAGGCAGTAAAACCTCCCTCTGATCTCATAGTAAATGGGGCAGCGAAAGATGAAGTGTCTCGGTCTCGGTCTCTTGGAGATTGATAGCTAGCAAATCTTGTCGAACGATCAAGATGGTTATCTGCCTCAAAACGTGGCCAACTGGAAGAAAAAATTGAAAATGACAAAGGACAGCTGAAAAAGAATCAAAAAGCTCCGATGAGAGTCGTAATGATCGCTCTAGCCACAACAAAGCTGCGCGAATAGTCGGGAAGCTGACTTCGATACTTGTAACCCTACGGTGACTCATTGCAATCCCTCTCATAACCAAAGATGTGTAACTGATAATCTCGACCAGCAATTTAACAAAGATCGTGACCAAGTTTAGCTATGGGAATCGCATGACCAAGTATGTTAACTGAAAATTGCGACCAGTCTCCAAGATCGATCGATCCACATCACTATTCTTTTCATAGATTATGTTATTTTGATTAATAAAACAATGATATGATTTGGAACAAATCTATCGTATTTTCAGTTAGTGTTTCTCTATTGTATATGATTGTAGATTCTAGCATTTAAAGTTCAGCAGTTTTGATTGGCTTTCAGTTTTGAGCTATCTAGTTGAGGGTGCTTTAAGATTTCATAACTTTATGTTGTATTATAAGGCAACTTATATTTATTATTAAAAATAAAAGTGACTTTTAAATAAAATAAGTAGGCCACCAAAATTGAAAGAAAGAGAAAAGAGACATTACAAATGGAGGATGAAGGGGTTCATTTGGGGATCTATCATCCATCTATCATCTTGATTTTAGGATTTGAGCACTTGTGCTTCTACTTTCAACTATTGAGGACAGAAACCCTCTTAGCATTTATCACTTGAGGACGAAAACCCTCATTGTGATCAGAATTTGGGGACGAAAACTCTCAATTTTTGTTGGTGGCTTCACTTAGAAGTCATATTTGTGCATAAGGACAACCCGGAAAGGGCTAGGGCATCATCATTAGCTAGCGAGAAAGGGTTAAAAGCTCCATCATTGGCTAGCAAAAGGGGTAGAAGAGTTGCTAGGGCTTTGGTAGAAGTTTTCAAATTGGATGGTTTTGGGGGCTTCTAGGGCACACCAATCCAAATTTTGGTTGTGTTTCGCTTCTTCATAATTTTTGGAGTTTCTGCACTCTTCCATGGTTGTGTTTGGTTTTGGAATCAGTATTTCCAGCCGTGTTGGTAAAGTAAATTTGTTGTTGTCATATTTTAATTCCAACTGGTCTGAAAAATACAAAAACATATTTTCCAGTGTTCTCTTGTGTTATGTTTGTTTTGGCTCTTGAATAAAATAATTTGGAGGGTTTCTATATTTATTTCCAGTTGTTTTTGCATGTATGATGCCATAAAAAATTAAAATCAGATTGTTCTTAGGGTTTGAAGATAATTTTCACTTTGTTAGTTGAATTTGAAGTATTTGAATCACAAGGGTTTCAAGGAAAATCCAAAATTTTCTAGATCTGCCCTAAAATGGATATTACATAGCCATCATCATTGTAGTCACTAGGACCATATTCCATGCATAGATTTGATACTTAGTTTGTTACATTAGGATATTCTCTACCAAAATGTCCCCATTTTGTCCATTTTGTCATGTCCCTTTTTGGAGATTAGCGGAATTGAAGACCTTAACCCATTCTTCCTCTCTGTGGGTTTAAGGAAAGAAGCAAAGGGAAGACTTGGATGACATTTTCTAAATAGATATTTTCATTATTATCATGTATTCATATTGGGAAGCCAAACGCTCTAATAGATGAACTCATTTAATTAGAATATAAAGTAATTTAGAACATATAGGCTCTACATACAAATTAGATAATTAAAAAATACTTTATGAAGCCGGTAATTATTGAATCAGTAGCACCCCTTATGTTATAAAAGGAGGTTGTTTGGCCATTTGATTAATATGTGTGAATTCTATTATTTCGGAAAGATTGTTTGCTAAGCATCTCTCTACTTCTACTAAGGATGAAAACCCTTGGAGAGTCTTGTGTGAGGACGAAACCCTTCACCAAGTCTAGGGAAGACTTCAACACGAAGTCTCCACCCCCTTGAGGGATTTCTTTGTTGTTGTTATCTTAATTTCAGCCTTAGGCGAGTTGCCCTAAGGAGCTCTTTGGGTCAAATATTGAAGATATTGCTTTCCTTTTGTTATTGATGCAAAATTGGCTTCCTTCAAAGTGGAGCGACTCATTTGTGGAGTGATTTGGTACATTATTTGGTTGTTCTAAAGCAGACGACCAGCATTGAATGGTGTTTTGAAGTATTCAAGGGTCTTCTATGTGTTTGGATTACATCATCTCATTGCATATAATTTATAAGGGTGAAATCTGGTTTTACATTGAAATTTGGAGGGTTTTGGCATGCATAATCAAATCTGAAAATATTTATTTATTTCTGCAACTAGGGTTTGAAGGAAATTCATTCCAGCATTCCTAGGCTTCCAAAAATTATAATTCCTTCACCAATTGATTGTTGAGCTTGAATAATAATTTCATAATATATTTGGAGTGATCTTGCATGGTTTTTAGGGCATTTCCAAGAGGGGCGAATTGCTTGAAAGGCAGGTTTGGCATGTTTTGGTGGATGTTTGGGCAAGCTGATTTGATATTTGCATTCATCATATTTTTAAACCCCAAGATCCCAAGTTTCATGAATTTTGGAGCTTCCTAGGTAAAGTTATGAATTTTTAAAGTAACTCTGCAGACAAGGGTTTATAGAAAATTCATATCTTCATTTCTGGGGCACTAAAAATCAGTTTTCTTGCATCTAACAATTGCTGGTTATTTCTCATAAATTTTGAGCATATTTCTTAAAAGTTTGAGTGAGATTTGTGCCTAGGAAAGTGTGTTTGACTTCTCCTAAGAGGTCGCTGCCCTAGGAAGGGCATAATTTGCAGGTTGTACGGCTGATATCAGTCATCTACAGCAGCTTACTAATCTGATTTTTAAGTTTACATCTCAGCTCTTTGGTCAATCCCGGAGTCCCCCTAAAAAGAGACATTACACATTTTCAGCACCGAATCATTGGCCTACCCTTTTTATCTTTAAAAATTAGATTTTGTGGTCCTCTACTCCCACTACCACTACCACTATTGCTTAATGATCTATGATTTCTATTGATTCTATATCCTCCACTTGATGGTGTTTGTTGTACCATCATACAATTTGTGTCTAATTTGCTAGTTTTGAGATTAAATGGATATTTAAATGTCATGATTCTTACATTTACAAAATCTACGAGTACTTTACGGGGCATCCCGCTTCTTTGTGACCTTTATTTAGACAATTCAAACACCAGATTGCTTTTCCAAATTGTACTTTCTTGTCATCTTCCTTATTTGGTAATTTTATGATATCTTCTTATTTGAACTCATGTTTGTCTTCATCCTCCTTTGTTATCTTTTCCTTGTTTATACTAATCATATCATTAAGGATTTGGGCATCAAGTATGGCACTTTTTAGTATTTTCAGTTGGTATTCTTGTTCATATTTTATAAGGCTAGAATCTACATTTTGGTGATTTTTGGAGAAGTTTATCTATTTTTTCCAGCCCTCGGTTTGGTTGTACTGTTGTCATAAAAATTAATTACAGCTGTGATTTATCATTCATTTCTCCATATTTTTGATGTATTTGAGATTGATAAATATTGTCGTGGTTGGATAAATTATTTGGTGGCATTTCAGCTCTATTTGCATGGTTAAATGTTGATGTGAATCTCATATGCAGTTCGCTGCCCTAGAGGGCTGATTGATATTGTGTGTTGATTGTTTGAGAATTTTCTCATCTGTTTTAGATTGATGTTTGTGTGTTTGAAGGTGCGATTTCAGATTTGACTCATTTGGGTTTAAGGCCAAACCCTTATTTCCAATTTCAGCCCTAGAAAGAGACATTACAGTATGTCATTTCACAACGGGTGAGAAAAGTCGATAAATAAGGGCCAAAATCTGAAGGAACCCAAAATAAGGGAAATATGGCCCACATAAAAAAGTGACCAAAATCATACAATACAGTTTTGGCAAAAAAATAGTAGAATCAAGGGAAGAGAAGAAAATAGAAGAGGAGAGAAAACAAGAGGAAGAGGGAAAATAGGAGAAGGTAGAGATCACGGAGAAACAAGAGAGGATGTTTGAAGACAATGAAAAACATAAGACACGCACCACTAAGAAGCTTAATCTAGACCAGTAATCAACAAACACACAAGCACACTAGATCAATGCAAAATTATAATAAAAAAATAGTCCCGTAAAAAAATTAGTTGTCTACAACTATTATTACATATTCCTTTGCGTATGTTACCAATGACCTCTTTCCTTCATGGAGTCATTTCTACCTTTAGGAGCAATTGCTAGTTTAATAGATTACTTGGTGATACTAATTTAACCGAGTACCCACTAAGCTGTCTACAAAACTCATTTCAACAATGTTAGAAATCGTTAAGAGCACATTTTGAGGCTATGGAATATGTGGCAGTTGATTGATGAATAATACTATGACACTAAACTTTGGAGTCAATTCACAAATAAAACAAGAGAGATGGGATATTTATCCATTTAAGTAACCATGCTTGACACATGCAAACTTCGAAGTTGAATGTACTAATATATTTACATGATTGCATCTATACTATTGCCTTTTGACAATGGTCAATGTGAGTAAGGTAGATTAACTTGAAAATTCCATATAAATGACAAACATGGTCTATGTTTTGAGATTATCCTTTGGATTAAAGGAAGATCGAATACAGCTTTACCTTTTGCGGAAATAAGTCAGGATACTTGAAAATATCCTGGTTTGCAAATCCTGGTGCCTGCAACAACTTTTCTACTGTGACGATCGGTTCCCATGGACATAGTTTCTGAACAAACTATTCTACAATGATAAGCAGATTTAATAAATCAAATAAAAGAAAACATCAACCATTCTTAGAATACAATGCAAGACATGGTGGATGATGCAGAAAAGATATAAGAAATAAACAGTTCCAAAGAAAAATTCAGAGAGGAAGGCTTTATGGACATACGTTTCAGTGACATCATTGATGCATTCTATGGCTCGCTCTTTGACTGGTGAAGCTTGCAAGTACATCTCCACTTCAGCACGTGTCCTGAAATTGGAAAAGGAAAATGCAAAACATCAATCTCATCAAAGACGTGACAATCGACAAAGAAGAAAGATAACAATAATCTTCTGAAGTGACAAAATTGGATGAAGAATGACTGAATATTACATATACAAGTAATGTTATCCATAATACCATACCATTGCAAAATTGAATCGGGGTGGCGAGGTAAGGCTGAAATGTATGCTCTCCATCTTGAAGATTTATTCAGGCTTGCTTCACTGATTAAATAGATTGCAAGAAATGGCCATTCAGGCACACTATTCCTACGCAAGATATCACCTAGTGCAGGAGAACTCCAGGCCTATAGTAGAACTGACAAAAATAGTAAGCCAATCTAAACCAGCAATATAAATTTACACAAGGACAAGGAAAAATCCTTTAATATATGATTGACAGAGCTTAAGATAAAATCTTGAAATTCCCTCCATCCACTATAACACCATAAACCTGATGTATAATACCAAGAAATGGGCACAAAATAAAAAACTGACTAGCATGAAAAACAAATTATATTTGTAGCATGTGATTTATGATCAACCCTAGAATTGGCAAAGGGTCGTTAACAAGCTCGCCATCAACTTGTTGAGTATGACCACATAGATCATCACCGATAAGAACCATCAACAATTGCATGTTAAACTTAGAAAGAAAACGCACTTCTACAAGCACTCAATATCTGCAAATGCATTTTGTGAGACCTCTGGCTGCATATAGCCCTTTTGTTGATCTCTAAATTCATCTACAAGTCCACCGACATCTACAAGCCAGCTTGCCCCAGCCGTAGCAGAATGTCGTCAAGCATACTTAGCAATCCATCCCGAAACATTTCAAAACCTCAATCCCCCAATCGTTCAACTATTTTGCTCTCTAAAAAATGTGGAAAACCCAAAAGCTGAAGCAGACATGAGTGTGACACTCCATCATGTAATATCCCCTTCCCAATCGAAGACCTTTGGCCTATTTTGTCAACCCGACGGCCAAAGGAAAAATATAAGGGTGACTTAAGTTCTATTACTTTATTATAAAGTGCTTAAAAAATAAAGAAAATATTATAAAAACACTTATAATAATTTAATGAACTTAATAATAAAATAAAATATAGAAAAGGCAAATACATGATAAAGCACTTAGTATAAATTGTATTTATTTAGGAGAAGTGCGACTTGCCTTAGGGGCAATAAAAAATGGTTAGAAAATGTAAAAGCTCATGGGACAAATGTATTTCCCTAGAAAAATGCGACTTGCATTAGGAGGGAAAAAGTTGTTGGGAAAAGCATTTAATATGGGAAAATATTAAATGAATGCATAGGGAAAATCATTGTAAGCTGATTGGATGATGAGGGAGGTTAGTTGGGCCATTTTCTCTATATAAGCAAGTCGACTTGCTTAGGAGAGGATCACTTGTTTTATCCTCTAAATTCAGATTTGTATGTGGAGCATTTTAGCTTGCATCTTCAATCTTCTAAGGACGAAAACCCTTAGAGATTCACTCTAGAGGACGAAAACCCTCTAAGAGCCCTAGTTGAAGGACGAAAACCCTTCCTCTAGTTTGTGAGGATTCTCTACACAAGGGTTTCCATTGAGCTTACACAAATCTTTGTTATTTCAGCAGTTGTATGAAGAGTAATTCGCAGTAAGGGTTTGAAGAATATAATTGCAGCAGTGTTTTGTTAATTGTACAAGGTGGAGCGACCCACTTGTTGGCTGGTTTATGTTGCAAAGAAGACATTTCAGGTCTGAATATTATAGCCATATATTGTACTAATTTTTGGGAATCGAAATAAATTAATTTCATAATTTTTGGAGCTGATTTGATGCCCTAAATGTGTTGGGCGACCTACTTTTTAGGGAAAAATTAGGGTTTCGTGTTTGTTGTGCCCAAGATCCAAAGTTTCAGCTCATTTGGACTTCTCTAGCAAAAAATATGAATTTTTGAAGTTATGTTGCAGACAGGGTTTTTAAATCCATTTCCAAAATTATTTTTGGTGATATTGGAAATGGATCTCAATCTATTTATTGTTGTTGTTGTCCATCTATTTTTATAGAATTTATTTGAAGTATTTAACAGCCATTAAACCCTTCACTCTAGGGTTTATTGAGCCAATTATAAGTTGTGTTCAGATCTGATTAGGACCAGAAAAATTTGCATTTTAGTTTGGAGTGAAAAGGGTTTTGGTTTCTTGCTGATTTTCATGAGATTTTAGAACTTCCCTAGTCGCATTTTGCAGAATAAATTCATATTTGCATAGTCTAAGTTGTTGAATATTTTATTATATCAGAATCGGGGTTTGGGATTCGCCAAGAATCTGAGGAGTCAAAATATCCATTTGGGGATATTACACATCATTTCAGAAATTTAACCTTGACGATGTGCCTCCCAAAGTCCACAACTCCACTTGAAGTTTTATAGTTGCAACATACAAGTCACAAGTCAACTGTGATGGAAAAGTTCCTATAAATGTTCATGCTTCCCAACAAGATATTTATTTGAGTGGTGGGTCACCATTTAATGAGAAATCTGAATTTCTCAAGATCTACATGCACCCCGAAATCAATGACAAAGCCAAGATAATTTATAGACATTTGTCTTAAGAAACCCTTTCTATAACTTTGCTTTTAAGTCATATTGTTGTAGAAAATCCAGAAAAAAGTTCAAGCGATAAAATCCCGCAGCAATAAGTTCGCCCAAATTCGTTGCAGTTAGTCAGGGTTTCTACATGTGGCCAGGTCGTATGCCACAGATGACACTGACTGGGCCAGCTTAAGGAGCTGCGTGGATTAGGTCGAGCTTAGGAGTTCATCGCAAATCTCAACTTCATGCTCATGAAAAATCGCTTTTAGCACTTTCACTTTGCTGTAATTTTCTTTTTATTTTGTTTATTATTCATTCGTTAGGTATTCTTATTTAATTTTAGATGTTAATTCTTTTTATTTTATACTAATACGTATTAATATCTTTTTATACTAATACCTATTAATATCTTTTTATACTAATACGTTATTCTTATAAAGTTATATATATTAATATTTTAGTAATATTAATCTTTTTATCATAATATCTTTGCTAATACGTATTAATATTTTAGTAATAGTTTATATGTATACTATATATTTACTAATACGAAGACTTATTAATAGTTTATATCTTTACTAATACATATTAATAGTTTACATATTAATTTTTTATTTTTTATTTATTTGTTTTTAATCTTTATTTTATTTATATTTATATTTTAAATTTATTTAAATATCTATAATTATTTTAATTTTTTATTTTATATATAGTCGAACTTAATGGCAATTTTTTTTCGAACTTTATCTAATGGCGAACTTCAACCGAATTTTATCCTCACCGAACTCGAACTCGAACCTTGTGACTTAGGTTTCAGCCATAGAGGGAAATAAACCCTCCGTTGTGAAGAAGCCAATTAAAGAGCATGTGGCAGACCAGCTACAAGATGGAGAAGAAGTCGTGATGAAATTGGAAGGTGCAAGTTCTCCCTATAGTGATGAAGATGGCCATCCTTCTAAGCCAAAGAAGGAAGAAAAATCAGATTCACAAGGTGTTGAAGGGAAGTTGAAGGTTGAAGCTCAATTGCCAAAGGACAAGGAGGAGGATATTCATGATTCCGGCAAGACTCGCGAGGTGGTTCCTTACATGTCTCAACAAAGTGCTTCAACAAATTCTCATAAAGACAACCAAAGGTATGAAGATAATTCAGATTTGTTGTTTTCTATCATGTCATTTCAGATTTATGGTCATGGGCAATTTGTTAAAAAGGATGACCTTGTGGCGAGTTTGACGCTCCATAATAAGTCACATCAAATGGGTGATTGTCATGGTGCTAAGAAGGGAGAAAAATCAGAATTACAAGGGGTTAATGGGGCAAAAATGTTGGGTGACCTTGTTAAGAGGCATGCCCATGAAATAAGGGTCTCTCTAGATGCCCATGATAATTTTCAGTTGGCTGGACTATTCCAAACAGCAGTCACCAAGGAGCAAATCGATGGGGGTATCAACAAAGAACAATCCCAATTTTGTCATCATCCAAAGAAAGGTAAAAATCCTTTGATGTTCTATGATAGTTTATTGAATTCTAATGGTCACACAGGGCAGTCACATAATGAAGTCAAATCAGATTTACTAAGGACCTATGAGGATGACATTATGCGTGAAAGAAGGGCACCATTAGAGTATTTTCTGAGTGTTGTTCCTAACTTAGAAATTATGAGTCATAAGAGTGTCGTAGGCAGCCCATGGTATAAGAATATCTCAGTTTTGTTGCTTGTTGATATGTCATTGCTGGTATGTTGCCCTCACACACAGCTGGTTGGGGAAGGTGATCAGATTTCATGTTTGTTATGTCCTCCTATGTCACCATTGATTGGACATCATTATGCACCTCATACTCCACGGAATAATGAGGTAAGAAGTACTTCTTGTTGTATGGATTCTTGGGCTCAATTTCAAAATTGTTTGCACATGTAGAATATTGGTGCAGTGTTGGGAGAATATCTATGTTTGAGGCATCAAGGGCATAATGGTAAGTCTAATTTTCTATTCCATGATTTATGGAAGAGCTAGAGAGAATATGGTGGAAGGGTAGCAAACATACTTATCATCCATTCCAGGTGAAGGGTCTTCTTCATAAACAAAAGGTCACTATGCTTGTAGAGAGTGGCACCATCATACCTTGCACAAGGAAAATAGTACAGTTGTCAATTCTCTTGGGAGATCATGAGGTATGTGATGAATTTTTGTGATTGAACTAGCTAATGATGAAATTGTTCTTGGGGTTCAATGGTTGCAAACATTGGGGAGTTCACCCTCAACTATCATGATAAAGAACTGAAATTTTGTGACAAAGTGGAAGAAATCAGAATTCATGGCATGAGGAAAGAAGTGAATGTTGAAGCAAATCTTTGGAAATCACATTGTGGGCTGCTCTCTTGCATAACAGTTGACTGGAAAAATATTATCACGGCTGAATATGTCAAAAATCAGTTTGCTAATGACATCATGGAAGGAGTTTGCAAGAAGGAACAACATAGGACAGTTGTTTTGGGGCAGCAAGTAAGGCACTTGCAATCAGAAAATTCTCCACAACGAAGGTTGCTCACACTTGGTAAGAATATTTATTACTATAAAGTGAATTCTGAAGAGCATATTGGGGTGAAAAACACCACTTTCAGCCATAGATATAGAGCTGGTTTGAGTCAAGTCCAAGCTGACTATGGCATGGAGATTCCGGATGACCTTATGAAAAACAAGGTAAAAGCTTCTACTGATTTTTACGATTCTTGCATTTTGTTTATAAGGAAACTTATACGGAGGCATATGAAGTTTATTGTACCTTCTAGCACCATAGTGAAGGATGAGTTGCTACAAAAAGGCCACATCTCTAAAGTACAACAGTTAGGGGAGTTGTCTTGGGTTGACAGAATGGGAAAATCTTTGTATCCCATGGATGCAATTGTATGGACAGCTGCCCAAGGTATTGAAAAGAATTACCATGTCATTAAGGTACTTTCAGCTATTGATTCAAAAGAAAGTTTTTTGGCTACGTTGGTTATGTAGTTGATCATAGTTGTCTCAATATTTTACCGGTTGTCATGACATGCTCAATGGTGTTCCTAAGCAACCGGTTCAAAGATGAGGTATGTACAACCATTGCAAGATTATTTCCAGTCATTACCAATCAGTTTCTAAGCAAGAAAACACCTTTTAACAGCCACAGCATGGGTGAAAACATTTGCATTAGAGTGGGGTATGAAGAGCTTCATCATAGAAGGTCACTAGGTACAAAGGAATTGTTGTTTGGGAAGGAATTCCGAGCATTTCATGACTGTTACAGTCACTATACAGCCCCCATACAATCAGTTTGGTGCCTTTCCCCTAAAGGGACAGCTTGCATAATCAAAGAAGTAATGTGGGATGACAAACACCTTGACCCAAGGGTCAATTTAAAGGCTGTTTGTAGATGGTGGACAGCTGCTTTGTGCATTTCCAGCTTGTTCTCAGCTTATTTGGAGGGTGTTTGATGCCCTAAAGTGCAATTTTTAGTTTACTACAAGGGTTTCAGTTAATGTTTGAACTGCTGTTATAAGAATCAGATTTCATTCATATTTGGAATTGTGTGAATTCCTTGTTTGTATGTTTCAGCCCTAAAAAGGGACATTACACATGTTCGCACTATGGGGGAATGTTAGCAATATGATGTTAATGCTTACATTAAGAGATGAAGTTATATTTGGTGTAGTATCTAGTTGGTTGAGTTATTTGTTAGAGTTAGTTTATACAAAGAATAGAATAGTGTGAGTGATCATAGGGATAGGGAGTGATTTATGGAGAAGTCAAAATAGAGTTTTGACAAATTCAAACTCCTTATCTATAGGAATTACAACTCCTATATATGTGTATTGTGTTTCAATGAATAATAATGAGAGTATTATTGTGTTTATTTTGCTCAACTTTGCAGCCAAATCTTCAGGAGACTTGCAGTTCCCGAGCAGTTTTCAATTCTTGTTGCAACTCCTACAAAACTTTCTTAGCTTCAGTCATAATAGCCTTTTGCGTCAATGCTTTTGGATAATTCGTGGCCCTATCTACATGAACCAAGTGCACCTTTGCTTTTCCATTTTGCTCATAACTTGGTTCAGTATATCCATGACTCGATCCTTGGTCAGTAACTCTCATTGAAATTGTATTTGTGTGCCTTCCTCATCTTCTAACCCTATGTCCCCCTTGTCCATGAGGTTTATGGAACTATTCCTGATCACCATTCCAGTCGTTGTCTGTGCAGGATCACTATTTAAAATAAAAATTACGTAGCTCTGGACAATCTTCAGTCTTATACTCTTCTCTGCAATTAACACAAGTAGAGAATTTTAAGCATTGCCTTTGATAATGGTTTGTAGCCCTACACTTGTTGTGAGTTCCCACATCCAACCACCATTTCTAGCACTCGATCCACCTCTTCCATGAAATCTTCTAGAGTCGAATCCTCTTCCTTTATTTTGAGATAAGAATGCTCGTACGAGGCCCCTTGCCTTCATCTCTTTCATCTCCCAATTAAATGGCAATCTACAATGTCGTGAGTATTTGCATCACAAATCTTACACTAGCACAACACCTCGACTTGTTTAGCCTTCTACAAACCTTGGGCAAGTCTTTGTCTCATGATCGGCCAAAGTTATATCACAACCAACACTTGTAAAACACGCCCTCTTTCTTGAGCAATTTTGTTTTATATGTCCTTTTGCTTCACATTCTATGCAGCAAAGTACTTTTGCACTTCTTGAACATTCCCAACAGAGGTTAATTTCTTAAGTTGCAACGCCTAGAAGACAATTGGGCCTCCAAAAACAAACTAACAACAGTGTCAAAGGTTCGTGCAATGAGCTCCACTTTCAAAGCAGCATCTAGAGCCTCCTCGAATCCTTAAAATTCTTTATCGCAAGTTGCCTTCAAAACAAGGTTAACAAACCTCCTATGAACCACCATGTGTGTTGCAAAGGGTGATATCATAGGATATCTTCGACAGCGGTGTTTTAAATGGTGCCTTGTAATCTCGAACACTCTTCGTATCTTGCTTAATCTCCTTCAACACAGTAATACTTTCTTGCTAAAACTTATGAATATAAAACTCCTTTAAGAATGCATCCTTTAATACATCAATATTAGCTACTACTTAATTTGGATCAAATTTCATATACCAAATATGCGCTCGCCCTCGCAAAGTCAGCAATAAAACTCATCTTCACTTCATAGGACGTAATACACTTGGCCCTCCACGCAAGTTCACATTCATGCACATGTTCCGCAACATCTATACCGTGTACTCTGGCAACATCAAATTCATTGGATAAACCACTTGTAGCTGCGTAGGGATTTCTACGTTTGCAGTAATCCTTCAGACGGCAGATGGGTCTTGCCATTGGTTCCCATTGAAGTAGCCAATGTACTCCCTATGAACCGTGTTGTTTGTCCCATCGTCATTGACATCGAATATGCCAATGGCACAGAAACTAAAAAAAAAGGGGTACATCTGGTCACTTGCGTTGGGCTTGAAATTCCAGCCCGGATACTCCAACACTAATCATCGAAAACGGTTTGCTTTGTCCACTCCAAACTCTTTATTGGCGCAAAATCCTCTCTACTTGCTTTCAGTGTTGAATTAGCTCTCCAAACACCAAATCTTGTGATTTTCTCTACAACAAATTTCTCGTTATTATCTAAAAACTTTCCTCTCCCAAACACACTAACACCTTCACCCGGTCTCCTAGAAGAGATGTCTTGTGCATCGACGTTAGTTGTTGTCTCCATTCGTGGTCTTCATTTGATTCCTCATATTTCTCACCTTCCTCATGAATTTCACCTTCTTATGATCCAAACGCGTTTTGGGTTTCATAATAGCTCACAATTCCCATGGCGGTCACCATGACTCAAGCCAACCTTATCCCTTTGCAGGTTCCATAAGCATGTTCCAAAATTGACTTCCCGCACTCCTGGGGTCCCTTCGCTCAACTTCTCTCAGCTTGATTTTCTGCGTATTGCCTAAATTTTATTTCTCTTTCAGTCAGACCCTCCACTACCTCAGATTTATGCCTTCATGTTCATTCGTTCAAACCCCGGGTCAACAAGGAGCTCTTGAACCAGAAAGGGATTTCTGCAAGAAACGATCCCCTTGGTTACCGTAAAAACTCAAACTCTGCTTGCTCAAAACAAGAATACGTTATCACAGAAAATTCTGTTACATAATTATTCAAAGTTCCACACATCCACAACTCTAGTCCACCCTTCATCAATCTCCCTTAACTTTGTAATTCTAGCATCCACCCAACCCTTAGGTTTCACAAGATTTTGCCTCTTTCCAACGATCAAAGCAGTGATCCACGCATAAAGGTGCAAAGGAAACTCCACAAAGAACACTTTATACAATTCATTATAAATTTTATCTTCCAACCACGCCTTAGGTCTACAATTATCACACCCCTTCGCCCTCACTGCAAATTCCAAGGCTTTTCCATGAAACCACGTCACAATTTGTTCCTATGTGATTCCATCAAATGGTACATAGGCCATACGCCCAATCGCTCCTCATGGCACGATCAATCGAGGTCCCGACAACAAAACTAAAAATGTTAGCCTAAAGATCAACACCTTAGGGTTTTACGCTAAAGAACATAACCTTATTTGCATTGGCACTCTCAATCAAGCTTATGCTTGAAGGTCTCACCTGAAACACAAAAAATTAGACACGGAAACCTCGAATTTGTAGAGTGACGCATAAGGAATGGCCAAGTGTATGGTCTTAAGAAATGCAAACAATCAAATAATCTATCAAACCCTAACCCTTAACATGATCTCGGTACTTAATTTAAACATTCACCAGTCTGATGCAGATTTACACAATTCATGCAGAAACCCTTTGATTCACATTATAGACTGAAAGGATGAACAACTACACAAATGTGCGCAGAATACAAGCATAGATCATCATATTACAAGGTTCTACCACAGATCTTTACAATTATGATCATGAAACCTTCGCAAATCGCATACAATCCCACATGCTCAATTGCCTAATAACTACTTCTGTCTCAGAACACTGACCCCACTGTCTCTGAAAATGTCTAGAAGTTTAGATGAAGCGAGGAAGCTTTTTATGATTTTCAAATATTTCTCCCTGAAAGTTATACAAATTAGCCACCCTAAAAGGATTTACAATAATTGTAATGAAAACCATACCAAAGAGACTTAACTCTTAGTGATTTGGCAAGTCGCCACAAAGCTAGCTATATAGGAAAAAATTTAGGTCCTAGCCTAGCCAGCATGCTTCCCGGCTGTATAGAACCTCCCTTGTGGGAACTAGGGACTTTTTCTCGTTACTTTATATGTATTGTTTAAATTTTGTACCCGTCAGGTTTCCGCCTCATGACCAAGCTCAGAAGCAGACACACCCTTGTCAATCCACCTAGACGGAATAGTTAACAAAAACATAAAACAATTTGTGTAATCATGCACATTGCTAGTGGTTCAAACATTGCAAAGTCGCATGGGGCTAGACTTAGCAACGTCTGAACAGCCAAAAGGTGGGCCGAATTGGACCTAGCAAAAACTGAAAAAACTTTGTATCCTCAAAGCAAAAAATTTAAAAACAAAAACATAAAATGTTCAAAATTCAATGACAACGAGAAATAGTCAGTTCGAACAGGAACCCCATTTAGCCTCAAGTAGTGCACAATGTAAGCCGGGCGGATTACCATTGGGCTAAATTCCTTCAGATTTAAAAAATGGGCTATGCTCAAATATACCCCACAACCTCGCAAGTGACCAAATATATCCCATATATACATGTTTCAGATGTTTAATTGTTGCATAATAGGAATTTATATCCAAGTCTCAAGTATTGACCTGAAACTGTATAATGTATACTCAGAGATGGTATTTATCCGCCATTAAAGAAAGATGAACTTACAGAGTCGGTGGTAATAATGAGATTCTGAGGAACGTAGAGCAATTTCTCCCCTTTGCGAATATTTTTAAGAGCGACGAGTCCTCTGCCACCGACATCGACCTTCTGAATTGCGAGCTTCTGAGGCGGGAGGCCCTCCTTGTTTAGCCACTTCTGGAAGCGATTTGCATTTTCCAGGGAATCGATCTCGCAACCCCATGAGACTCTGTTTGCTTCTGAAACGGAACAGTGTACTTTGAGTTTTCTATGTTGTGGGAATTTCCTGCAGCATTTTGTAAAGGACGGGGATGAAGGATAAGAATGCATAGACTTGGGCAGATGGGTGGTGTTTAAACTGCAACGAATTTCCATTTTAAAGAAATGCGTGTTCAACGGGGAGAGTTTTTCGAGCCAAGTTTGAAGAAATATGCTATGGGCCTCTAGTGGATGGAAGTGATGATTGAGAGAGAGAATCTACGTGGTAGTTTTTGAAAAATAATAATTAAATAAATCAAATTGGCCAAAAAATTACTAACACATACATATGATGGAGACAAATCAATTGGGCCAAGTAAAAATTGCAGCTTCAGATAAGAGTGGGAAATGGATATGGGTGAATGCCAAACAATATTGTGGCATTTTTAGGCGCAAGGTTTCCCGTCTAAAATGGATACAAGCACGAAGAAAGAAATCTCAACAAGAGACAAGGACTTTACATACTCAAAAGATTAAAACTCGATCAACCGGCTTATAAGGCAATCTAGTTTGAAATGCCCAGACTACAGGACAACGGAGCGAAGGAAGACACAAGAAGCATTCTGAGATCATTTCTACGCCACTCACTTGGTCGGCACAATTGTTGGTGCAGGAGCTCCTATATGTCAAAAACAGAGTTGAGTATTTGGAAAAAATGGAAGACGAAAAGAATTACAAGCTACTAGAAAGTATATTAGTGAACCAATCTTTAGCAGAAGATAACAAAGTATTAAAAGCGCAAATGGCAAAGTGTTACAAGAAGCTCTAACAATAGGAAAACGAGAATGGCAAAACATGAAATCATAATTGCAAAATATGCAGGATTCAATTAAAGTGAATACAATCACAATAAACTCAAAGATGGTAGAAGCAAGAACAAAAATACTTCAAAGCAGAGGCATACTCAGAACCTAGTGGTAATAGAAAACGACAAAGATAACGGACCAAAAGAAACCAAAACATGGGCCCAAGCAATTAAATGTATATCAGAGAAAAGTAAAGATGCAAGTCAAATCAAGGGACAAGAAAGGGAAGATGAGGAAAGGCAAGAAAGAGTAAATAACATAATCATCAGAGGAGTAAAAGATTATGGCAAGAATGAAAATACCTTCAATCTTACAACTAATTTTTTAAGAGACAAAATACAATGGAAAGGTCAAATATACCAAGCATGGAGGGTTGGAAAGATGAGGGAAGGGAACATGAGGCCTATCAAAGTTCACATGGCAAAAATAGAAGACAAACAACAAATTCTAAGCAAAAAGAGACTTTTGAAAGGTTCACACTTCTTTATAGAGGAGGATTTAACACCAATGCAAGTTGAAGAGAAAAGAAAAGAATTGATCAAAGTAAGAGCAACAAGAGATGAAGGTAAAAGAGCATGGATATATAATGGAAAAGTTTTCATTACCAATTTCATGCCTCCAAACACATCAACAAAGCAAGGTAACAACAAAGGAAGACCACAAGAACATATAACTACAAGGAATGCAACAAGACAAGTGTGGGTTGAGAGGCATAAAGGCTCCACTACAAGTCTTCAACAACAAAATAAATAGCAAACACAACTTCCCCTCACCAAGAATGTTTAAAATTGGTATGTTGGAATTGTAGAGGATATCCTTGGAGGAGGGGACCAGGATTAGGCCACGTTACAGAAGGAAGAGACGTGATATGCCTCACAGAAACTCGTGAACATGATGGTTGTAAGACTCCTTTTGATGGTTATATGAAATTCACGATTTGGAACAATACAGTGGGTAAGGGAAAAGGATATGGTGGCATAATGGTGTTAATAAGAGAGGTAGAGGGTAGAAAGATCCAGTTGGAAAAAGAAGACACAAATAAGCAATATATATGGTTCAAAATATTAGAAAATGGGAGACACAAAGTAGAATTGCAGCTTGTTATTTTGCACCGCAGGCTCAAAAATCTACAAAAAATGGGTTAAATGGAAAGGATCCATATGCAGCTCTAAAAAATGATATCTCTATGTATTCTCAACTCAGAGAAGTTCTTCTTTTGGGTGATTTCAATGCTAGGACAACGAATGAACAATCTAGCATTTTAATCAACAAGGAGGATCACAATCCCACATGGCTCGCCGAAGAAGAATCTCTTTCATGGAGGAGATGTTCAGAGAATTACAAGGACACTAATCATTTTGGCAAAGAGTTAATTGTTGTTTGCGGCATGTTTGATTTGATTATATGCAATGGTTTGAATAGATAGAAAAAGTCTAGAAAATTTACATGCAAAACCTACAATGTTGCAAGTGTTGTCGACGATGTCATCTGTTCGCAAAGCTCGATTGAAAAGATAACAAATGTTTTGGTCGAGGAGCCCATGCATGATTTGAAATCAAACCACAACTCTATTTTCATAGTGATATCTTGGGGATCACAAAGTCGATATACAAAAAGGCATATTAGTCAACAATCTCCAACAAAGGGCGGATTTCTCATAACACAGGAAAATCATGTTGCCTTCAAGGAAACTTTAGAATGTCTAATGTAAACAAAAAGAGTAGAGTTGTAGGACATCAAAAGTTATGAGTTGACAAAAATTATTCAAGAAGCACTTGGGAGTTGCAAGAGGTCCAAAAACAAGAGGAAAAAATCAAATGGTTTTCCAACAAATAAGTGGTTTGATGAGGAATGCAAAGCTACAAGGAAAGCTCTTAAGGTTTCAGAGAAAGAGAAAACAGACATAAAGGTATACAGAAAATTATTAAGAGAAAGAAAGATGAGTTCATGAGAAATAGGAGAGAAGAACTCATATATAGGGAAAAATACGCCAAAGTTATTTTGGAGAGAACTCTTATCCAAAATGAGCCCCGCTTATTTTGGCTAACTTGCCTTCATTATTTCCTTCCTTGTGCTTCAACTTCAATTTGCACACATTTCAAGCACTCAAAAGATTCTAGAAATGGCTTCATAAGATAGGATTTTTCTTCCCCTTTCCAGAAAGGTAAAGAAGTCCTCCTAACTCCTTGTATTTTTTGAGTTATGGCTCGGCGAGAGTTGGAGGGGAAATTTTCCCAAGGCGGGCCCGCGAAGCTTGGGAGAGTTTTGTGCCAAAGAGGCTTGGGCCAGCGGGGGCATGGAGAGAAATTTGACACTTAGCCTTTTGGCTAAAAAACTCAAAGGTAAAAAGTTCACCTGCGAGCCCGCAAAGGAGAATGGAGAAAAATTGGTTAAGGCCCCGCACCAATCATAATTTGCCACATGTCAAGGGGGAGCAGAAAACGTCGGAGGAACTTCAAGTTTTCGGCTTTTGGTCAAAATGTGTCAAAGGAAAAAATATAACCACATCCCCGTGACCAATCATAAAGTGACACGTGTCCACATCAGCTGCGGGGAATTCACCGGCGGAAGACCTTGGAAAAATTTGCCCTTACGGACAAAATGGGCAGAATGTGATTTTGAGACCCGCACAATTAGAAAGCTCCACGTGTCATCGAAGCAAAGCGGGGGCACGGAGATTTTTGGAAAAAATCCTAATTTGAAAAAAGAGGGAAAAAGGGAGGATTTTGGCCCGCGAACCCGAATTTTGCCCTAATTTTGCCATTTTTCACCCAAATCTTCAGAGGGCCATATCTTTCGATCCAGAGCTCGATTTTCGCGATCCTTATATCATTGGAAAGATGTTGAAATTATCTACATGATGGACCCCTCAATTTTGAATTTTGATGGATTTTGATGGGAAAATTTTGAAGAAATGTCTCTGACATGGGAAAAAATGCAGAACCAACCCCCAACCACCAAAATTGATGAAGTATGGCGTCCGTTTCTTCTCCAGCATGGCCGAATGCATCGAAAAATGGATTTGTGAGGGGTGCCCTTACTGTTTTAATGAATCTTGTCGGTGGTTGGAGATGTCGAATTAATTTGCCCACATTTTCTCATTTCCTTCATTCTCATTCGAGCATTAAAAGCCATTTTGACTCTTTTGAAAAAGGTTGTTCATCCTTCTTCTCCGCCTCTCCCTTCTTTTCTTCCCTAGGGTCGAAAATGAATTTTGAACCTCCCTCCCGCTTCGTAATGGAATTTTTCCCTCTTACCCGTGAAATGATGCACTGTGTAAATTTTGAGCAATAAAAAACGTGTTTTTGTGATGCATTTGTCCATCCTTGGCTCATTTTCTTTGTTGTTTTCCTTACCTCTCTTCATTACATGGTATTTGTGCATGTTTGGATGTTCATTGCAGGTTTTGGAGCTATGTTCATGGAGTTTTGGAACATTTTCTATGTGAAATCCATCTTTGGTCTGTGATGCACTTGTCCATCCTTTCCATTGCTCACCTCTTCTTGTTCCATGGTAGTTTTGATAGATAATCAACACTTTCCTTCTCTAGTGTATCACCATTTTAGTGTAGGCTCTATTTTTCCTTGTTTTCTTCCTCTCCTTGTCTCCTTGGAAGTTAGATTAGGTTAGATTAGCTTGTCCTGCACTGGAATAGCTTGTGGCAGGTAGTTTAGGAAGAGGAACCAGCCTTCTCTAGAGAGATTTCCCCATTTGCAAAGGTCCCACACTTTGGGAAAGCTCAATGTTGTGTAATCACACCAAATGACTTTTCCTTAGAAAAGTAGATCCATAACTCATTTGGGGGTGTTGTGAATTTTCACTAATAGTTTTGGCACACCGGTGGGACCTTAGAAGTCTCCACTTTCAGAGAACAAGATTGATGTGCACTTATTAAATTTCAGCCTTATTAGAAGGCAATTACAAACACATCCGGTGACTCCGGTAAACAACCCATCTCTGAAGTTGCATACCTTCCTTTTCATTCATTTCCATTCCTTTTCTATTCATCCTTCTTTCCATAATATTTCATTCTTTGCATTCCATGGAGTTGTGCAATCATGACTTCATTTCCACCATGGAATTCACATTTACAACAAAGCAGCAATACAATCCACCTCCAATGTGTTTTACAACTCCTTCAAATCAGCATTTTGAACAAATTCAAAATCATCATGCTTACCCATATGAGCAATACCAAAATCAGTTTGGCTATGGAGCTTTCCAAGAGCAGGGGTATGTAAACAATGAAGACAATCAAATGCAAGATTGGTCTATTGGAGAAGATCCAAAAAATGGAGATTGGCATGGTGCAATCAAGAGCAACAACTCAAATGAAGGCTTTCAAAATTGGTTGTAGGGCACCTTGTCCATGGGTTGGCCCTTTTCCAAGACACTTCAACCCTCAGGAGAAGCTGGACTTCATGGTGGAGATGTTTCCCCAACTTGCACAATGGACTAAAGAGATAGGGCCTATGAATTTGGTGTTGAGCAACCTTGTCAATGGGTAAGTTCTACACCATCATCTAATTTTTTTCTTTCCATTCCTCAAGCAACACCATCTCATTTTGAATGCCAAATTCCAAATCCAACCCATGCTACTCCAAATGTTAATTCCATTTCTCCATCCCCTAGTCTTCCACCTCATCTCAGTTCTTCTGTCCTTTTCCCTTCCAAACAGTCATCCCCTCCAAACAAACAAGAAATTCCACCTCCCTCCCCACCACAAATAATTACAAAGCTAGTTGAATCCCAACCCACCCCTCCTCTTGCATTCCCAAATCCATGTTGGGAAGATACTCAAGAATCCAATCAAGGACAACAAGAAGAGGAGCCCAACAGAAAATAAATGACAGACAATCTAAAGATTTGGGCTGCCAAATTTGGGTTTACAAAGATCCCCTTATTGGTTAAGCCTATAGAGGAGGTAAAGGTTGAAGAACAAGTGGTGGCCAAGGCTGATTTTATAGCAGCAAGAGAAGTAAGAAGATCAGTCATCAAGTTGCTCAGAGTGTAGTGTCCATGTTGGCACTCTACTTGAAGAAAATGCTGGTCCAATTCAAGTTGCACAATCAGCCATGGAAGAAGAAGGAAAATCAGCTCAAAGTCCCATTGGAAAGGAGCAAATGGGTGAGACCAAATCAAAGTTTATAGCAGTAGAAGAAGAAGGCATCATTGATAATTTCTTGCTTTCATTCGAAGGGCCTGTTTTGGTCAATGAATCCATGATGGAGGAAAGCTCTAAAAGAGATCTTGCAGCCCCAACTTGTCCTCTAGAGAGCAACAGATGAGAGTTTGATTTGACAAACTTCATGTTAGAGGAAGAGTTCAATCAAGAGAAAGATGGTCTTCAAGTAGCAGAGGAAGGAGGAGGTGCTCCAAATCTAAAAGAAGAGGAGTACATTCCAGTTGTGGAGGAGAAAAGTGCAGATCCAAAAGCTTTGAACACAAAACAGGCTATAGAAGAACCTTCAATTCTTCCTTCTACTTCATTCTCTTCAAGCTCCAATGTTGAAGAAGAGTTTGATCTTTCAAACTTCACCTTTGAGAATGAAGATAAACATGGTGATCAAGTTACAAATCAAAATAACACCATGGAAGAGGTTGAGCATTTGCAGCAGGACAACAAGGAGGTAGTTTATTTGTCAGATTTGGAGGACTGTTTTGATGGAGAGGAACCGATTGAAATCACATTGTTTTCTCCTTCATCATCCATCTTCCAAACACAAGAACTTGTTGCCATGAAGGAGAGCATTCATTTGCAGCAACCTGCACTTTATAGCAGCTCTTTGGAATCAAGTTTGGAAGATTTAAATCTTCCATGTTCTTCACTAAGAGGAAGAAGAGAAAGAGCATAAGGGTTCCACCACTTCTTCCACACCATCCATTCAAGAAGGTCTACAAGAAGACTCCATTTTGGAGTTGAAAATCAGAGCAATGGGCATATCAAAGGATCAGACCTTGCCCAATCAGGTATTTGGCTTCATTAGAGCCAAAGGAGGAGTGTCCAACAGTCATGCTTGCTTCTGAGCATGAGTATGAGCATCAAAGTGCCAAGGATCAACTGTAATGCCTCTTCAATCCAAATGCAGAGCAACTAAAAGAGGTATCTATTTTTTTTTAGTTGACACCTTGCTAATTTGGGTAGAAGAACAGCTTCTTGTTGATTTTCCACTCATCCAACCAGCCATGATCAACTCCAAATCATTTGCATGGCTGCCCATTTTGAAGAAAGGAAGTTATTTTGCACAACCAGTTGTAGGTTTTATTTAGTTCACCTTTGCTTCCGGTTAGAGTAGTGTAGGTAGGTTTGCTTTCAGCAGAAGAAGTGCTTGTGCACACTCTACATATCCCACTTGGGGCATGTATGATTTCCAATTTTGTACATAGTTGTTTGGTGTTGTTTTGGTTGCTCTTGCACAATGCATTCAGTGGCTTTTGGTGAAGATCAACTCCAAGTTTCAGTGGGTTTCCAAGTGGCTCAGAGGTCAGATTTTCATAGTTCAGATCAGATTTGGTTATCAGGCTTGACTCCATGCCCAATGGATGCTTCAAAAGGCCACTAATCATTCATCTAGCAGGCAGATGACCCCTCTGAGTCGCCAAAATTGTTATCCAAAATGAGCCCTTGCTTATTTTGGCTAACTTGCCTTCATTATTTCCTTCATTGTGCTTCAACTTCAATTTGCACACATTTCAACCACTCAAAATATTCTGGAAATGACTTCATAAGATAGGATTTTTCTTCCCCTTTCCAGAAAGGTAAAGAAGTCCTCCTAACTCCTTGTATTTTTTGAGTTATGGCTCGGCGGAGTTTGGAGGGGAAATTTTCCCAAGGCAGGCCCACGGAGCTTGGGAGAGTTTTGTGCCAAAGAGGCTCGGACCGGTGGGGGCATGGAGAGAAATTCGACACTTAGCCTTTTGGCTAAAAAACTCGAAGGTAAAATTTTCGTGTGCGAGCCCACAAAGGAGAATGGAGAAAAATTGGTTAAGGACCCGCACCAATCATAATCTACCACGTGTCAAGGCAAGAGCGGCGGGTGTCGAAGGAACTTCAAGTTTTCAGATTTTGGTCAAAATGTGTCAAAGGAAAAAATAGAACCGCATCCCAGGACCAATCACAGGTGCCATGTTTCCACATCAACGGCGAGGAATTCTTGACTAAGACCTTGGAAAAATTTGCCCTTGCGGGCAAAATGGGAAGAATGTGATTTTGAGACCCGCACCAATTAGAAAGCGCCATGTGTCATTGGAGCAAAGTGGGGTGCGGAGTTTTTTGGAAAATTTTCCCAATTTTAAAAAAGAGGGAAAAAGGGGGGATTTGGGTGCGCGAACCCAATTTTGCTCTAATTTTGTCAATTTTTGCCCAAATCTTGAGAGGGCCATATCTTTCGATCCGAGCTCGATTTTCGCGATTTATATCATTGGAAAGCTGTTGAAATTATATACATGATGAACCCATCAATTTTGAATTTTTATGGAGTTTTATGGGAAAATTTTGAATAAATGTCTCTAGCATGGAAAAAATGAAAATCGACCCCCAACCACCAAAATTGATGAAGTATGGCATCTGTTTCTTCTCCAACATGGCGAATGCATCGAAAAATAGATTTGTGAGGGTGCCCTTGATATTTTAATGAATCGTATCGGTGGTTGGAGATGTCGAATCAATTTTCCCACATTTTCTCATTTCTTCATTCTGTTCGAGCGTTAAAAGCTAGTTTTGGCTCATTTTGAAAAAGGTTGTTCATCCTTCTTCTCTGCCTCTCCCTTCTTTTCTTCCCTAGGGTCAAAAATGGAGTTTCAACCTCCTCCCCTACTCTATAATTGCATTTTTGTCTCTTACCCGTGAAATGATACACTGTGTAAATTCTAAGCAATAAAAAACATGTTTTTGTGATGCATTTGTCCATCCTTGGCTTGTTTTATTTGTTGTTTTCCTTACCTCTCTTCATTACATGGTATTTGTGCATGTTTGGATGTTCATTGCAGGTTTTGGAGCTATGTTCATGGAGTTTTGGAACATTTTCTTGTGTGAAATCCATCTTTGGTCTGTGATGCACTTGTCCATCCTTTCCATTGCTCACCTCTTCTTATTCCATGGCAGTTTTGATAGATAATCAACACTTTCCTTCTTTGGTGTATCACCATTTTAGTGTAGGCTCTATTTTTCCTTGTTTTCTTCCTCTCCTTGTCTCCTTGGAAGTTAGATTAGGTTATATTAGCTTGTCTTGCACTGGAATAGCTTGTGGTAGGTAGTTTAGGAAGAGGAACCAACCTTCTCTGGAGAGCTTTCCCCATTTGCAAAGGTCCCACACTTTGGGAAAGCTCAATGTTGTGCAATCACACCAAATGAATTTTCCTTAGAAAAGTAGATCCATAACTCATTTGGGGGTGCTGTGAATTTGCACCAACAAGAACTTTAACAAAGAAAGAAGCAAACAGTAAATAACATTACAATGACCTAATGGCTAGAATATGTAAAACAATTATATGAACAAGAACAAGAGATTAAGGCTCCACCTCTAATGCACACAACAACAAATTTATTCATGTTACATGAGGTTAAAATAGGTATCAAAAAGCTAGGTGCAAGTAAGGCCAAGGATTTAGATGAGTTACAAGCAAAGTACCTAAAATGGGGATCATATATTCTTGCTCCTCACATTTTGAATATATTCAACAACATCATTCAATGTGGTTTCCCAAATGATTGGACTACTAGTATGGCAGTACCTCTTTTTAAGAGCGGAGATGTTGACAACCCAACCAATTACAAGACCATCATGATCAATCCCTTATTTGCAAAGTTAGTTGTGTTGGCTAGATTTTCTCGCATAGGCTGAAAACCTAGGCATTCATGAGATAAATCTCCCTCATTTACCGGTGAGACTCCTGTGTCAAATTTGTCAATTAAAATATGCTAGTATCTATATGGGGTTTTACTCTAACTATTCAGCTCATGAACCATATTTGTATAGCTGCAGCAAGTAAGCGATTGTTTAAGAAAGAAAATATTTATAAAATAAGGAAATAATAAAACACGGGGAAGAAATAGGGAAGATGTGCAACCGATCAATAGATAATGAGTTGATTGCATGCACATAGAAAAAACAAATAGATATCAACACACAAAATTATAAGCAAAGGCAACTCCAGATCTAGATCTAAAACAACACAAAGTTTATTAGAAGATCTAAGAGAGAAAGCTTAGAAACAAAATGCACCATGACACAAAGTTATCTCGAAAATCTGCTCCTTTATATTCCTTTGCTTCAAGTGGCTATCAGGGGTTTTAGCACAAAGTCTGGAACACAAGAATGCTACTTACAAATTCTGATCCTTTACCCGAAGGTTCTTCTCCTACTTATAAAATGTAGAAGGGAAAGTACAAATGGGAAACTCAACTGAACTGAAACATAAACAAAAGGTAAAGATAACATCTGGCAATCATCCTCCTATAATTCCTCTTTAAGTGACACAATTGTCACTTAACTAATAGAATTGTTCCACATAACTTAAAGTAATAGTTTTAAAACTAATAACTTTAAAGTTTTACAATTTCATCCAGAACATGGAAAATAGAAGAAGAAAAAGTAGGAGGAAGACACTCACCTATAACATCTATATCTTCTTTTGTTTGATGACATCGAATATACTTGTCAAACATGTAATTCAACATCTTCCCATCTGTCTTAGCCACAACTTCCTTCTCTGTCCTAAACTACATCAATCTTTCGTTCAAGACCCTGATACATGCTTCTACCTCCTCCAAGATAGGCCTAAACTTCTCAATATCTGACTGCAGTGCCACCAGTATGCTGATAGAATTAATCGTGAAAGGCTTAATGGCTCCATCAATTCTCCCTTAAACCATCAGAAGAGACCCTTCCAGGGAATTAGGCACTCTGCTAGGAATGATCGTGTGTATGAAGTAACATTTTCGACCACTTCCTCATGAGTGAAAGCAATGATATTATCTGGTAAATACGATGCCATACTCTCAAGTGCCTGCATCCTTTTCAGCATAATTCTACAGATCTCCAAACAGAAAGATACTACAAACTCCAACTACTTTCCCTTCTCAACTGATCCGTCAGGTACAATTTGTTCCACAATCAACACTTCTCTCAAGAAGACTTATTGATTTTGGCCAAAGTACTTAGGCTACTCTTAAAGAATCGTGTTCATCATAGCTATCGTGCTTGTCATTAGTTGCTTGATTGTTCACTGCATCTTTCATAACCTTTAAGCGGGCTAGCACCTCTCCGAGTTGTACAAAAGCTTGAAAAACAATCAGTATTTTCCATTCATTGACAGACTTTAACTGGTTTTTGCATCTTCCATTTCGTGCATTAGATGATCACTCACCTACTACGTGTTTGAAATCGGTTGAGTGGAAGATTTAGCAACCTTGGCAATGATCTCGCACAACCGGGATACCGCTCGAAGTTCAACTTTCTCTGCATATTTTTTGGCAAGCCTAAGGAATAGAGCATCTATCAATGTCTATGTATCCTGCTTCAATCCTTCTGTGGTGGCTTGACCTATGGGTACTCTGGTCACTGTTATGTCTTCTGCCGTGAACTCATCTTCTTTCTTCCCCTCTACTGGAACTAACATCTCAGCAAACTTCTACCCTGACTCCTCAATGATCAACCTTGAAGTTACCTTAGCAACTTTAGGTTTTTTGTCTTTTCCACTTAGACTCAGGAGCAGCTGCAAGTCATGTTCCTCCAAGTTGATTTCCTCTCTAGCCTCTGGAACCAACTGTGAAGTCAACCATTCTGAGAAATTACTTCTCGAGAGAATGAGAAGTTGTTGAGTGTACCACTATCTCTCGCTCTGATTCCTCTCCATCTGAAACTGCTACAATGTTGTGGCTGCCATCCTCCGAGTCATCCAAAGACAAAGCTCTTTCAAATTCGGCCATCTATAGCTTCAACGTTTCTTGAAGCAGGCCTTTGAAGCAGAGTGGGTGAGGAGAGAAGATGAATGTTCTTTGGATTCAATGGAGGAATGACAAAGTGTCTGTTGAGGTGTGATCGGTGAAGTGAAGTACTTGGCGCTGGAGAAACCGTAACTAACATCATAGCCGTAGAAGTGATCTTCTCCTTCGAATGAGACCTTCTGTGCACTTTCATCTTCTTAAGCCTTCTGCTGCTTTCTCCTCCATGCTTCCTCTTGAGGGAATCTCTGTCTTTGAAGTTGTCCATGATTTGATTCATTAAGGCAAGTATCCCTTCATCAGCAACCAGTTTGAAGTGTTCACCAGAACAATGTTAGACATTTCCTCAATCGTATGGTATCCCCCTATGTTCTCCTGAAGTATAACTCTATCTCCTCCCATTTGATGGTATGTGTCAAGTAACACAGCCCATCATCTTTAAGATCCGCAGGTATCCATGCTAATCCAAAGTCAAACACTTGCCATGTTGATAGCCTACTGAAATCTTTCTTTCTAACCTCATACTCACTTTTACACTTCATCCAGAAATCTTCTAATGAAGGCACATGTGTGTACTCCTAGGAGATCATCTTCCTGGCTACTCCAAATGGATCGAAGTTCAGTCGTGTTGGGAAGAACTCTTGCTCATACTCAGAGAACATCTCCGCTTCCACTCCTCGAGCTCTATGAATGCTCTGGCAGCTATAATGGCCCACAGTGATCGGGAAGAAGCCCGTAGACTTGTTTCATTTTGACTGAAGGTCGTGCATCTCCACAAGTTGTCTGCTTAGCTCCATGGTGACCAATCTATCATTTGGATATATGGGCAACTTAACTGGTTCTCTAGAAAATTCGGTGACCCTAAGGTATGTGAAATCCGCAAACTGAATAAAGAGACTGACAATCTGGACACAACTTCCCATGCTTCTTTGTTCACCCTATTGGCCTTTAGATCCCTGTCTAGCTTGCAAATGAATTTGTAGAAGAATCCATCATTGACCACTTTGAAATCTTTCTTGCATGTAGGTACAGTAAGCTATGGGTAGCACTCAAAAATAGGGTCCTTGGAAAGAACACCACATCTATCCAGCTTGGAGAAGATGCTTTGTGAAGCTATTGCATATACCAAGTAGGAAGTCATTTTGAAGCTGAAAGTACGCTTCACATTTCGGAGCTGCTCACCATTGTTCTCGCTAGTGATTTTTGATTAATTAATTATTGAATCTGCTTTGTTGATTTTAATGGTCCTGATGAAAGCATACATCCATGTGCGAAAGGTGTGAGCGTTCGCTTTGCCATTTATCCTGCATAACAACTTGGCAATATCGTCCACCTCTTGTACCAGATTGGACCGCGGAAGAGTTCTTGGGAACTTGGAAGGAGATCTAGGCTTCTTCATGTATCTGTTGTTCATTATGTTCACGCAGTCAACTCTATGCTTCTCCCACCTGCTGCCGGCATCCTGTATGCTAATAGAAGTCACCACCTTTCGTGCCGAAATATTCAAACAATAATTGATGAACTGTGCGTCCAACCGGATTATTGTTTTCCCGTAGCATCTTGGATTGATCTGGATGATGGATGGTAAGACCTAGCACACTCCATAATGAACTCTGACAATTGGGCTGTGTATGGAAACGCTGCAGCTCGAATAATTCCACTGCTTTTGACTGCACGCATGAAGGAAGTCTTTCCTGCTCTGGATCTTTCGATCAATTTAGAAAGAGGTTCCGCACCTAGATCTATGTCTCCTATGTCTGCAAATTTAGAAGTGATGCATGACTCTATTGTGTTCTCTTTTTCATTCCTCTTTTCCATGGTTGTATCTATCTTTGTTCGAACAATTATTTTTCTCTTTATTTGACCAAAATTCTTCACAACCGGTGCAGATCTGGATAATTCTTCATATTCGGGGGATATATTCAATGTATTGGACATTGATTTAAGCTCCCTTTGTCTTATAAAAGCACCGTAATGAATTCTTGCAGTTAATTCAAAGAAAGATGGCAAGCTCAAACATGAATGAGCAGTGGATTTTAATCATAAAAATCTGCATAATTCAAGCCTGCTGCCCCAAAATTTGATGTTTTATTTGCATGCAAAGCAAGCATGGATTTTACCAACTTCACCTGAGCACCTGTATCACTTATGCAAACAATTATCCAGACACAAATCAACCTCCTTCAACTTGTGCGCCAAAATTGGAACCTTTCAGCATTAATTTCACCTTCTTCCGACCAAAAATCCTCTCCAAATGGGGCACACTTTTCCTCTGGGCTGCACTTCTCTGCCTGTGAATTAATTAGTTCATCCATATGGCAACCTCTACTTTTATAATCTTCACCATTCTATAATTAATTAATGTCGTTCTTATTTCGACAATTAATTAATTAATTAATAAGCTTCACTCTTCAAATGGGGCGCCTATTTTATGCATGCTCATGGCTGCCATTAAATAAATTAAATTTATTTAATTTTGGACTTACGCTTCGATTAACTCAAGCCTCACAAGATGCTTTGAACTTAGCCACTTGAAAATGGGAATTAATTAAATCAATTAATATTCAAAAAGTATTATTTCTCTCCCAAATGGGGCGTACATCAACAATCAAATCTACATCAACATTAAGAGAAATGTTTTTAGATATCCTTTTGTGTTGTTGCAAGACACCATTGAAATAAATTCATATATGACCAAGACACCATTGAAATAATTTCATGTATTGCAAAAAGGAATTTGGTGAAAGTGGTAAGAGTGAGATAGTAAATGAGAGTGTACTAGAAAATTCTCATCATCAGTTTCAAGAAGAGTAAAATCCAAGCCTCATGGGAACTTTCCCTTTAGAATAAAATAAGAAAGACTCAGTTATGAATAGGAAAATAGGATATTGGACCTATGATCATGAATACTCCCACACTAATAGTGATTTCACTCAATCTAGTGACTTCACACTAATCTAATGATTTTTATGATGGTCTACTTGTATACTCCCAACTAATAGTGATTTCACTCAATTCAACCCAAATAGAGTCTTGCACAGAATGTACAGGATGTTAGAGATATCCTATAAGGATAATTTTACACACATATAATAACTTTAGTTTCTTTGATTCCTCTCTACTAAAGGTTTAAAAACCATTCTTGTCATAATAAATCCCTTTCTACATGGGAACACCAAAACTTCTCACAATACAATTCTAGGACTAAGCCTTATGGTAGAACAAAGATTCATAACAAGGTTTTATCTAAAAATTATAGTCTTGGAGTATTATAAATTAATGTATACATGCTTCAAACCTTCCTAAACATCATCCACACATCTACATACCCATAACAAGAGTAAGGATGTTAATTTGATTATGGTTACTATATTCAGGATTTGACTATTCTCATGAAACAAATATAGAGTTAGGTAAATTACCAAGCCGAGATGAGTGTTTCTAAACCTTGTAACCATGTAAGGATCAAGATCAAGCAAGGAGATAAGACTAAAGGAAAACACCTATTAGACAAACTAGGAATTTGAATTCTTAAAATATTAGGTTTTAGTGGGAAAACAAGTTTGAAAAGCTATGATACAAGGAGATAACAAGAAACAACAAGAAGACAAGACTTTATTCACCCAAAATGAGGTCTAAGACCTCAACACACCAAAATTTCTCTATATACCTCTTGATTCCCTTGCATCATTTGAGCCCTACAAACTTAAAATTTATGACTATATAATATGTTTTTAGCCCTAATTACATTAAACATTGAACATTTGGTTGATTGGATCAAGGAGAGAGGTAATTTACCCTATTTGAGTCATATGAACTTAATTACAATGATGTGATGAGATTTAGGGATTATTTGGTCTCAATAACATCATGCACATTAAATCAATTGTGACTATATGATGTGTTTTGGGGTTTTATGGACCCTAACTACATCATTATCTGAAATAATTAGTTATATGAGTGAAGAGAGAAGTCACCCAAAGGTACATGGTTGTGTGCAAGAATGTTGCAATGAGGAAGGAGGTTTTCATGAAGGAGGAGATGGTCACTATAGACCATCAACACACATGAGATTACACAAAGCCATAGGATGAGGTGGTAGAGAAAATAAAAGAGAGGGAGAGAAGATTACATAGTTAAAGAACTATGGGTGTGTAGAAAAATCCTCGATGAAAGGACTAGAGTGAACATAATATTACCATGGTGCACAACTAAGTGCGCAAAAGAGGAGACCCTAGTGGAAATGTGGGAGAGCGTAAAGGAGTGTGCAAGCAGAGAATACTCCAAGCTGAGGAGTTAAGGAGTGCAAAGATAAAGGCATGCATAACAATGTGAGAGAGTAAAATCCAAGCTGAGAGAGGCTATGCCATTGTAGGCCATTAGAGTCAGTAGAGAGAATAATCACTCTAGGATAGGTCCCCAAGAAGAACACCAAGAGTTTGTAAACTATGTAGAAGAGAGTAGTTACATGTAGATAGGTCATAAAGGCCATTGAGTGAATGAGAAGAAACCATTGAGTTTCATTCCATTATGTTAACTCTACAAACTTTGTCAAGTGGTCACCACCTTTCATGTCATCATTAGTCAATTTGTTTAGCTAAAGAGACAATTTAGGAAAATTTGAGACCCTAATCATAGTTGTTACTATGTGATGTGAATTTCGACTCAATTGGCCCCCTAATTATATCATGCATTACATAGTTGATTGGTTAATAAGAGAAGAAATATTGATTAAATTGAGCCATGTGAAACTTATTGGAACTTTATGATGTGATTTTTACTTCATCTAGGGCTAATTAAAACTCTAGGCATGAATCAATCAGTCAATTCGATTGAAATTGAAGATGCAATTTGTGATGCAGGAGTATCACAGGGGAATTGAATTTCTTACATAATTTTTACAATATTAGTTAATTATGGGCACACACAAGGATGGTGAGAAGGATAATGGAGAAAGGAAAGTGCAACAAAAATTTGATGATGGTGATGATTACACGGGGCTTTCACAGATGTTTTGTGCAACAATTGAATTGTATAATGCGCGTTGATTACACAAGTGAAAGAGCACAATGTGTGCATGAAGTTATAAGGGAAAGGAAGAGTGTTTTACATTATGGTGTTTTGTGTAATGTTTACACAATTTCATTATACAATCATGTGAATTGAGCATAGATCCTTGGGCCAGTGCCTAACCGACACACAATAATAGTGGACACATGACATGATTTGTTGACAAAACATGTAAGAGGAGCACGATAAAGATTCATGAAGAGAAACCACCCACTTACTTCCAATGTAGAAATATCTAGAACCTAAGAAAACATAATGTGAGTCAAGTATACCATTTGAGGGGCTAGAGTGACAAAGAGTAGAGAGATAAGTTGAGTCACATTGAATAAGTGAAAATTTTCAAGGGTCATGAAGAAACACCATTGTAATAACTTTAGGATTTTAGTTGATTTTTGTAACATTCCCAATAGTGGGAGTAGTATTTGTAGATGTCATCAAGAATTTTTAAATTAATAAAAACATGTACATGTGTTTTGATTTGTTATGTATTATAAGGCATTTCATGAGTCCATATATTTGAGCAATTGTTATCTTTGTGAGTTGTGAGGTTTGTAAAATCTAATTTTGACACATCTAAAACTCTTTAAAATGTTAGTAACCAATCCAAAAGGCCCCAAAACCTGTCAAAATGACCATATGCTTTCCCAAAAAATACATTGATTATACAATTTATACCGTAAAATCTTTAGGCTAAATGCTGAAATCCTGAAAAATACCTATGTACTAACCATATTAGATTATGAAAAACTATCTTCTAAACCATGACTCATGGAGCTGTGAGACTAGTTCCATAAGGTGTAAAGTGACCCTAATTTCTTATATTTACTAAAATAAATTTAATGTATAAGATTTTCATTTATTATTAAGTATACTTTATTAGATGAAAAACTTATACTTGAATAATTATTTTAGTAAAAAAATAGCTTCCACAAACACATATACTACACCATATATAACACAAATATCGGGAACACATATACGATATAACGCATACGTGTTATTGTCCATAGATGTTATAACATGTATGTGTTCCTTGAATTATGCACACAAACCAAAATCTACTAGGCTCAGAAATGCTTTGGTTTCCCGACCTTGAGCCTTCAGAACTGTTACAACACAATAACATGCATGTTTTTGTTGAAAATGCATAAATTCATCTTTCACCATGATAAATCCTACAAAAATGATTGAAATCTTTCTTAAAAATATGCCTACAACGTAAAACAAACTATCCTCTTTCTAAATATATAATTTTTAATTTTTTTACTATTATAAGGTTTCCATTTATATTTATTTCAAACTATGTCTTTTATACCTCTATTTTTAGTGATTATAAACGTCTATCTTTTATCATGTATCTTTTGTTTCACTTCTCCAAATTGAATAAAAATTATACAGTCCCAAACTAGGACTAATTCTATACATATTAAAAAAATCTATTTTTTGATATTTTTTGAGGTAGTAGGGGGGCACAGTCGGTTATCCATTATTTTTCAAATTTTAAATTCTTTTTACTTAAAAAATCATACAAAAATAAATACTCACTAAAAAAATCTAAAAAAGTTCTATCCCAAACTAGATGATCTTATTTATCTTTCCACTAAATGATTTTTAAAAATAATAAATAGTGCTAAAAAATGAGGGGGCACAACCAACTATCTATTATGTTTTTTGCAAAAATAGGAGCACATATTGGCATTTTATCTCGTTAACCCACTTACACTTAACCATTAAAAAAGTAATTTAGAAACTAGACTCAAAATACTACAATTCATGTTCTTATAACATTTTCAAATTTCTAGTGTAACTATCTCAAATAACTCGTACAAGTTGACATTTCTTATTTTAAAAAAAAAAAATCCACTTAAGACCCCCTTTTGGCCCCCCATTTCCATGGACTTACCCTCCAAAGACATCCATCGTCCAACATAGAAAGCTAAACTGTGATTTTTCCCTTTGAGTCAAAACCACTAGTTTGGGTCGGTTTGTCCGAATCTACAACTTGACTCCACCGTAAATTTTTAGACCAACGCATCATGCACTAAAAATTTCAATTCCATCATCTTCATATGGACTCATATTCCCTCTTGGTTGGCCTTTCACGACATAACATCCATCGGAAGCCCATATAAACGATTAAATCATACCTCATTTAAGGTCCTGGTAATTTATTGTCTCATGACGTTAAAGCAAACACTAATGGCATTTTATGCTCTCTAAAAATGAAGTAATCGATGCAAAATCGTAGGGAAACACCCTCTATAGGCCTGAAGTCTCATCCTAGGTCCACAAGTCTCCATATTCTCTCCATAAGCAAACAAAGTGACCCTTCCTAAGTATTTGAGAAAGTGTGAAACTCAAACAAGGTATTGTCAAAGCACATTTGTCAAATTTTGATTGCACTACGGTAGATATCACATGCTAGGAGAATGATGTGTGGTTTGAGCCCTCTTCAGAGTAGTGGTGAAGTTAGCAGTGCAGGGGTACCCACAACCCACTTAACTTTGTTTTGCAAGAACTCCATCCTACATTATGAGGGTTTGATGGTTTGAGCAGGGTTATAAAGCCATTTTGAAGGAGAACCAATAAGACTAACACATAACACTAGTCATTTCCATACAAAGCGAGGCACATAAAAGTTATAGAGCAAAATCCAAATAGGTCTAAGACCGTACATAAGGGTTGGGACTGTACAAACGATTTTGACCTAGTTATATGATTTTGACCAGGTATAGTTTCAAGTGTTAGTTTTGGCAACGAAGCATTTTCAACACCAGATCAACCTATTTTTGCATTCAAATCACTCGAAATCTCCCATATCCTCACAGAGTTAGCTAAGTACAATCTCTCCTTTGTGTTTTGATAGTTTTTAGATTAATAATCACTTTGTAAAGTGTTATTCGATTTGGGCAATTAATGTTGGAAGTTAATTAAATTAGAATATCCCCTATTGCATTATTTCATCATTTTTATGTATGTTAATTAGAAACACATTAAATCTTAAAGGGAATGAAATAACAATTCACAAAAAGTGAAATAAATATAATGGACTACCTATGGTTGATGTGAGCATTTCTATAAATGCATTAGCAATATAATTAGGAGAGAAAGTATTGCGGTAGGACTAAAGATGGATTAGGATATAACAATTAATCTCAGAATAGGCACACAAGTCATTACTAAAGGGATTAAGGTAATATGGACATTATCAAGTGTTAAATTACCAAGTTTAGGTGTTTAAATTACCAAACCAACTTGCAAATACTCTTTTGGCCATATTGTTTTGTCTCCATGCTCCATTTTATGTGATATTGTATTGTTTCAAAATATTTTGAAGAGATCTTTTGACTAGGATAAGATTCATAATGATTGGGTTTATATTTCGACTATAGCCAATGTTTGAATCCCCTAGAGTCTTTTTGTCTTTGCAAAAGTATTTTTCACCAATTATAAGAAACTTGCATTCAATTTTTTTATGTCCCAAGATTATATAGTGCCTCTAAATGTGTAAATAATGTTCGAGATCTAAGTGGACATAAGGATATGATTTAAAGATTTAGTTATCTTCAAAATAATATGGGCACATTATGGTAAACTTTCTCAATTTGCAAGAGCTATTAAATGTACAATAACCACACATGGGAAGTTATAAATATGTAAATACTTGTTATTCCTTCAATTATATTTTTGATTTGATTCTTTATAGAGGTTGTATGTAAATCATCTTACTAATTCAATGTTTCACATATTTTCTTTTGTCTCTTCTTCTATTTTGTAAAAGTAAAGAGTCTCTCTACATTTGAGATCATTTTGCTTTTTGGGATTATTGCCGAAATATTTTTAGTTGATTATGTCTCCTTTTGGGCTTTCTAGCTTCTACCATCAATGGCTTTTTCCTTATGCCTATCTGGACCACATATTATTACATGGTGTCTTGACCTTTTCTCTAATTCATGAATAAATCAATTCTTTTGTAATGAGATACAATTGTATATATTTAATCGATCATTGAAATCTTATGTGGTTCTTGTGAGTCTACCCTCTAGATTTTTGTTGTTTCTTACCTCTTGCTATGATTTTTAGATCATTCCTTCAACTATCTTACATGTTTCATGAGCTTTGTTTCATCCTCAAACATTGGAAGAAGCCACTTTTTTTTTTTGATAATTTAACGCTTTTGACCGGAGCTTTGAACTGGGGGGTTAGGCCCCAACCTAACAAGAGAGAAGAAGATGATGAGAAAAGACAAGTAGAAGAGGAAAGAAGAAGGAAGGAAAGAGGAAGAAGGGTGACTACCCACAAAGAGAGAGAGAGATCCTAAAGCCAAGAATGCACAAAAATGACCATAAAGAACAAAAGGACATAAAGAACCTCATCCAATACAAGTACCAGGTGTGACGATTGGCCTCTCGCAGAAGAATTCAATAAACTCTACGTGCCCTGTCCTTTAATTCATTCCATTGATCAATTGCAGAATAAACAGGAAAGCCAACAGCACCTCAATGTCCACCTCAGGAAGAAGACGATGATCGAGCTGACCCATCGTGAAGAGGTTGTTAACACTTTGTGCATGGTGAATAAGAGCTCAGATCGACCACAAATCCACCTGGATACCACGCCTTGTGTTGATTGCTAGTTCATCGACCTCTTCAACCCAAAGAAGAGGATCCGGCAGGGAGAAGTCGGCCAATTCCTCACCCATCTCCATACGATGAGCGAATGAATAACAGAGTTACAAATGAGTTGACAATGACCAGATCCTCCCAAGAATAATGTAGAAAGAGACGAAGGCAGCTGCTATGTCCGCATTGGAATGTGCACGGTGAGACTGAAACCTATAGGAATCACCCAAAATAGTCTCAATTTCCTTGGCTTCCAGGTCTGAGGAGAAATGAAAGACCTCCGATAGGTGGGAACGATCAATCACCAAGGTCGTGGTGACGTCCGGCACCGAGCTCTGGAGGAGAACAAATGGGAAACTGAGAAACGCCATTGAACCGCGTGGAAAGACCAACAACGAGGAAGCAAAAATAGAAGATCACAAAGCAAAAAGAAGACAACCACCTCCCTTAAATGGGGTGTTGCATGCGAGAAGCCAAATCCGACCTGTGAACTCTAGCTGGTTCACTCGCATGAGATAATACTTGAAAGACCTTGCCACGCTTCGACTGTATCAGATATGACACTGGCGGCAGGGTGATCTATTGCATAGTTAGCCAAAAGATCAGCAACATGATTGGTTTCCCGAGTAATTGTGCATGATGTGCCAAGTACCAATCTTGCCCAACCAAAAGAAAATATGGGGGATAAAAATGTTGATTTTCCACGAGGGGGAAGAGCCTCTAGAGACTGCATGAATAATTATTTGTGAGTCTCCTTCAATATAAAGTTGAGAGAAACCCAAATAGGCTGCCATCTTTACCCCTTCTAGAAGCGCTTGGGCTTCTACAGCATTGCACGAACCATCCCAGAGGGGAAATGAACCAGCCTTAATAAGATGTCTGAATCATCCCTAATAATACACCTTGCACCATATTTGCCCAGATTACCTCTAGAAGCACCATCAAAATTAAGTTTCCACATACCTTTCAGGGGGGTCTCCATCTGGCCCTTTTCCTTCAAATTAATTTTTCAACCTATGAGAGACCTTTTTTGATGATAGAACCCGGGCTAGGCAACTTGATGAGAGGCCAAGAATTAGATATTTCAACGTCTCTAGAGGAGAAATTGGAATGAGACAAACTGTTGATACTAACTTTTTCCGAGATGGCCACTTCCAACTTGTTGAGGAAAACATGTTGCTCGGCCGTTTGTTCCCGGAAGAGCCAAAGATTGCGCTCCCACCAAATATGCCATAAGAGGAAGAATGGAGCAATGGACCATATAGAACACAGAGAGCTTTTGAGATTGAATTTCAGCCATGAAAGAAGGGTCTCGCTGATATTTTTACACGGGACCCAAGCAAGTTTTAATTTACTAAGGAGCCAATCCCAACAATCTGGAGGCGAAAGGGCAAAAAAGAAAAAGATGATCCAGGTCTTCCTCAACAGCACCACAAAGCACACACTTGGTGGGTCCCGCATAGCCCCAAGACCTTCTCCTCACTTGTGTCAAAATTTTCTTTTTCAAAACCAGCCAGCCAAAGATGGCCACTTTGGGAGAAATACTATGATGCCAACAACCAAAAGAATAGGGGAGGCCCTGGTCAGACCTTGAGAAAAGAAGATCATAACCAGCTTTCACAGAGAAAGAACTTGTGACATCCCCAAGCCAAAGAAGTTGGTCCTCGCTGCCTAGGAAGTGTGGATTTCTGTCCTGAATGGCTTCCTTGTAAAGGGATGATTCAAGAGTGGAGGTCCCAATATTGGTTAAATCTTTCCAAATCCAAGAAGGCAAACCATTATGATGTTGGCCTCCATAATCAGCAACCAAAGAGCCCCAAGAAATTTTGGTCTCATTCATAACTCTGTTGAGTTCTGGCATTAGATTAATAGGTGGGAACCCATTCCAACTGTCCTCCCAAAAGTTGGCAAGCTGTCCGTTGTTGATTTTCCAAGAGACCAAGTCAGCAATCAGGGGTCTAGAATTACAAAAAAAGTTCCAGACATGTGAACCTTTAGGGAGCTCGGAACTGGAGAGCAGTAACTCGAGGTGACCACCCTCAAGGTACTTATGAGAAAGAACTTGAAAGGCAAGCCTTTTAGCATCTAAAATGAAGTTCCATACAAGTTTAGCCCCGAGAGCTGAATTCTGTAGAGTGAGATCCATAATACCCAACCCACCCAATCGTTTGGGCAGCTTGACCATATCCCATTTAACCAAGTGAAATTTTCGCTCTTCATTGTTCCCTTGCCATAAGAATGATCTGACGATCTTCTCAATTTTGTGTAGAACTATCTTGGGGATCTGCAAGACAGACAACATATAGATAGGAATGGCTAGAAGAACAGAGTTTATCAACATGGCTCTCCCACCAGAGATAACCATTTTCCTCTCCAGGAGAGCAATCTAGAAGAAAGAGAGTTAATGAGCCCATCCCATAAAAGATCTTTACCGTGTCTAGAGAAAAGAGGAATACCCAGATATTTGGACGGAAGGACACCCACAGTAAAGCCAAGAATTACTTTGATCCTTCTCTGTATTTGTGGAGAAACATTATAAAATAAAATGACAGGATTTTGGAAGTTGATGACATGTCCCGTCGCTGAAGAATAAGAGTTCAGTAAATAAGAGAAGCATCTGGCTTCTGGAATGGACACTTGACCAAATAAGAATGTATCATCTATGAATTGTTGGTGTGAGAGAGGCGGAAGTTATGCGAATACCCTTAAGAGAACCTTCTAGAAGAGAATATTTGATGCTCCGACTAAGAGCTTCTGCGACCAAAATAAAAAGAAAAGAGGAAAGAGGGTCACCTTGTCTCAGTCCCCTACTACTATTGAAAAAACCTTCTGCCGAACCATTGACCAAGACAGAGAAATGTGGGGAAGCAATGCAGTTGAAGATCCAGTTGCAAAAGTGCCAACTAAATCCCATAGCATGAAGTGACTTAATAAGGAATCTCCAATTAATACGGTCATAAGCTTTACTAAAATCCAATTTCAACATCATGTCAGCTCTAGAGGATGAGTGAAGAGTATGAATCAATTCATGTGAGATAATGATCCCATCAGTAATAGACCTCCCGAATGAAACCACTTTGTTCTTGTGCCACTAATTTAGAGAGTAGAGGGCTCATTCTGTGGCAATGGCTTTTGAGATAATTTTGTAGGACGTATTACAAAGAGAGATTGGTCTGAAGTCATCTAAAGAATCTTCCAGAGACTTTTTAGGAAACATGCAAATGAGAGTATGATTAAGTGCACCCAGAAGCTTGCCTGTACACCGGGATTCCTTAACAGTGTGCCAAACTGTATCCCCAATAACTTCTCAGGAGTCCTGATAGAAAGAGGTGGGGAAGCCATCATGACCAGGCACTTTGTCCCTTTTCATTGAAAAAACAATTTTATGAACCTCCTCCTTGGAAAAAGGGGATAGAAGCTTTATATTGTTAAGCATCATCAACCAAAGAAGGGATCTGTTGAAAGAAGGGAAGTTAAGCACTCAAGGGGGTGGCTGAATCACCATTCAACAACTTTTGGAAAAATGACACCGACTCAGATTTGATCCGGATTTGGGTGGACGCCACAGAGTTGTCTTCCAACTGAAGGGAGGAGATATAATTGGAATTTCTTCTGGCTTTAACCGAAGCGTGGAAGAACTTTGTATTTTTATCACCATCACCAACCAAACTTCCCTCGATTTTTGTCTCCAGTGAGTTTCCTCTTTAAGGAGGAGATCGCCGAGCTCCCTTAGCAGCAATTTTTCTTTAAGAAAGTCAGCCTGATGCATCCCATGTGAGAAAATAGAGTCATTAAGAATACAAAGCTCTTTTTCCACTGATTTTCTCTTGAAAGATGTTTTTGAAGTAGGAGACATTCCAGCCCGCAAATTATCTTTCAACATTGAGAGTTTTTTAGAGAGAATATACATCCAAGTCCCTTTGACCTTGAAGGAATCCCACCAATTTTTAATCAGAGGCTTGAGAGAAGAATCCTGCAACCATATGTTTTCAAATTTGAACAGCGATCATCGAGGGGGAAGATGAAAGGAAATAATTAGAGAAATAGGAAAATGATCGAGAGCCGGAAAGAGGAAGAACAAAGCATTTCAAAAGAAAGTTGTGATGTAACCAAACTTCAGAGACCAGAAATCTGTCAAGGCGCACTGCCATTGAACTGAACCCAAGCCTCCGATTATTCCACATAAACCAACCCGAACACGGCTCCAAGTCCACAAGATTGGTGGAAGACACAAAGGAAATGAAATCAGCTTGAGAATGAGGCTGCCATTGAATACCTCCCCATTTATCAGTATCAGAGAGAGTTGCATTAAAATCACCTGCAACTACGATCTTGGAGTTCGAAGCCGAGGCAAGGACAAGCTGAAGTTTAGACCAGAGCTCCCTTTTCTTTTGTGGAATAGAGGGACCATAAACATTACATAAGAAAAAGGACTCATCAGAATGTTTGATAATAACCTTGCACCAAATGAAATTTGGATCAACTAGGAGAGGTTTGAGACTACAACAACTGGATTTCCACAAAACACCCAACCCGCCCGAGGCGCCCAGTGAGTCCGAGAAGCAACCTTCCCAACCTTTCCATTTTCAAAACCAGCCATTCTTACAACCTACTAGAGACATCTTAGTTTCTTGGATCAAGCATAAATCAGCTAAAGAGTCAGTGACATAACATCTTAAAAGACGTTGTTTGTTAGGAGCATTCAAGCCCCTAACATTCTAGGAGAAGAGGATCATTTGATCTTCAGAGAGGACCCGCCTCTCTTACTCAAGGAAGGAAAAAAGGAACGAAGCTGAAGCTACTTACCTGCAACAATTTCTTTAAGGGAAATGTTACTCTTGGAGGGACGACCTTGAGTACCCCTCGGCCCAAGATCCATTCCAAGAATCACAGGAGTTGGAAGAATCGGGCGCATCTGTGGGTGAGCCGATGTCGAAACTACGGGGACAAGCATCGGAGAACCACAAGTGATCTCCATCAATAGAAAGGATTAATTTGTCCTTCTCGTTCACCCATTTCTCCAAAGAGTCTAGCATTCCCACCCAGACCAAGAGAAATACCTTCATGAAATAAGGATAAAATCCTAGAAGAGTCCTTAACCACTGAAGCAGTTTCTTTAACAAGAGAAATGGTACTCGGGTCCAAGGCCAGGGACTCAAGCGCAGAAATGAGTCATTAATGTCCACTTTTGGAGGTGGATCTTTTTCTACTAGAGGAGGAGCTGGATGTGAAGAATCCTGGAGAGGAATAGATTTCTTTCTCCACACCATTTTGCTGGGAACATGGGATTTATTGCAAGATTTTTGGAAATGACCTGGTTTTTTGCAAATGAAACAACTGTTGGAAACTCCTTCGTATTCCACCTTTTGTTCCCATTTCCTAAGGGGAAGAGATGACTATGAGATCTTGTAGCTTTTTGTTAGGGTCAATGGAAATGCAAATCCTAGCAAAGGATGAAAGGGTACCTTCCAAAGTGACAGGATCAATGCGAACGACATGCCCAAGGCTGGAGCAGATCTTGTGGAGAGTGGTGGCAGACCAAAACTCACTAGGAAGCGAATAGAGCCTTACCCAAACTTGGAAACCTTTCGTTTCCACTTTTCTGTGGTCGAAATGTGCCACCCACTTGCGAATGACTAGGCCTAAGTCCACACAAAGAAATTCTTTTCTCTCCATGGTGTCGTTCCTTTGAGCTGCACTCCAAAGATTACAAGAAAGAAGCCTCTTTCCAAGAAGCGGATTTTGAGGCCACTACCCCACTGAATATCACACCAGTTTCGAATGCCTTCCAAAGAGAGCCGATGACCGAAAAAATTTACGATGATTGCTCTACTTTCGAGAAGGTTAAGTTGGGCCGCTAGGTTTTCGAGTCCACCAAAGAAACCGAGACGAAATCAACAGGGCCCGAGAAGAGGCTTGGCTGACCACTTTTACAGTTTTCAATGATCAATCGTTGTCCGGAGTGGAGCATTTGGGACCCAAGCACTTCTGCATTGCCTCCGACAGGCCCAGGCCCGCGGGAGGCACCAGCTTAGCATCACGAGGAGGGGCGCGTCAACTGATCATTGCATAGGCCATTTTTTCAAAAAAATGTCCGTTTTGGTCCAAAATGCCTCCGCTTCCCTTTGGCCATCATTCCCTCCAAATCGCTCATCCCGGAAGAAGCCACATTATTATATCTTGGTGCATCAACGCATTTTTTAATTTATTTTTTATCTCTTCTCTTTTCCCTTACAATCACTTTGTTTAGTTTAGCACTAAAATAGAAGAGAACCAATTCTCTATGGTGGTTGATCCTAAGAGCAAGTGTTCCACACTTAGACATGAAGAATAAAAATGCACCAATTCAAAAAATAAGAAACAAATTGTACAAAAGATGATTGAGAAAGAAATAACTAATTCTCTTCTTCTTTATTCCATAATCAATACATAAGAGTCTTTAGATGAAATTACAACTCAAAATTTTAATTTTCATGCACAACTAAAAAGATAAAAGATGTCATAGAGTTAACCTAACTTGTTATTTTTAGTAGTTATTTTTGTAACTTTTTGCATGCAAGCTCGATGGTCATATTAATTGTCCTTTACGCTCTAATAGTCTTAAAAAATTTGAGAATGATATTTAATGCAATTTCCACCCAAATAAAAATATTGAATCTATAAGATCTTAAACATAAAATGTAATTTTTGGCCTTTAAGTGCTTGATTTTAGGCCCAAAACATTGTTGAAAATGCCTATAAGCACCATAAAGCTCCTTGAGATATTCAATTTAGTAAAACTTGGGCTCAATCAGCTCATTAGATAAAAATTTATGGCCTCCACAAGTTATGCTCCCACATCGTTCTCCTCTAGTTGAAAATAACTTCTATAATGAATTGTTTTGATTAAAATTATACAATTTTGCCTTATCAAGCTTCTTTGATTCCCATTTTGAAATCCAAGAGTTTTCTTCTTGTTGTCATGCTTCCTACTATACCAAATACTTTATGTAACTATCTTGCCTAGTATTCATACTCTTCTTATCCAAAACCCGTGTTTTCTTTTCTCTTTTTCTCGGCACTTGTTATCTCCAATTCACTTCTTCATCCTCTCCTTCATTATCATCTCCACAAAATTCATATAAACCATAAACATTAAATACTAGAGAAATGTCAAAAAAATGTGGTAAATTTACCATATAAGTAATATTATTTATCTTCTTCACAATTTTGCACGTACTCAATATTCTTATACTCTAACTTGTTATACATTCCTCGTAAGAATTTTTATTTTCTCAAATATACCATCACTAAATTTCTCCTTCCGCATATACCTTTGTCCTTCTTGTTACATCTACTAATACCTTATAATTTCCATTACTTCCTTGTATTTTCCTCTTTACTTCATCTTGCAATTGTAGTATGTGCTTCATTAAACAATTCTATAATTGGTTGTGAACAAGGAAAAGTTGCAAAAGCTATGAAAATGGGGCAAGAACACTTAAGAGACCCCAAAGCTTAAAAAAAACAAATCAGTGAACCATTATGATAAGAAATAAACAAGGATTCATTACTTTGTATGCATTAATCTTGAAGTAAACAAGCAAACCTAACATGTCTAGTTATCCTCTATTCTTGAAAGTTTTGTAAATGAACCTAATAAAGATTCTAAGCAATCAGTTTGTGATTATGAGAATGGGAGCTCACCATTAATGGCTAAAAATCCACATGGTTCTTCCCATTTACTCAAGGTTTGGGTGTGTAGTGAAATAACAAAGCAAATATCTCAATAAACAAATGAAAAGAATATCTAAATCCTAAACAAAATGTTATAGTTTATGTTAGAAAGGAGGAAGTGTTCTTAGAAAAGTGAGGGGGGTCTAGTTCTATTTATAGGTTTCTAATTTCAGAAATGAAATGATTTAGGTGCATGTGAGACAAATGAATAAGCCAAAAAGCACTTTTAGTGAGTCAAAGTAATATTTGACTAGGCTTAGAAGAGGTTAAACATGCCTTAGGCTAGTTAATCTAGGTTTAGGCTAATTAATCCTGATTAGTGAGGAATTAGGAGTCTGAGAGAGTTGTGAGAGGACCACTCAATCCAATGAAATGGATTGATGACCTAGAAGCTAGTAGAAGTGGTTTAGAAGGATATTAGAAGAGGGTTTAGCTAATAAGAGGCTATATTAGCCTGATTAGTTAGTTATAAGAGGAATACGACCAAAAGGATGTCGTAAAAGGAGAGTTAGATAGGCCTAATTGACAAGGTATCGTCAATTTGCGAGGAGTAGAATAGTTAGTGTAATATTAAGAATAATAGTGTTTTGATCAAACTATAGGTGTCTACATTTTCCCCTCTTTGGGGTGGCGTAAGCTACACCACTTCAAAGAAAGTAGACAAACACAAGTGACTATAATTTTTTTGAAGGAGTGGGAGAAAAATTAGTAGAGTGAAGGATGCCCCATCGAGTGTTGATAGACGATGAAAGATGTCGATCGACGATAAAAAAAAGAGATGAAAGAGATAGATGAATGGGAAGGGTTAGGATGATTTGACGTAAAAATAGAAAAATAAAGAAGAAAGAAGAAAATAACAAGGAAGAGATATTGAGCTATCAACGATGTTGTATTGCATAAAACAATATTTATTACATCATATTGCTAAGAATATTCATCATCAGTCCTTATTAAAATATAAGCATACGAAAGAGGCATAAAATGACATGAAAAGCCAAGATACAAACAAATTTCCATTGCTAAAACGCCAACTCCATGCAACATACAAAATGTAATGCAATACGAGAAGTAAACAAGTTTACCTAACAGGGAAATAAGTACAAACACACACACTCAAACCAACAACATTTTAAGATAGTTGCACAAATATTTTTGTTATCAAGCTTTAGTCCCAAATGTTTGTGATAAACGACAAGGGTTAAAAATGATGCCCTAAGAAAATTGTACATGCAAGGAGCAGAACGGAGGACACTTGGGTCCTATGAAAAAGTAGTGTGCACTATGAAACAAGATTAGGCAACACGTTGTACCCAGAGTACAAACGAAGTAAACAATGATATTTTGTAGATGATTGTAGATTCAGATGATCTACAAGTCATTGTTTCAAAACATGTGAAAACACTAGTAAGATATGAGATGAGTGTCATGTGAGAGACACATATTTCAACTGCGTATGAGCTTGTTACTATTTTTGTCAATTTTTGGATTTTTGAATGTTTTTATGATTTTTGTAATTTTTAACATTTTTGATTGGTCAAAAGAGTTTAGAATATGGAAGATCACCCAAAATAATGCATAATTATTGGCTAGATTTTCTGCATAGCACAAAACCTAGGCAATCATGAGATAAATCTCCCTCATTTACCGGTGAGGCTCCCGTGTCAGATTTGTCAATTAAAGTATGCTAATATCTAAATGGGGTTTTACTTTAACTACTCAGTTCATGAACCATAACTAAACAGCTTCAGAAGTAAAAGCAATCGTGTAAAGAAATAAAATATTTATAGAAGAAGGGAAATATATTAACACAGAGAAGAAATGAGGAAAATGTGCATCCCAATCAATAGATAGCAGAGTTGATTGCATGCACATAGAAGAAACCAATAGATATAAACACAGAATTCTAAACAAAGGTAGCTCTAGATCTAGATCTGAAATAACACAAAGTTTACTAAAAGATCTAAGATATAAAAGCTAGAAACACAACACACCGTGACACAAAGTTCTCTAGAAATCTGCTCCTGTATATTCCTTTCGCTTCAAGTGGCTCTCAAAGGTTTCAAAGACAAAGTTTGGAACACAAGGTTGTTGCTTAAAAATTAGGATCATTAACTCGAAGGTTCTTCCTCTACTTATAGAATGTAGAGGGAAATTACAAGTTGGAAGCTTTTAGTTGAAGCGGCACATGTGGAAGTGGGGAAACAACTGGCAATCTCCCTCGTAGAATTCCTCTTTGCATGACATGCATGATTTGCAACTGAAGATAGAACCTTCTATTTTGCACGTTTGCCACCTATCTCCAAGTAGTTGACTTCTTTAAGTAATGGCTTTTAAACCAATCACTTAAGTTGTATAATTTAATTAATCGCTCAATTACTTTGTCGGAGGAAAGAAGGAAGAGGAAAGCTGCAGTCTTGTCCTTTTTCATGTCTGCATGCAACTGATTCTTTTGCCTTTGATTCTCACCAAACTGGACCTGGGAGCAGCTGGATCTGGAAGCAAGTTGGATCTAGAAACAAGCTGGATTTGGAAGCGAGCTGGATCTGGAAGTGGCTGGAATTTTGCCTTCGCCTTGTCTTCTCTTTTATCCTTGAAGCTTTTGCAATTCTTCTCCAGTACATGCATCAGTGCAATGTTCGCCGTAAATAAGGCATCATTTTTATTTTTAATTGCATATGAGCAATTAAAAATTCTGGAAAGCACTCTGGGTGAATGTAACTTCAATGAAGGCTTCAACTAGAATATTGGGAGCACATTCACAAGATCCTCGAAGAAAATTTCCATGCACTGACTTCTTCACGGGCTACATTCAAAACAAGAGGATGAAGCCTTTTTGTCTTAAGCTTTTGAAATTATGAGATCTGGATCTGTGTCTCCGATGTCAGAAAATTTGGAAGTAATGCATGATGTTCTTGAGCTCTCTTTTTCATCCTTCTTTGTCATGGCTTTGTCTATCTTTGTCTCGAACAATTCTTTTTGTTCTTATTTGGCGTAATTCTTCAAAAGCTCAGTGCAGATTTGGATAATTCTTCAAATTCGTATAATATATTCAATATGTTGGACATTGATTAAAGCTCATTTTCTTTTCAGAAAGCACCTATAATGAATTCTTGTAATTAATTCAGATAAAGATGGCAACGTAACATGAGCAGTGAATTTTAATCATAAAAATCTGCACTATTCAAGCTGTTGCCCCAAAAATTGATGTTTTATTTGCATGCAAAGTGGGCATGGATTTTTCCAACTTCACCTGAGCACCTGTATCACTTATGAAAACAATTATCCAGACACAAATCAACCTCCTTCAATGCATGCGCCAAAATTGGAAGCTTTTAGCATTAAATTCACCTTCTTCTGAGCAAAAATCCTCTTCAAATGGGGCGCACTTTTCCTCTGGGCTGCATTTCTTTGCCTGTGAATTAATTAATTCATCCATATAGCAGCCCCTGCTTATATAATCTTCACCATTATATAATTAATTAATGTCTTTCCTATTCCTGGCAATTAATTAATTAATTAATAAGCTTCACTCTTCAAATGGGGCGCCTATTTTGTGCATGCTCATGGCTGCCATTAAATAAATTAAATTTATTTAATTTTAGACTTCTGCTTCCAGTTAACTCAAGCCTCACAGTATGCTTTGACCTTAGCCACTGAAAATAGGAATTAATTTAATCATTTAATACTTTAAAAATTATTATTTCTCTCTTAAATGGCGCTACATTAAATAAATTAAATTTATTTAATTTTGGAATTCTATTTTAAATTCTTTTTGTCCATTTCCCTTTGTTGACTTTTCCACAAGCTTGGGCGCTAAAATTAGGTGAATAAATATTAACAAATATTTATTTAATGCATTATTATTCACCCAAGGTGGGTCGCACTTTTTGGAATAAGGAATTTCTATTTTTAAAAGTCACATGACAATGGGATTATTTACCCTGCAAGGCAGCCCTGAAAATCCCATGATTCACTTAAGTCGTTTGACTTTCATAATGGGATTATTTACCCTGCAAGGCAGGTAAGAAAATCCCATCAATGCCTTAAGTGATTTTTCTTTTATTTCACAATGGGAATTTTTACCCTACAAGGCAGGTAAGAAATTCCCACCTGCCTGTTGCCTCCAATTTTCCCATTGTGACTTAAGTGACGTTGCTTCCATGGGAAAAAGTACCCTGCTAGGTAGGTACAAAATTTCCACCTGCCTGCTGCTTCCAAAAATCCCATGATCCACTTCAAACCCTCTTTTTCAAAAATGCGCCAGCCCAGAAGAAGCTTTTTGGTGCACGACTTCGTCTTTTCCAAGAGAACCAGATCTCCGATGGCGAATTCCTTCTGGCACAACGTGTGTATGTGATCTCCAGATACTCTAGGCCAAGAATCAGGCCAAACCGGCAAAGGAATTGATCTAGAGAAATTTCACAGAAAATGAAACGGAAAAACACAAAAACACAAAACGTTGCCAGAAGTCACAAATAAAGTCCGAATGCGTTCCTAGTTAAAACCCTACTGGTATATGGGAATAACGATATGTACGATCACAACAGAGTTAAACCGAAGCACAAATTGCCTCAAACGGGGCTCAAAATAATTAAATACAAATTTCCGCAGGCAAATCCCAACGACAGAATATAACAATTTTGGGCATCTGGGTATTTGGCGAAAATGGCTAATATGACTCTTTGGGAATATCTTGACACAATACAGGAACTTTCTGGCAATAAAAACACAAAACGACCCATTATTTTAAAAGTACGAATTTTTTTCGAATAGGGTAGTCTCAAATTTCAAGATGAAATATGGGGACACCAAGATCGCTCCATGGCGAATAAACGGGCATTGAGTAACAAAAAGTGCCTCAACGAGAAGAAAAATGGGTCAAAAGTTATTATTTAGTAAAAATAGTCATCACGACGGTGAATAGAAGAAGAAAGAATGAAAACATCACCTAGAAACATAAAAATTCCCTAAGGAGAAGAAATGAGAGCTAGGTGGCAAATAATGCCCCAGTGTAGCAAAAATTAGCTAAAAATAATTATCACAAAGGGTAGAAGAAGGGGTTAGAATGACCATATCGGTCAAATTGAGCATTTCGGCCATCATAGTGGGCGAGAGAGCATCACGATGGGATAAAAACCTATATACCCATCTCCTAGGGGGTAAATCATCACGGTTAGTTCATTTGTTATGGAGCTCTTGTTAATTTTTACCATGCAAGTTATTTGTGAGTTGCGAGAGAGATGGTGAGAGTTGAGAGGCGGATCAAATGCACAAACCAGATCCAGGAGTACCTACGGGATGATGCCGATGGATCCTACTTTAGTGCCCTATCTCTTCTAATCGAATGTTGCATTTAATGTTATTTATTAACATGTTTAGGGTAGAATTAATGTGTGTACACGCTTTAGCGGTGCGTATGCGTTGAAAACGGGAGTATGTGTACCCATATGTGTTGAAAATACGGATATGCGCACACATGAAAAATACGGGTATGTGTTGGAAGGGACACATATATGTCGTGGGAAAATGTGGATATGCGCACACGCCAAATTGCATGCGTAGGCGTCATACTAGACGCGTATGCACTTCAGAGGGGTTAGATTGGGTGGGAAATTGGTTAGGGGTGTACACGTCAAGATGGATGCGTAGGCACTAGTAGGGGCACGTACATGCATTAGGTGCGTATGTGTTAGGATAGCGCGCAAGCATCCATAGGGCGTGTAGGCTGTAGAAGAAAGACTTAGCCAATTTTTTAAGAAAAATAGGATAAGTAGAGAAGGATGTGGGCTAGAATTTTGTAGAAGAAAGTTGAAAGTAGCACTTAGAAGAATAAAATAGAAGAATATGGATAGAATTAGATCATAACAAGTGTATTGTCATTTTGCAGAGATGATTTCCAGTCCTTCATACTAGAGAGTGGTATGGGTGCTTGGCTGCCATAGTAGTAGATTTTGAGGAGGACAATGAGCTTTTGGGCATCCTCTTTTACATTACTGGTCTAGATCACGTGGCCAGTATGCCACAGATTACTCTAGACCATGGCCTCCTCATAACCTTAGCTAAGAGGTGGCATAGTGAGAGCTAGTGTTTTCAGCTCCCGATCAACGAGATTACTATTACGCTAGAGGATGTATGGAGGATTTTGCGGGTGCCCATCCAGGGTCAGATGATCGAGTATGAGAGTCACAAGACTGAGATATCAACTTGTTCATTTGAGCTATTCGGAGTAAAGGACATACCTCTCTCGAGGTATGGTCGTTAAAATGTCTTAGTGCATAAAGAGACCCAAAGTTAGATCAGGTGGTGGTTTATTTGATGGCCTTTGTCAGTGGCGTTCTACTTACTGAAAATATCGATGCTACATTCCCTCTTGGTCTTATCAGAGTAGTACGTGGATTGATTGAGGGTGAGAGGTATTGTTGGGGCCAGTGCATACTGGTGCATTTTTACTAGGATCTCCACTTTATCACCTACTATTGTCCTCAAGACGGTAGGCTCGATGAGATTATTACTGAGATATGGGCCTGAGACCACATAGCCATTGGCCATCCCACAGGTGTTTTATGAGCTCGTGCCCAACAACAAAGTTATAATTGTGAAACTTTAGATGACGGTAGAGAGATTAGGCTAGGGCACAACTTCAGGTGGTTGCCACAGAGCGACACCAGGCCAGAGCATAGATACAGGTTGTGACCTCAGAGAGAGATCAGGCTAGGGCCTAGGCTATTTATGGAGGTAGTGGAGATAGTTCCATCTAGTTTCGGTAGATTCAATAGCTAGTTGCTTAGAGTATCCAGATTATGGGTTTGTTACAACATTACGAGGCACAAGTACCTCAGTTAGTAGTTCAGAGGAGTCATGCCCAAGCTGATGTCTAGGCCTTTATAGTAGAGAGAGATTAGGCACATGCCTAGGAGCATACTATGATTGTGGCTAGAGATCGGTTAGAAGCTGCATTGACATAGGCTCTGTGGATGTGGCATGGGTTACAAGAGAGCGTGATGCTCGCAACAGGCATCTATTGCAAGAGGGATGACCCAAATTTTATCAGATGTTATGAGGGCTAGTGGTGAGGCCTCCTATTACAAGGCTACATATTACGAGCCGAGTTCTCTGCAGAGCCGAGAGTGACACCATTTGATCAATTAGATGTGAGAAGGTCTAGATCCAGGTCCCAGAGGACCTCTCGATCAACGAGATCGAAAGTGCAACCCATAATACAACAGAGTGTGGTAGGCTTGGCCGGGCCATCTCATCAGCAGTAACATCCTCCTTTGGGCCATAGGCCATCTAGTTCAAGAGAGGCGAGAGTCATGGGTAACTCTCCTTATCTATCAGTATATCTTGTGAGATGTATGTACCCTTGATGTATTCCTCTTATGAAGGCCTATTTTAATTCATGCCCTTGATGGCATATTTTGTATCGATGATGTATATCTTTTTGAGATAGACATTTTATACATGTTTATGGACATTCAATGTTATACTTGTCATGTTTTTATATGACTGATGATGATGATTTATGGATGATGATTATATCATGATGTTGTATGATTTTATTTTTTATGTATGTATCATGATGGATGTTGATGATGTATCACATGTTTTAGATTTATGATATATCCTTAGATAATATCATATGTTTTGTACATGAGATGTTTTTAAATTTTTAGTGTACGGGATGATATTTATGATATTGGTGTGGGGGATAGATTTTTGATCATGCACAATCCCTCTTGCCCCATTGATGATATGGTATGTGATGATTAGCTTAGTATACATGCTTGATGTAAAACTTAGCATTTTTATTGATATATGATGTATAGATGATGTTAGATGTGATGATATGATAGATGATAGATGTGACATATGTTATGATGACAACAATTTGTACAATCAATTTACAAACACAACCTAACAAAACATGAACACAAGACAAATATTCACAAGTATGTAAAATGAATTCAATGCAATAGCTAAGTAAAACTCAACGAAGTAAGCAATTTGAACTTATTTGAAACATACAACACAATGCAATGGAAACAAATCTAATGAAAAATACCATTATAAACAAGTATGAAAGATAAAAAGAACTAAATGAAATAGTTAAGTAACACTCAACCTAAGAAAATGAATTCAATTCAATGCATAGAACATAAAAATAAAAGGAAATCAACACTATACAAACCAACAATGAAAAACAATCAATCTACTACTATGTTTTTGCAGGCCAACATTGATATATTTTCTATTATTTTTGGTGTTATCTCAAAAGATAAGTTTTCAAGGCTACTATTCACATTGTTTTTCGGAGTTTCTTCAAGACAATGTTATGTTGGTTTGTGTAGCGTCGTCCCTAAGAGGGAGTTTTATGAATGTTTAGGTTTTGTAACATTTTGTGATTTTCTAAGGTCCTGTTTTGAAAGCAATGTACAATGACAAAGAAGTGTGGATGCCCCCAGTGTGAGATGGGAATATACAAAGGAAGAATGCCACGTGTGTATGTTTAAAAGATGCGAGATGTGAAGGTGCCCCCAGTGTTAGATCACATAGAAGCAAGAATAGATGAGCCAGATCACATCTTTGCAAGATAGATTCAAGAGGATTCCTAGACCTATAGGAAAACTAACCCTAGTTAGAAGTGATAGTTACCCATCTAAAATGTGAGAGTGGCTTGTGAACAATGAATCCTCCTTAAGTGTCAAAAACCGGTTTTCACTCAAGGACATGCCCAATGCACCATAATTGCATGGTTTTCACACTTGGACGACATGTTTTCTTGATTTTTTGCTTGTTTTTTCTTTCTTTTCTAAGGAAATTCTTATTTAAGCATAAAAGCGCTTGAGATGCATTGCGTTCATTGGTTCCTTTAATTCCTCACCATCTGAGTGAGCCAACTTATATGCCCCTGAACCGTACTTAGTGACCACAACATATGGCCCTAACCAATTGGCTTCAAACTTTCCTTTCTTTTCTCTATCTTTAACAGTGATTTTCTGGCTCTCTTTCAACACGAGATCACCACGTATGATAAACCTTCAAGTGATTGAGCACTCTCATATGTTTTTCATCCAGTAGCTCTAACTCTGCCAGTTGAGCAACCCTGTAGTCTTCGTCTTTATCTAGATAGTCCCAGAGAGATATTCTCAGGGAGGGAAGCTCAATTTCCAAGGGTATGATGGCTTCAGTTCCATAGACTAATGAATATGGGGTAACACCAGTAGGGGTGCGAATGGAGGTTTGATAGGCCCAGAGGGCAGGATGAATCTGGAGGTGCCAATTATGACTAGTCTTACTAACCATTTTCTCCATGATTTGAACAAGGGTTTTATTGGTGGCCTCTGCTTGTCCATTACCTTGAGGGTAATAAGGGGTGGACCACTTGAGTTGGATTTGAAAGCGTTGGCATAACTCTTTGACCGTCTTGTTCTTGAAGGACTTACCATTATCTATGACAATGGTAGAGGGGATGCCGTAACTAACGGAAGATGAGATGATTCATTATGAATTTAGATATTTGTGCACCGGTTACGTAAGTGAGAGGCACAACCTCTACCCATTTAGTGAAGTACTCAGTGGCGGTGATAATGTGGGTATGGCCATCTGAGGAAGTAGGAGTGAGATTCCCTATGAGATCAAGTCCCCATTTAGAAAATGACCAAGGGGTTGTGATGGGCTGCAAAGCCTGTGCTGGCGCATGTATCAAATTGCCATATTTTTGACATAGTTCACACTTCTTGATGAAGTTGCAACAATCTACTTCCATGGTAGGCTAATAATATCCTACTCTCAAGAGTTTCTTAGCTAGGACCATGCCACTAGTATGTGCTCCACAAATACCACCATGCACTTCTTTAATGGTGTGGGTGACTCAGGTAGCATCCATACAATGTAGCCGATTCCTATCGTAGCCTCGATGATAGAAGGTGCATCCTAAGAGGGTATAACGGGCTATACAACAAATAAGGGATTTTTTATCAGTATGGGAAATGTTTGGGGGAAACGTGCCATCTTGTAGATAATTAAATATGGAGTCGTACCAAGGTGAGAACGGACCAACAACTTCACATGCCAAACAAGATTCCAACATGTCATATGCGGGCACTCGTAAGTGCTCCAAAAAGAATGGCATTTTACTTTCCGAGGTGGAATGTGTAGTAGAGATCCTATTGTAGCCATCACATCCACCGATCGGTTATGTGATCTTGGTCTTTGTTCAAAGACAATCTGACAAAGTATTCTTTCAAAGTTTCCACCAGTTTCTTGTATGGAACAATATTTTCATCTTTGACCTTGTATTCATCATTAACTTGTTTAATGATTAGTTGGGAGTCACCAATGACTCGTAGTTGTCGAATATTCTAGGTGATAGCTAACTTAAGGCTAGAAATGAGCGCTTCATACTATGTAATGTTATTTGTACAAGGGAATCCCAAACAGAATGCTCATGGAATAACCTCTCCTGTGGGAGTGATGAGTACTACTCCTACTCCTGATCCATGAAATGTGAATGACCCATCAAAGTGGACTTGCCACATGATGGACTCTTTGATATACATCATAGATGTATTTGGTAGATCTAGACATAATGGTTCCATTCCTAGTAGGGGAGCTTCAACTAACTAACTGCCAATACCGTCCTTTCAAAGACTTCTGGTTAACAAACTCAATGTCAAATTCACTAAGGAGAATGATCCAATTAGCCATTCATCCTGTAAGGGTAGGTTTGGATAAAAGGTACTTGAGAGGGTCAACTTTGGATATTAACTTGGTTTTATTGTTAAGGAGGTAATGACGAAGTTTCTGGAAAGTAAAGACTACTGCTAGGAAAGCCTTTTCAATCTGTGGATAATTCAGTTCATAGGCAATTAAGGTGCGGGTGAGGTAATAAATCACCCTTTCTTTGTGGCTAAGGTTATATTGGGCAAGCAGTGCACCAATAGCAAAATGAGTGGCTGAAATATACAACAGGAGGGGTTCACTTGGGGTAGGTGGCATGAGAATAGGTGGGTTGATTAGATATTGCTTAAGTAATTCAAATGCCTTCTGACAATCTGGTCCCTAGTTGAAGGTAACATATTTTTTTCAATAGATGCGTAAAAGGATGGCACTTATCCGCAAGCTGTGAAATAAATCGGTGGATTGCCTAAATTTTTCCTTGTAGACTTCTTAGTTGTTTAAGGTTTGTAGGTGGAGGCATCTCTGTGATAGCTATAACCTTAGTGGGATCTACCTCTATCCCTCTCTGTGAAACAATGAAACCCAAGAGCTTTCCTGATAATATGCCAAAGATGCACTTTCTAGGATTTAGGCGAACCTTATAATCTCGGAGACGCTGGAAGATACATCTCAGCACTTCAGGGTGCTCTTCTCTGGTTTTTGATTTTGCTAATATATCATCAACGTAATCTTCCATGATGTCATTCATCATGTCATGGAAGATGATTGTCATTACATGTTGATATGTAGCCCCGACATTCTTGAGCCCGAAAGGCATGACCTTATAGCAAAATGTCCCCCAAGGGGTGATGAAAGCAGTCTTGTGTTGATCTTCCTCTGTAATCCTGATTTGGTTATAACCTAAAAATCCATCCATTAAGGATAACATTTCATAACCAACAGTTGAGTCGATGATCATGTCAATGTTTGGTAGAGGGAATTCATCTTTGGGACATGATTTGTTGATGTCACGAAAGTCGGTGCATATTCTAATACCTGACCGACTTCTTTTGAACTAGGACTATATTGGATATCCAATCTAAATAGTCAATAGGTTTGATAAAATCTACTACTAATAGCTTTTCCAGTTCTTCTTTAACAAGCAATGCAATCTTTGGATGCATCTTTCTTAACTTTTTTAATGGGTTTGGCATCTGGGTGCACAACAAGGTTGTGTACGACTAATTATGGGTCCAAATTGGGCATATCTACGTATGACCACACAAATACATCTGCATATTCTCGTAATAATGCCACGAAAACTTTATGTTCTTGTGCCGAGAGTGAAGCTCCCAACTTTATCATTCTAGGCTCTTCTTCTGAACCAATATTAACACTGATTATTTCTTCAACAAACATCTTAGATGCATCTTCCATCTATGTAGGATCAGGAGGAAGAGTAAGATCAACCTCTACATGTGTCTCATCATCTTTGAGTGGGTACACCACCTTTTCCATGATTTCTTTTTTTTTGTCCATTAGCACCTCAAAGAGGTTTTCACTATGGGACTTATGCTTGTTTTTCCCGCAAGGCTTTTCAGAAGTACTTTTCCCTTGCTTACGATATTTTTATTCAAGTGACCACACATATCTGCTTCTTCCCCAAAGTATGCGCATGTATCTAGTTTGATAGAGAAACCTTTCTTGTGGTCCCCTTTGGAATAGAATCCCTGAGTCCCATGAATTCTGCAAATGCTTCATCATTCTCAAATAAATCGATTGGCACATGAAGTTGTTGATCCCAATCTATGAGTTCGGGATATACTAGGGTTATTTGATAATTGGCTTGGGAATCGGATCCGGATAAGGTGAAGATAACTGAATTTGGGAATAGGTTAGTGGAGGAAAGATCCTCGTATAGGCTACACACTGGGAATCTACATTAATGTCCGAATGAGACAAGCCATCCTCATGTTAAGAAGATGTAGTGTCAATCTTAGAAGGTGGATCCTCATGAGGCTTGATACCAAGGTCGTGCTTGTTTAACTTAAAGCGAGGAATAGGAATATGTTCTAGCCTTCCTTGTGTGTTGATGCTACATCCAAATCCATTATAGCCCATAACATACATCATGCGGTGGCATTTGATATATTGCAGAGCTTGATGACATGATGCCAAAGTGCCTTTAGGTATCCACCTGATGGGTGTATCTAACATCTTATCCTCACATAAGAGACCACTAGGAATAAATCTCTCAAATGGTTTAGGGAATTTATCCCTAGTGATTTCTAGCATAAAATACGGTTTACCACATGTCTAGGGTGACACTGAGAGATCCGATATTACCAAGGCCTGCTGAAGGGTGAATTATTCACTTGGTCCATACTTTACAGATGTTTCCTCCCATGATGCGAAGGGGTTGACCAATGTAGGAAAGTTTTGATTATAGGGAGTAAGTGTATCTAGGTCTATGCATTCTTTTATAGCTTATGTTTGTAATGGGATAACAATATCTACTGAAGAACACTCATACGCTGCACATGAGAGAAAATGTCCAATGATCTACACTATGTCAATGGTTTGGATCACCTAGGATGGTGATCATCTATCCTCCATGGCACAATTTGATGCATTGATGAAAGGTAGAGGGAATGACCTGCATGGCATGAATCCATGGGCATCCCAAGAGCATGTTGTAAGGTAGATCCAAGTCAAGGACATGAAAGTCATATCATGATACGTCAGCCCTACTACCATCGTAACCACTATAGTTCCCTGCTAATTCGGGTCTCTTCATTATTATAGGTCGTGATGGTAATAGTTTTAGCACCCAGATCTACTTCTGAATGGCCTAGCTACTTAACCAACTTCAATGTGCAAATATTTAAGCTAGATCTGCCATCCACAAACACTCTTTTGATTTTGTGATGAGTAACAATGACCTCTATGTATAAGGGTAAGTTGTGCTCAGGGTCATTACGTGGGATTGCATTTCGATCAAAAGAGATATGATCATTGGAATCAAGGTGTGCAACCATTGCTTGAAGGTGGGAATGATCTACATCTATGGAGACCCTTGAACTCTAAAGCGTTGTATAATATATTCTTATGAGCAGTGGAAATCTTGAGGAGATCTAGGATTAAAATTCTAGCTGGGGTTTTCTCTAATTGTTCTATCAAGTTGTATTGGCCTTCCTGAGGAATAGGTAAAGGATTTGGTATTACCAAATGAGCACGTCATGTGCCTACAACACAATTGTTTCCTAAGATCCTAATGGTGTTCACCTGTTCATTAGATGAATGGACACAACCTATAAGGGATTCAAATGGATTATCATTTGTTGGATAGATGTAGGCGGTGGTTCTATAGTCATTAGAGGCTTGCCCACAATCTGGCTTTCTGTTCTTCTTATCCTCATGATTGGGAAAGGGTTCTTTGAATATACCCATTTTCTTGTTAGGACCTTTTCCTAAGTCGGATGGTGAATCTACTGCAATTTTACCTTCTTCGATGAGGTCTTGTATAAAATTTTGTAATCTTAGGCATCTATCAGTTTTGTGTCCTTTGACATGATGAAAATCACAATATTCATGCTCTTTAAACCAACCTAGCTTAGGTGCATCATCTGGATATGGTACCATTGCAGTTGGATATTGCACCATATTTACAACATCTAACTATTTAAGTATAGCAGATAATGATTCAGTTAGAGGTGTAAATGTATGTTTTGTAGGTGCTTTTGGGCGAGGTCCTTGTGAAAGCTTTAATAGTAGACCACCATGTACGTTTGGACTCTTTTGGAGTCTGTAATGTTATCGCCAATGACATGTTTATTGTTATTAAAGAACTTTTGTTTTTTGACAAGTTTTTACTTGTGTTTTTCCTTTGAAATGGGTTTGAGTGTCCCCTTTGCAATGAGAGCCTTCTCAATTTGATTTCCTTTCTCTATAACTTCTTTGAAGTTAGTGCACAGTGCATTTGTAAATGGAAGGCTATTTCTGGGTTCAAGTTGGGGATGAATATTCTTACCATTTGTTTTTCTAGAAGGACACAAGGGAAAAAAATCGTCAATTTGCATCATCGTTGTAAGAATCATGTGAAGGTCTCATTGGGTTTTTGTTTAGCGTTGTAAAGGTCGTTCATGGTAATGTCATTCTCCATATTGAAAGAGAAATATTGTACAAACTTTTCAGCTAGTGCGGGCCATGTTGTGATTGATCCCTTAGGTATACTTGAAAAACCATTCTAATGCCTGTGCTCCTAGGCTGCGAGGAAACAAACATATCAAAAAGTTATCATTGTAAGTGACTTCCGACAAGCCATGTAGAAGTCTTTGACATGATCATGAGGATCACCTTTGCTTTTGTATTTGTCAAATTTAGGGATATCAAAGTGTTTCAGAATGGTTTTCGTAACATGTCTTTATCAAAGGGATAGGGACATAACTCTTCATATAGATACTTCTGTTGTGCCCTACATTACTCTCTTGTAGAGTGGTAAGCATGTTTTTCATTGATTGTAACTCTTGTTGGATGAGTTTCTCTTTTGTGGGGGATAGTGGTCTATTCATTTTAAAAAATTTGAATGTTGTGTCATCATATGGGTCAATGTGAAATTCACCTGATTTAGTCTTGAGTCTATCCTTATGCGTATTCCTACTTGAGGAACCTAAGGTTGCTAGTTTTTTACTAAGTTTTAATATTTTTCATTGAATGATTTCCTCTTCAATTAAGGGATCATATTCATCATCAAATCTAGGAGGAGGTGAGTCTTTGCAATCATGTTTAATTTTGACTCTACGTGAAGCCTTAAAGTAAGGTCTTCTTGAACCATCTGTTGGTTTTGGTGGTTCACTTTCAACGTTTTTGTTATGTACACCCAAAGTGGAAGCATACCCTGCGTCAAAAGGATTGTCCATGTCAATGAGGGATGGTTGTAATGGATCTTCCACTTCGTGATTGATGGTTTTTATTGTTACTTCACATTCTTGTGGTAGTTTAGCTCCTAATTTGAGGACTCTTGTGAGTACTTGGTCTCTATTGTAATATATGAGCTCATCAAAGCAAACTAGATCTAGTTCGTGTTGGTTTTGGATGAATCGAGTCCTCTCCATTATGGTCAACTAAAGGTTCAATTTTTTTAACTTTTGAAAAGAGGGGTGCTAATTTATTTCCATTGAATGGGTATGTTGAACTAAAATGGTTTACCTCTAAGTTGTGTTCATCTCGTTTAGACACCATTTTTGTGATTCTTGGCATTGCTATTCTATGTGACACTAGGTTTTGTCTAAGTGTATCTAAGTTGTAATAAACCTAGGTGTATGTGGTGTGAATTTTTTTAGAGTCTCAATGTCTCGAAGTATCCTAAGTACAATAATATGCAATTTATACTAGGAAAAAATTATGCAAACTCATTAGAAAATTAGTCAAATCACTCAAATCATTTATAGAACACTATACCCTAAGTTATAGTTCCAAAGATAGGTGTAAAACAAATAGTGACAATACCCTATCACCACCTAGGTCGAGTTCAAATAATAAACAAGACCTAAGCACTAAAGTTGTATTGATGTGATCTCTCCACAAGGTATACTATGACTAGTTTTAGATGTAAACAAAATCTAAGTTTTTGACAATGGAAGTTACAAATGTGAATAGCATAACAACACTACCTCGACACGTTAACCAAGCTTAGAATAAGTGAGGTGTTAGTATCGAGATGATGTTATTGCGATATAAATAATGCAATATCAACACTCTCAAAAGCCTTAAATGTTGTTGGAATCAAAACTAAGTGTAAGTATAATAAGAAGTTATTAATCATGTGAGCAATGTAATGATACAATATAGAAACTTATACCAAGTTCTCATAAATGAAAAAAAGTGTAAGTGTTGTAATTGTATGACTAGAATGTGGGAAAAATAACAACCCAAAGGGAAATAATGATGAAACCAAGCCTAGCTATGAAGATGATCTTAAAATCAAGATCAAGTGGCTATCAAAGATGTAAGAATGTACCCAAACACTTTAGATGTTTAACAACTCAGCCACAAACATGGATGAGTGTAAATGGAAAAGAAGTGGTGAACACAGTCTATTATAACAGTCACGAGAGATGCCTTCTCTTGTCCCGAATGAGCAAGAAGAATGCAAAGGTATAAATCAAATGGTATGGAAATGAACTAAGAATTACTTGGGCGAGTTTCACCTCATCCTAAGGAGAGAAAGAAACTAAGCTAAGTAATACATCGTAAATCTTGTGATGAGTGACACTTAGCTTCAACTTAAGTGGAATCTTTGCCTTGTTCGAAAAACAAGGTTCGACTCCAAGTAAGTCGTCACTTTGTGAGAGTTTGACAAGACATGATGGTTTGGACTAGCAAAGTGGGCTCCAAGAAGATATGGCTTTCCTAAGTAGTTCGCTCAACTAGGTGTCACAAGTTTATCTATTACGAGCTCGATTTGCCAAGGTTTCCTAAGGAGTATCTCGACTTTACTTTACCCCCTTCAAATACGATGAGCAATGAATGCGTTCACGCGTATTCTCACTGGGGTCGCTATACGGATAACTTTGACTCTAACTCATAATGTAAAACTAGTCAAGTGGGTGTGAGGCACACTTCTTGTTTTGTCCACGATGTTTCTCGATGGTGGAAAACTTTAGGGTTCCTAGAACCACCCCCATTGTTATAGCTTAAGGCGTTATGCCAAAAGGGTTACATTGTAAAAGCGAAGGGACGTACCCTTTTACGAACCTCCGCAAATACAAAGTGTGATAAATATGGTGTGTTTTTTTATCTTTTTAACTTAGTGTAGTTTTTGCATAGCTATAAAAATGAGGTAAGAACACTCAAGAAACCCCAAAGCTTTAAAAACAAATCAATGGACCATCTTGATAATAAATAAATAAGGATTCATTACTTTGCATGCATTAATTTTGAAGCAAATAAGCAAACCTAACATGTCTAGTTATCCTCTATTCTTGAAATATTTGTAAATGAACCAAGAGTACCTTCAAGACAATGCCGATGGACCCTATAGATCATCTTGTTTACCAATTTTTGTCAATTTTTGAAATTTTACATTTTTTTGGTTTATTGAATGTTTTTATGATTTTTGTAATTTTTAACATTTTTGATTGGTCAGAATAATTTAAAATATGGAAGATCACCCAAAAGCATGTGGAATGCCCCATGATGAAGAAACACGCGTCGGGTAGCAAAAATGTGCCCGATGAGAAGGAAAATGGGTCAAAAATGATTATTTAATAAAAATAATCATCACAACGGTGAATAGAAGAAGAAAGAATGAAAACATCACTTGGAAATATTAAAAATTCCCAAGGAGAAGAAACGAGCAAGGTGGCAAATAATGCCCCAACATAGCAAAAATTATTTAAAAATAATTATTTAATAAAAATAATTATCACGATGGGTAGAAGAAGGGGTTAGAATGACCACAACGGTCAAATTGATCATTTTGGCCATCACAAAGGGCAAGAGGGCATCATGATGGGTTAAAAAACCCTATATACCCCTCCCGGGGTAAATCATCACGGTTAGTTCATTTGTTACGGAGCTCTTGCGAATTTTCACTACGAGTGACTTGTGAGCTGCAAGAGAGATGGCGAGAGTTTAGAGGCAGATCAGATGCACATACCGGATCCGGGAGTACCTTCAAGATGATGTCGATGGACCCTATGTGAGTGCCCTATCCCTTCTAGTCAAATTTTGCATTTAATGTTATTTATTAGCATGTTTAGGGTAGAATTAACGTGTGTACGTGCCTTAACGATGCACATGCATCGAAAAGTGGGTACACGTACGAGTTGAAAATACGGGTACACATACGCGTATGCGTCGGGGAAAAAATGTGGATACACGCACACATGTGCACCAAAATGTACATGTAGGCATCATACTAGATGCGTATGCACCTGGGAGGGGTTAGATTAGGTGGGAAATTAGTTAGGGGCGTACGCGTCAAGATGGAAGCGTAGGCGTAGTAGAGGGGTGCATACATGCCTTAGGTGTGTATGCATTAGGATAGGCGTGCATGTGTCCATAGGGGTACGCAGGCGCTAGAAGAAAGACTTAGCCAATTTTAAAAGAAAAATAAGATAATTAGAGAAGGATGTGAGCTAGAATTTTGTACAAGAAAGTTGAAAGTAACACTTAGAAGAATAAAATAGAAGAATATGGATAGAATTAGATCATAACAAGTGTATTGTCATTTTGCAGAGACGATTTACAGTCCTTCATACTAGAGAGCAGATGGGCTATTATATAAAAACTCAACCGATGGTAATGTAACGTCTCGGTGATTGGGCTTCTTTCCAACGATACTTCTCAACAAAATTCCCAAACTCTTATTTACTACCTATGTCTATTCATTTGTCTAAGGTGGTATGAAGTAATAAATTACAAATTTAGCTTCTAAGTTATTTAATAAAATCTTCAAAAATTATTGAGAAATTTAGTATCCCTATCTAAAGTAATGATTTTTAGTAGACCCCACAATCCAACTTCTTTGAAAAACTAATTTGTAACCCTAGTAGCTTCGTTGGTTTTATTTCATGCAATAAAATTAACCATCTTTTAAAACATGTCTACAACTACTAAAAATTGGATCATTAACTCGCTACATGTTTAGTATCCCCAATACAAAATTCATAGTCAAATTTGTATATGTTCGTTTTAAGACTAGTAATGGCATATACAAGCATGCATTTATGGATGTCCTTTAGCCCTCGACACATCTTACATCTTGAATAATGTATTTCTACATCTATCCTCATCATCGACCAAAAATACTTCTCTTCCAATAAATAAATAATATTATTTTTACCAAAGTGTCCACCCAAACCACCACTATGAAGTTCCCTTACAATATTTTCTCGTTATATACCCAAGCTGGAATACATAGTTTCTTTTCATTAAATAGAAAACCGTCTTGTATGAGATAATCATCATGAATAGTGCATGTCTCACCTAAACCACAACTATGAAGTTCCCTCACGATGCCACACACATCCTGTTTAAATCATCAACCATCTAGTTTTTCCCTAACTTATGCTTCAAACAAAAGTATATCCCTATAGGAAAAATACCCACTTTGCATTCTTGATATTTAATTTCTTCTTATTGTTAACATACCTTAAGGTATCATGGCTCGTAAATAGCATAAAATCCTTCCGCACTAAGTAACGCCTTAAATGTCGCAGATTACTTATATAATGGCATAAAATTCAACACCATATATGGAATATTTATTGGGACAAGTAGATGATATTGCAAGGAGCATGCCCCACTTTATCATCACATAAATATCTTAAATAACACTCATCACTAGTACCATATACATCGTTTGCATTCAGTAACTACGTCTAAATAAGAAAAGGAAGCATTACAATCCATTTGCATTTTACATAAGAGAAGAAAAATATTACAATCATTTTTATAATTTTTTTTTTAATATTAAAGAGGGGAATCTATAGGGGCCCCGACCCATGGGAATCCATGGAAGTGCGCGCACACACACAAGTGTATAAGATAGTAAACATATTCCATTACATTTCAATTTTGATAAACTCTTTTGTGAAGATTGGAAGAGGGTCCAAATTTTTTGTTTATGAGCAAGAAACTCCCTCCCGCCAACTACATTGAAAACAAATTAGATATCTCCCACCATTTTCCGGGACATATCCAAAGCCATGAGATCCTGAATACTAACCCGGAGATCGTTGAGGATTTTTGCTAGTTTTGACCTCCTTTGGAGTGACGTAACCAAATCTAAAAGGTCAACACCCCCTTGAGAAACAACTTCTTCCCAATAGAGACCTTACATTTTTGAATTGGCATTGACCCTGACCCACTTGTTACCATGCCCTGTATGATACAACGATTCCTCTACGCAGGCTATAAGGCCTTCGCAACCGATTTCTCTAGGGCCATGACCCTCTGCTCTAACTTCTCCAACTGTTATTTAACCGGCTCCTTTGTTCCATGTTTCCTGCCCATTAGCAAAAACTCCAGAAGGACCTATACGAGCACCTCTGAAGCGAAGAAAGTCTCCGAAGCGGCTGGTGCTTCAACCTTGATAATAAGTCACAATGGCAACCAAAATTTCTTTAGAACATCAGACTTAATATGGTCCTACCGATGGAGAAGTCGATGAATAATGGATAAGAAAATAATAAAAGAGGACATCATCCTGGCCAACTTGGTGATGAACGCCAACCTCACCACGTTAGTCAAGTTCTCGATATGAATCTCCTACCTATCCCGGATATCAAGCACCATTATGAAAAAATCCTCTTCATGTCCATAGATATTGAAAACGGACTGTAATTCCTCATAAGACAACTCAACAAGATTTATTTTCACCTCTGTGGACGCCATTATCATGCTCTATATTGATCTGGAATACCTTATCGAGGCTCTGTTTTCCAGCAAAAACATGTAACTCACGACATTGGGTCGGTGTTTATTTAAAACTCGTCACCAAAGTTAGCATGTGTGAGTTGTTTCATTAACTTATATTTGACACGCTTCACACCTCCCTTCAAATGCTTGGCAAGGGTGATGGAAAGGGCCAATAAGCTACACGTATGTAGGCATACTCCCCAAGCCCACACTTCAACGTAATATGATAATGTCGAGGGTCACTTAAATTACCATAGGGATATGTAAAAATCCTTTTGCACTAGCGTAATTATCCTGAGATAATAAAAAAATTATGAAACATTTAATAATTTACCTATCCTATGGTTTCCAATCATCCTCTTATGTTCATTCATTTTGAATGATTTCATTCAGGCCAGGCCAATCATTAATGTCCTTACTCTCAATTTTAGAGAATATGGTAAGGTTAGTACTTGCATTATCTAGAAAGTCTCCTACTTTATTATCTCTTAGACAATGTTTCATGTCCTACTGGTATGAGATTTGGATGAAGTAGAATATTGGTGCTAATAAATAATTTAGTCACCAATTTCTTGTCCTGCCCTTCTTAATTGCATTGATTACAAGGAGAGAGTCTCCTTCAATGATCAATGGTGGTGAATGTTCCAAAAGAAACATTCTTAGCCCTTCTCTCAATGGAATGATTTCGGTTTCATTATTGGTTTCTGGTTGATAGTACCTGAAGTTTCGAGATGAATTTACCATCTGAATCTTTGAGGATTGATCCAAATCCCCCACCTCGGGGTTTCCTTTACAAGCCCCATCAAAGTTCAGTTTCAACTTTCTAGGTGGGGTGGAAGCTAGCAAATTGGGACTTTGTTTTTTGGAGGATTGTTACCAATCCCCTTCTCACCCCAATTGATGCTTGGCCATTTCTTTTGAATTTGTTTATCTTCTCTTTCCTTAGGATTCCCCCATTTTTAACAAATTATTCACCCATTCTAGAGATTGCACCTTCAATTCTTATCATCAATCTTTGTAGTGGGAGTGAAGTATCTTTAAAAGTTATTTTGTTTCTTTCAAGCCATAGATGCTAGATAACGAAGGATGAAATGGTCTACCATAGGGGACTCGTGATCGAATTCTATGGGTATTTCCATTACATTATTGCATCTGCAATGTGTAGGGGTGGAATCCAGCTAGATTCTTTTGTAAATGACACCATTCCATATTTTCCAAGAGAAATCACAATGTATATGAAGGTGATCAGTTGTTTCATTGTGGTTTTTGAAAAAAGGCATATTGTCAAGCCATACCATCCATGCTTCATGAAATTGTAATCCATGAAAAATTTTCTTCCTTGGGAAGGTATGAGGTATGTCATATTATTTTGTTTGGACATTCTTTGTACTCTACCCCTATTTTCCTAAGAGATAAGCAAATTATAACCCAACCTTACTTCATATGTGTCGAAGGGTGACCCTGCCAAATAAGTGTATCCTCATTGGTTGATAGATGAATCCTTCAGATCGCCAATATTATAGGGATAATGTCACTTAGGTGAGGGTTACCTTATAGTTGATAGAAGTATTTTGTATAGTAAGCAATGGATTCCATAAATGATGCTCAAAGTGATATAATTTATAAGTTTGCATGAGCCCCACTTCCCCTTTTCTATGTGTGCTACATCTTGAACATCCGATTATACCATTAGAGGAGGAATTTTTTTGAACTCGGTCATTGGTGTTGTCATTGATGTCAAGTGGCATTGATGGAAAAGGATTGAATGATGAAGTGAAGCTCAGTCAAAGGCATGAAGGTTGATTGGTAGTTCCTTCTCAATGGTTTAGTGAGCATTCATGATGTTTTTAGTGTGCTCAATAAGTATATTCATAGCTCACTAAAGGCGGGATGTATACTTCTACCTATAAGTATAATTCAGGTATGGAAATGGTTGGAAAACATAACACAAGTGACCTATAGGTAATTCATGATGATTTTAGCATAAGAAATACCTTTTGGAGTGAGTAACAGTCAAATGTTGAGAGGCACAGCTTGTAATCGGCTCATTCAGTCTGTTTCTAAAGCTTGATGAGGTGTGAAAAGTTGGTACAAGTCATGAAAAGAAAATGTGAGCATGGGAGGATCCTAGGAATGTTGTCTAGGGCATGTGTGAGCAAAAACAAGGCTTATTTTAGCTCCTGGAGGCAAAATTCAAAAATTCACCAAAGTTGGCCTTGAGGACTAACAATGTAGATTGATACAAATGAGATATGTTTGAAGAGTACAAGAATATTTATGAAAAATAAAATCATTGATCATGTATAGGGGTGAGTTTTGGTGCTTCATGCCAAATTTCATCAAGTTTTGAAGAGGTATGTGAAAGTTATGCTAGTTTTTCTAAAATTGGTTCATTGAGAAATGCATTTTGAGCCCTCTATCTTCTTAGCTCCAGCATAAGCAAGAAAAAAAAGGCATTAGGATGGTTAGAATCTAGCGCACGATAAGATCAATGGATTTCCAAGATAACAAAAGGACCTAAGGCATTGATAAAGTGAAGATTACTACATGAGTGAAATGGCGCGCAAGAGAGGCATTACACGTAAGCGCACGATCACCAAGGAGGAGGTTTTGCATGCAAGGTACCTAGATCTTTCTCATCAAAAGGAATTATACCAGGATACTATAGAAGTGCTAAGGAATATTTAGGGTGAGATATAATACCTCAAGGAGCAAAAGAAAGCATTAGAGATAGTCCAAACTGATATCGATGATTTGAGATAAGTGTGCAAAATGTTGCGCCAAGAGAACATTATTCCACTATTAGGAAGTTGGTTAAAAGGAACACTCCATGCACAAGTATTGAGACCAGACGGTAGATTCTGCATGTAAATCTTCCCCCTGATAGCATTGACTATGACAAGGAAATTACTCTGAATGTTATTGTGGATGGATGGATGTTGAGCAACATATTGATTGATCTGAGTGCATAAGTAAATGTGCTTACATTAGATGCATGGGTATAAATAGGGAGGCCTCCATTGCAACCATCATATAATGTGTTGTTTATGGAAACCCAGACTAATGCCATTCCCATAGGAGTTTTGAAGGATGCATCTATAACCATACAAGGGCCAAGTTCACTGGGATTTTGAGGTATTAGCACTTGCAGAAGAAGACAAATTTTTAGCCTTGCTTGGATGCCCTTGGTGTTATGTGAATAATGCTGAATTGAGATTCAATAAGGGGTATATCAACTTTTAGAACAAGGAGGAAAGAGTTGTGATACCTCTAACATATGGGAAGTCTACACCATATGTTTAGCCTCTAAGTGAGGACTTAAATAGAATTTATGTATGCGCTATTCAAGACCCAAAGGTCAAAGAGCCATCAAAAGAAGTCATCCTATAGTGGGAGGATTCTCATTCTATTAGTGATACTATGAGTATTGCTTGTGACAATTGGGCTCATGGTACATATGAACTAGTAGGGCACGAGGTAAAAAGCGTGGTTGCGTGCAAGAATGGACTTCATTTGGTTCGACGGATAGGTAACACAATACCTTGGTATACAGGGGGAAGATCTTCCTGTATTTTTGAAAGCCATGGAAACACAATGGACAGATCAAATTAAGAGAAGAGATATGTTAGTATATACCTTATGTGGGACAACAACGTGCTGGTGGGTAGTCCACAGAGATAATCTTATAAAATGGGAAGAGATTGGAGTCACCTTATATATTAGGTTTGTAAAGAACAATGCACCTACGTAGATTTGAACTTATCATGGTGATCAACCTATTTAGCATCACATTCAGCAATGTGAGAGACTTTGGACAGCAGGACAAGAAGCATTACCACCTTCACTTTGGGTGCATAGATTGTACTCTACTATACAAGGATGCACATGCGCCTGGTATGTATACGCAGAACTACATCAAGAGACTGGGAACTGGAAAAATCTATGCAAGAATGATCCAAACCTTTGACTACTTTTCTTCCCAACCTCCAATAAAAGAGGCATTAAAATTTGTCAAGCACTTAACTATGGGAGATAGTGAAAAAACAGAAGAGCATATTCAGGAATTATTTGGTGAGGCAGAGTCCGGAGCACACTTTGAAAGAGAAGAAGAAATGGACTCCATACTACTTGAACGCGCTTGCCTTGAGAAAGAGAAAGGAAAGATGGTTTACATCATGGATGATGAGGAAGTTGAGAACTTGGATATTGAACATTCACAAGGGGTGCACGAGGTCTTGGACAGTGCAGACAAGGATACACGCACCTATCATGAACCCATGAAGAAAAAGAAGGTGAATATAGGTTTGGAGGTTGAGCCTAAGGAGGCCATCATTGAAGACTACTGGTCAGACTCGAAGGTGGAAAAGATCATTGAGTTAATAAGGGATTATTAGGACTTATTCCCTCGAGGGTATCATGAAATTAAAGGCATGCATGAATCACTCGAGGAAATGAAGATAAAGATTAAGGATGGTGCATGACCAGTTAGGAAGAGACCTTATAGAATGAACCCCAATTTGTATGAAAAGGTAAAAGATGAAATTGATAAAATGTTGAAATCTGGAATTATCAAGCCCCTTGATGAGTTAGAATGGGTTAGCCCAATGGTGATCAATATCAAGAAGGATGGACAAATTAGAATATGTGTGGACTACAGGGAGTTGAATGTTGCATGCGTCACAGATCCATTCCCTATGCCATTCAATGAGGAAATACTAGGAGTGGTAGGGTGCAAAATATATTCTTTCATAGATGGGTTTTCTCGGGTATCATCAGTTAGGATTGCTCAGGAGGATTAAGAAAAGACAACTTTTACTACTAAATGGGGTAGTTTTTCCTATATTGTGATGCCTTTTGGATTGAAAAATGCACTTGTTGTATTCTCGCGCATAGTTGTTTAGGCATTCAAAGATTTTATTCACAACTTCTTACAGGTCTACCTAGATGATTGGACAATATATGGGCTTGTGAAAGATCATTGTGACAATCTGCGCTTAATGTTTGAACGGTGTAGAAAATTGAGTATCTCTTTGAACATCAAGAAGTGCATATTTGCTACACCATTTGGAATATTGTTAGGACATATAATCTGCAAGGAAGGTTTGTTGGTTGATCCAACTAAGGTTACAGTCATTCCAGGCCTAGAAGTGCCTACCAGTTAAAGTGAGGTACGCAGATTTTTAGGTCATACAGTATTATAGAAAATTAATCAAAGGGTATGCCAAAGTTACTGCACCCTTGGAAGAGTTACTGAAGGGGAAAGGTACATTTTATTGGGGAGAACAGAAGCAATGTGTGTGTGAAATATTAAAGGATAAACTTGTACTACCGTGCTCATTTTGCATTTTCCCTCATGGTCTGAACCATTTCATGTACACATGGATGCCTCTGGCATGTCCATTGGCGCTATGTTAGCTCAACTTGGCGAAGGTATTTGTCGATCATCCAATATGTTTTGCTAGTAGGAGGTTGACTCTACCGAACAAAATTATACAAGTACAAAGCATGAATCTTTTTCAATTATCTATGCATAGCACAAGTTTCAATAGTACTTGTTAGCAACCCCATTTGTGTTTTATATGGATCACATGGCATTGAAGTACTTAGTAAACAATCCGTCTTACAGGGGTGCATATGCGAGATGGGTACTCCTATTTTAAGATCTTGACTTCACGGTTGTGGTGAAGCCAGAAAAAGTAACTCTAGACCAAACCACTTATCTAGATATCACTCGGGAGAGGAAGCATGACAATTGAAGAAACCATGCCAAATGCACGCTTATATAGGTTACAACATGTGCCATCGAATTAGAAGACATTGTTTTCTTTCTACGGACTGGTGTGGCACTAGAAGGAATGAAGGCATTAGAAAAGAAATAGCTTGTTATACGTGTGACACCATTTATGTTAATCAGTGGTGACCTCTACAAGTTAGGTAGAGATGAAGTATTATGTCATTGTGTATTAGAGCATGAGCACAAGGAAATAATGGAAGAAGCCCAGTGTGGTATTTCAGGAGGCCATTATGCAGGTGATGCGACTGCCGGAAGATCCTATTTGTTGGATTATGGTGGGAGACATTGTATAAAGACTGTAAAGAATATTGTAAGGCGTGTGATCATTGTCAACGCCTAGGAAAACTAGGGAAAAGAGATGAGATTCCTTTAAGACCAATTACTAGTGCCGAACCATTTGAGAAATGGGCCATTGACTTTATAGGACCTATTTCACCATTGTGCGTAGGACTGGATCACGCTATATTATTACTTGCATAGATTATCTCACACGGTGGGCAGAAGCAGCACCTACAAAGGACTGTACAATAGCTAGGTTTTTATGGGAGAATGTTCTTACAAGATATGGATGTCCTTTAAGCTTGACAAGTGATAGGGGTACACACTTTTTAATGAGACAATCATGATCCTATTAGATGAGTTTATGGTTGCACACCATAAAACTACACCCTACCATCCTCAAGAAAATGAAACTATTGAGGCTTTCAACAATATTTTGAGCCAGACTTTGACAAAAATTTGTGATGTTGGAAGAAAGGATTGGGATGAAAAAGTGTAAGCTATTCTTTGGGCATATAGAATAACTTATAAGAGGTTGAACAAAGCCACACCATTTCAGCTTGGTTTTGGCACGAAGCCATTCTCCTATAGAATTTATGTTACCTTCTTTGTGCATTGTGCACGCTGGAGGTCTAGCTGATGAGCAATATTTAGAAGAGCGTATTGAGAAGATGATTCAACTGGATGAGTGACGAGCCATAACACAATGGATTCGAAGGTGAAAAGGCTAGGTAAAGAAAAGCATGGCATGCCGTAAACATAAGGGATAAGAAGCTTGAGATTGGACAAATGGTACTTCTTTATGACTCTAAGTTATTGTGCCATCCAGAAAAGTGAAGGTATATTGGTTGGGGTTGTATGTCATCACTTACATACTTGAATCAGTGCTTTCCAATTATAAGCACTTGATGGAACACGGCTACCCGGTTACTTTAACAGAGTAGTCAAGCCCTACTATAAATAGTACTTCTTAGTGTTTGTAATAAGGTAGTATTTCCTTTTAGATTAGATTTCCATTCTTTATTTCCTTCATTTGTCACTATGCTTTATTAATTTAAAGGTTTTTCTTGTGTAATAAGCGCGCTTGTGTGCATGAAGCTAATTACTATGTGAAGAATTTTTATGCAAAGGATTGCACATACTTTTAGTGTGGGGTGGTTGTAGTTATCCAAGTAAAAGACTGTGGGAATTGAAAGGTGAAAGGAATAAGCTGCTATGGTGTGATTTAAGTCAAAAGAAGATTGCTTCTCAAAGGTGACCAAAATGGAGATGAATGAAAGGACAATATAATGCGAGGTAAGCAGAGGCCATGATAACTACCAAGGAGAAGGTACAGTGATGAGGTACTCGGGCGCAAGGGTACACGTTGAAGAGAAGTTTGTGACCAGAGGGTAGGAAGGTGTGCTAGAAGGTTATAATTGGGGCACAAAGATGTACCGCGTGGAATGAATGAATTTGGTTAATGAATGAGAGGATATTTGGTAGGTGAAGGAGCAATAAATGCATCAAAATTTGAAAAAAATATATAAGGATGGGATGTAGATTCATTTTTACCGTTGTGACTAAGAGAATTTGAGAAAAGAGCTAAGTGCGAAGAGCCGAGTGATCGGTTTAAGGTGTGAAGGGTGTGAAACCAAGCGTGACAAACATATCTGTGTGAAAAGAAGCTTACATCCCCAGTAGTGAAGGGTTTGAGTGAAGCAAGGAGATAGAGAGGAGTTAGGGCACAAAGTTTCCACCTAGGGCATGATTGAATCGAGCTAAGGTTTGATTCGAAAGTTGCAAAGTTAAAGAGGAGACGATTGCAAGGTAGAAATGGCACCCAAGAAGGCATCTGCAACAACATCAAAAGGAAAGAAGAAGGTGGTCACCGAGGAGGAAGAGATGGCACCCAAAAGTGATTTTTTAGAAATGCAATATCCAGAAGGACTCATTGTCAACCAAGAATGGGATTCACCTATCAGAAAGAGAAAAGTAAGTGAATATAATCACATGACCTCAGAGAACAAGAAAGAACTTGATTCCTTGCTCATTACTAGGATGAACAAACATACGGCAGATGACATGCCGGTTTATGGTGATGTAAGTGAGAAGATTTTGAAGAGAATTGGGGTCTACCAATTATATGAGATTCCATATTTCAGCAAGTATGAGCCCTTGTATCGGTGGCTCATGAGCAGAGTGTGTGAGGAATTCTTCTACTTTATAGGACACAGAGTTAGAATCTCATCTGCACTAATCTCATTAGTTACAGGTTTGAAGGTCACAAGAGAGGATATAAATAATGATCTAACAGATAAATCTGTGATCTTAAAGACTAGATAGGAGTTAGGGTACCTGAAGGGTCCACGTAGTATGGATATAGAAAAATTAAAGAACTGTCCGGTTGTGTAAGTAGCAACACACCTTGTTACAAAGTTGAATGATTAGGAGCGGTGGTCACAAGTAAATACTATGTGGTTACACATTGCGCGCAAGATGTCAGAAGGAGCAATCTATAATATTGCATGCTACATTGCATAAAAATAGTCAAGGAAGCACGCACAGGAGGGAAGATTAGTTTTGGGGTTGTTCTACTATCACTAGTATTCATGGAAATTGGAGTACTAGATGGGCCAAAGGAAAAGGTATGGGAATACCCCATGGAGAATAAGTCACCAGCTGAAAGGTTCAACAAGTACCTATGTAAAGGGGCCATGATAGATGACGTAAAGAAAAGGGCAGAGAAATGGTATGACAGGCTTGTGCGTGGCATTTGGAGAAGAGTGGCACATCCCAAAGGACCTACCATTAATAGTAGGGAAACAAGTTCAGTTTGTTGTATATTAGCATTTCTACATCGTGCACTTCCCAATGAGAGATGGAGTCTGGAGCCCTTGGTGTAAATTACCTTACGCATTCACTGCAAGGTATTTCCAAGCATTTGTTCATAGATTCACAAACATGCGCCAACTGGTATTCAATGCAGATAAGGTAGATTGTGACTACCACATGTTGAGGAAGAAGTATGTGTATCCTGGAAGAAGTGCCTATACCGAGAGGATCATTTTGGAGGTGTTGAATACTAAGCCAATAAGTCTGGTTGTAGTAGATGTAGGGGCAACATTAGTGTATCTTCAGTTGAAGCCCAAGATGGAGAACAATAAGTATGTGGAGAATGAATTCATGCTACCAGGGCCACCGAAGGGTAAGCACACAATGGAAAACATACCGGTGCAAAGGCCCACAGAAGTTGTTGAAGTAGAGGGTGAAGAAGAGGAGCATGAAAATAGTGGAGGCTTGAAGCGTAGAAGAAAGTAACCTTATGATAGAGAAGAGTCACAAACGCATGAGCACTCCACCTCAAGGACATGATGAAGAGGAAGATACAGAGGTTGAGCAGGGGGAGCATAGGTTTAAGAAAGTGTTCAGATGCATAAGGAATCAAAGTGGAACCCCACAAATAGTAAGGAAATCACCTCATCTCTCCCCACAAGGAGACTGAACCAAAGAAGAGAAGAAAGTTGAAGTTGGATAAAGAAGCAGAGGAATTAGAGGAGAGTGAGTGTGCATCTCCGACCCCGCTGAGCAAGAAGATGAGCCACAGAATGAGGAAGAGCAAAAAGATGAAGAGATGAAGGATGGAGAAGAAAAAGAAAAGGAAACCTCTCGGATCCATGCATGTAACTGCTCAAGATGTAATGGGATAGGCTCCTAACCTTGAAGCTACAATTCCCAAGGGTCCTAGATCGAAGAGGATGAGTGGAGAGCACATTCCACCAGCCATGGGGTATGCAGAGGATGCAGGTAAAATTGTCCACACCCGCTTCCAGAGCACGATAGTACAAAAGGATTTATTTGGTTGGGAGCTAATGGATGAGGATATGGCGACTATGTGCACTTGAAAGAAACTATCATGGTCAATGCATACCCACATGGATGAGCCTAACTTTGATGTATGCGAAGATTCATGCGTTTAAGACAGATGATGAAGAAGGCAACCCAAGCTAGACATATGACAAGAGTAAAGCCTACTGTCATGTCGATGAGCAGTCAAAGCAATGCATTGGTGAAGGTTTCTGCTGAAGTTGCTAGAAGAAACATGGATAAAGCTGCAACAATCAGAGTGTTACGCGAGGAGCTAAAGACAAAGGATGCTAAGATAGTGCACATAACACAAGAGAGGGACTTGGCGTAGAAGAAGAATGAAGTATTTATCAGCTTCGTAGAGGAGATTGGGGATAATGTCATAAGAGCTAGGCCACACTTAGAGACCAAGGTACCATAGATGTTTCCCTTAGTGATACATTATGTAGGAAATTTGGTGGACCTGGTGCTTGAAGATGAACCTTTATGCATGACAGTGCCAAGGAATTCAGAGCAAGAGGCAGAATGAGAGAAAGCCTCAGTGATGCAAAAGATTACATCCTATGAGGGATAATGCAAGCGCTACAAGAAATATCAAGAAAGCAGACAAGTATTTGAATATATACACAGCTCCAGAGGTTCTTATTAAGCATAAAGACCCTAGAAGAAAACAATGAGGTCCAAAAAGCAATGAAGGATGAGACAATGGGCCTGCACATAAAGATTGTCAATGGTTAAGCGAAGCGTGAGGCCTCGGCGCAAGAGACAAGAGCCACACAAGTCTCGGTTGGAAGAGCTTGGGAAGCTCATTACGTAGAAGATGGATCTTCTAGAAGGAAGAATGGCCTCGATGTCCAAAGTGTTGTGTTGTTTTTGCAAAATGAAAAGGGGGAGATTACGAGGGATGAATGGATTCCATTGTTGTGGACATTCCGTAAAAGTAAAACAAGCACTCATTGAATGACAAGCCTGGAGGCTGAAATAAAGGAGGAGTATCCATAGTTGATGCTTTAAACTTATACGTAAGAGGCTGCCTCATAGCCTCATAAAACTTCCTTATTTATCTACATTCTTTCATTCTTATTCTTTCCATTCTTCTATTATTTACTTCAATTTTTGGAGATACCCATTGTTGGGACGACAATGAGATTAGTGTGGGGTAATTTTGATCAGAGAATACTTGTTAGAGATCACACAAGAATTCCGCACGAGAGAGAAGACCAGATCAAGGGCGCAGAGGGACAGGAAGAACCCGCACACGGAGGGAAAGTTCAACATTCAGGACTTAGCCGATTTTGAGTATGAAGGCCTATTTTTGGAAGATGGCATGCGGAACACACCAACGATGTAGAGACATGCACGCCACACATTGTCTATCTTTAGAGGATCGAATCAAGTGTTTTGCATGGAGATGAGATAAGAATAGGATTGTCACTTTAGTTAACTATAAGAAGTCTATAGATAACACACTTGCATGTGTGGCTATGCCTATAAACGATGCATGGCTATTAATAGCATGCAACCTATTTCTGGAATAGATAAGTGGTAAAGGGCAAGTCCCCACCCTATATATATATATATATATATATATATATATATATATATATAGATATACACAAGGAGAGATGGATGTATGAAGGAATAGAGATATGCACATATGATTGGATTACTGTATCATATCCATGCACGCATTGGTATAGATTTCCATTATTGTAAGGAGATTCTGTGTTTATTAATAGATGAAAGATATTAAATGAACCTAAGTGTCATTCCTGTGTGTAATTGAGTAGTGCATGTTCTTGATTCAATCATGACTATTGTTTAAGCTTGTTCTTTCATAAATCTGAATATGGCATGCATTGTAGAATGATGGATTAGTTAGGAATCTATATGTTTCTTCCTTCATCATGCAAACATCCTGCTACAACAACCCTAAAGAGGGACCTAATACCTTTGCGCGCTTCGAGTGAGTGCTCAATCTAGGGCCGAGTGATGTGCCAACGCGTCTAGGGTGTTATCCGGTAAATTCTAGGCCGCATCAACTAGAAAGAGACAAAAAGTGGTGGGAAAGTTTAAGAAGGACTGGGGTGCCCATGGTGGGACCAAGGTGCGCTATGGGAACCCCATTACTAGCTTGGGAACCCTACTGTGGCTAAAATGGTGAAAGATGATAAAAAATGACTAGGCATGTGTGTAGTGAAGGTCGGGAATGATGATAGAAATCAAATAAAAATGGCCAAGAGATGGGGGTTAATTAGTACTTTCTTCACTAAAAAGCCCTCTAAACAGTATGATACCAGGACTAACTAATGTGTAAAGTGCATGATTTTATGTTTACAAGCCCAATAAGGCACGAAATTTGTAGAACTTGATAGAAGACAATGACTTTATGAAGATATTTGTAACTTGATCTTTAGTAATACAGAACTTGAGATCAATATCACCATTCAGGACTTTCTCTCTAATAAAGTGCATATGAACTTCAATATGTTTAGTCCTTTGATACCGAACTAAATTTTTAGCAAGAACAATGCAACTTTGGCTGTAACATAGAATATTAGTTCTCCCTTTGAAACCCATAAGGTGTCATCCAACAATATTTTCAGCCACATTGTTTCCTTTTAGCTTCCATAACACTTTTGTACTCTGCTTCAAAAGAGAATAGATAGACAATGTTGGTTGCTTCTTCTACTTCGAGTGATGGCACCTCCAAAATTAAAAACATATCCGTAAGTATACTTTCTATTTGCAACACCACCAACATGATTAGAATCAAAATAGCCAAATAATTGAGCATTAATAGAAGAAGAATAAAACAAACCATAATTAATTGTTCCTTTAATATATTTCAAAATTATTTTTCCATTTTATAGTGATCCTCATAAGGACACTACATAAATCTTGAAACTAATCCTACTGCATAAGAAATATTAAGTCTAGTAATAGTTAAATAAATTAGACTACCAACTAGCTATCTATATAGAGTAGGATCAAATTTAGCACACACTAGGTTTGGGATCTAATTTGACACCAACTTCAATAGGAATGGAAACATGCTTACAATAAATCATATTAAATATTCTAAGTAAATTCTCAACATACTAAGATTGAGATGCAACAATAGACTTATGATCTTGAAATATAACCATGCCAAGAAAATGATTTAGAAAACCTAAATCAGTCATATCAAAATGTTGTTTTAACCTTTCTTTGATTCTAACAATTAAATTTCTATCATTGCTAGTAATCAAAAGATCATATACATATAAGACAATAATGATAATATGATTATTTTCAATCTTAACAAATAGATCATTATCAAAACAATAGTTAGAGAATCCAAGATCTTGAAAGAAACTGTTAATTTTAGCATACCAAGCTCTAAGGAGCTTGTTTAAGACCATACAAATACTTTTTGAGCTTACAGACATAACGATATTTACCAGTTCTTCAAAATTTTAGGTCAAGCATGTAGATTTCTTCTTTAAGTCACCATTTAAAAATGTATTTTTAACATCCATTTGGTGAATCTCCCAACCATATTGGGAAGCTAATGCAAGAAGAATTCTAACAAGTGCTCATTTTAGCTACATGAGAAAAAGTATCAACATAGTCAAGACCATGTTTTTAAGTGAAACCATGAGCTACCAACCTTGCCTTAAATTTGTCAATTTCTCCTACAGAGTTATACTTGATCTTGTACAACCACCTAGATCCTACAATGTTTCTCTTAGAAGGAGGAGGGACAAGTTCCCAAGTATTATTTTTAATTAAAGCATTGTATTCATCTTTCATAGCCTGAATCCATCTATCATCTTGATAGAATTCTTCAAAATATTGTGGTTCAACCTCATAGAGGGTCATCAAAGCATGATAAGAATGTTGACTACGAGTTACCTTTCTAAGACTAACAAGATTAGACTCCTTAACTAGATTGTGAGCCTATTTAAGAACATTAGGATGCAAGAAATTTTGAGATGATTCACCCTCAATATCCATCATATCTAGATCAGGATAATCAACCTCTTGAACTTTTGTTTCCATAATGTTAGGAGAAAGATTATCAAACTCTATCTCGTAAAATGCAGAAGGTTCATGAGAAACATCACATAATGTCTTTTCTAAGACTTGAACATTTATGTTTTCAACAATGTCATGCTTGAAAGGATCATAAACTCTTAATCCTTTAGTTTGACAACCATAGCCAACAAAAATACAAGAGTAAGAGGTTGGATCAAGATTCTAATTAGGATTACTATTTTTAATATAATGAGTAGACTTATGATTCTTAGAGAAAAATGTTTGAGAAGCAGCCTATTTTGAATCAAAATTCTCCATTACACACTCTTCTTGAATTAAAAAAGAAGACAATGTGTAAATTAGGAAGATCAGTCTCATTATGATATTTATAATTAAGAATAGAGATATAGTTTCTGAACTTTTCATGAATGTTAATCTGAATTATAAAGTACATAATCTTATCTTGAAACAATTCACAGTTACAACCATCTAATTGAGCTTTAATGTTCTTAATTTTAGCTAAATAATTAACTATTTTCTCATCCCCTTTCATAGGAGTTGTAAACAATTCCATAATTAGCTTAATTATATTTGACATGTGACTACCTTCATGCATGGTTTCTAATTATTTCCATGCATCTCCAGGCGAGTCCATATGACCTATATGTATCAAAAATTCATCTTTTATGCTTTGTAAAAGGATGGACAAAGCTCCTGTGATCTCTAAGAGAAGGAGATAAGGTTTTCAGGGGTTTCTTGTCTTCCAAAGTGGGTCGCTTCTCCGCACTACCATAAACAAGCTTTTAATCAAATTCTCCAAATGCTATAATTTGTTCCATTCGATAACAAAGACTTATCCAATGAAAAACTAGTAGAACTAGCCATTTTTAATTCTCATACGACACTACAAATGAATTCAGCTAAATTTGAATCAAAGAAGCTAAACAAAGACAAGAAACTAGCTACATATCTTTTTATTAGATATATGTTTGCAAGTAGATTAGTAAGAAACCGAAAAACATGTCGTAGAGAAAAAGATATAATTTATTCAAATTTGGAATCCGCGGTACAAAAAATGTTGAATGAAGAAAATTAGAAAACCCACGGTACAAAGGATATTTGAAACCCACAATATAAAGAAAATTTAAAAATCCATGCCACAAAGAAACTTTGAAAACTCGTGACACAATGAAGTTAAAAAATGTGGTACAAAGAAATTTGAAATTTCGTGGCACAAAAGGAATTTTTATACCCATGAACGAAGCAAGATATGACACATGTTGAATAACAAGATAAAGTAATATGACATGTTTTAGATTTCTAGAAAATTCTAAAGCAAATCCCCCGATTGGACGTGAAGTCCCTAGAATTTAATCAAAACGAATAGATTATCGAGTCCGTAATAGGGTCGATAAGTCAACTGAAATATGGGGCAAAATATATAAACTATGACACCATGAAAAACTAAATACACATGTCATTAATTTATTAGTTAGAATATTTTCACTCGACACAATGCAAACAATATGTGAAAGAAAATTTTAGTTAAACAAAGCCACTTATCAACAATATAATGACTGATAAAAGACACTTGGTGGCTTTCCACCAAACTTTAAATAGATGGCTCGAGTGGACTTAAAGTCACCAGAATAAGCCAAAAATAAAATAAAGTTCGGGTTTGAAATAAAATGACAGATGTCACAATCTTAGTGGCTAAGCCAAATCAAAGACTAACATCCCTAAAGACAGAGTTTGACACCTACGAAGACTGACACAATAGAAAATTAATATACATGTTAAAATTCAATTGGTTTGCTCTTTGCGATTCGACAAAAAGACCAAGGCAAAAATTGCATACACGTGGAGCCTTTTAAATGGATCACTTTTCACAAGTCTGACAAATGCAAAAAGGTGGCAAAATCTAATTGGATAATCCACTACCACAATTAGAAGGACTGAAAAATGTGAAATGTGAAGATACTTGGAGAAATTCTATTGGCTCAACCTTCACATATATAAGAAGAAAGAAAATAAAATACTGACAATGTGAAATACGAAGATACGTGGAGCAATCATATTGGCTTGGATTATGCAAAGACATAAAAACTAACAAAGGATTGAAAATGTGAAATATGGAGCAATCTTATTGGACCGTATTTCACAAAGAAAAAATAGAAAACAAAATCCTGACAATGTGAAATATGAAGTGACTTGGAGTTTTCTTATTGGATCGAATTTCACAAATGACAGAGGAATAATAACTTAAGTCAAACATAAAAAAATACGTGAAATCCTTTATTTGATTGTGTTTCACGAATATCAATCAAATAAACAATAAAAATGACAATGTGAAGCCTTCCGATTGTCTTGGGCTTCGTAAAAACAAAAAGTCTATTAAAACCGATAATGCGAAGTCGATGGGGCAAGATGATTGGATCGAGCTTCAGTAATAACATAACTTCATAGAAAATGAACAGATTTATTGAAACCTGGAAAAATGAAGCCACGTGGGAATAAATGATTAGATTGGGCTTCAAGAACATAGATCTAGCAAAAACTAAATATTTATAAATTCGGGAGGATTTAAACGCTCTAAATTAACTAGATCTAAAGAAATATTTTGGATCCATGATCAAAAATATCCTAACAGCCTATAAACAATGTGAAAAACTTAAAACAAGCTCACAGAGACGATGGATTTAAACCTGAAAAATAATGAAACTAGGTACGGAAACACAGATTTAAGCATACAATTTCTCAAACATGATCTAACCATTAATTTAACCAAAAATTTTTTAAATAAGGTGGGAATCCAAATTTTAAACCTGATTAGCTTGAAGATGACTTTGTGAGAAACTAGGGCTTCGTAGATTCGTAAATAAAATCCAAGCTTCTTCACTCTAGGAAATTAAAAAAATCCCAGATCAATCTTGCACACACATAATCACCATCTCGATGCATTATTAGGATTTATAAGGAATGACTAATAGACTGTTTATAAATCCATAATATATGTTTCCTAAGATTATAGATTATGACATACAAAATACATAATGTAATAACAAGAGATCAAGTAAATAGTAGGAAATAAAAGAGATAAAAGACACATGGTACTCGATATGCCTAGAGTCATTATGTGTTGGCTCACTTGTAAAGGGACTTGTATCGGTTTACACCAGAGGAGTAAGATGGTGGGATTGGTACTATTACACTATTACACATATGGGAATATGAGAACATCACGCTTATGACGCTCCCGAGTGGACCACAAGTAGATTAGGCGTGACTTGATATCTTTTTGCTAGATGGGTTGGCACGAAGAGTCAATGGTTCAATACCACGACATATAGATCAATTTTATATTATATGGGGCCAAGTGCAAAGTGACATGGAGGCCATCTAAGGACTATGATGGATAAACCGAGGATCATATTGAGTTGTGGTGTATTTTTCATACCATGTAGTTAGAGGACAAGTTTCTCAAAGTGGTTGAGCTCTTTCAATATTTGTAAGTCGAATAAGAGTTGGAGTGAATACCAAATGAACAGTTTTGAATAATCTTCAATCATATTATTCATACTCAATACATTCTCCATTACATACTTCCATATATATAAGAAATAGCTTTCCTAAAATATAGGATTTTAGTCATTGAGTCTAGTTGTTATCATTGATTACAAAGTCCATTGATGGAAAAGGGTGTCATAGTGTCATGTGAGTCTCCATGAGGTGTAAGTAAAGGTCAAACATGAAGGTTGATTTGTAGTGTCTTGGATTGGTGATGTTCTATGGTGTTCTGGGAGCATGGTCTAGTAAGTATGGTCATGGTATGTGAGTTCCAAAGTTGGTTTAAGGTCTTCATGAGATAATTCATGGTCCATATGATGTGTAAGAAGTGTCTATGTGTTTGTAATGAGTCATCATGGTCATTTCATGAGTTTTTATGGTTGAGTTAGGTTATTCTAGGCATATTCTTAGACCTAGAACATGTTAGTATGGTGGCATGGGATTTGGAGCATGAAATTCATGGTCAAGCATGGTTAAAACATTGTGACATTGCATATTAGGTTTATGATGAGTTTTAGGTCATATCTCAGTGTGTTGATGATGTTTCATGGTCCTTGTGAAGTAAGACAGTGAAGACAAGCCAAGTAATCATTGGTAAGTCGTTGTGGTTGGAATGTTTCAAGATTATTAGAGCATGAATGAAACTTGGGTCATTTAAAAAGGTATCCATTATTCTTTAGGTCAATTTTTAGGTTAAATTTTTGAAGACAAAGCAATATATGATTTTTTTCCAAAACTAGGTTTTCAAAGGTGTGTTTTTGTGCTAAAAGGTAACCTTCTGATGCTTATTGTGGACTGTATGTTTTGCATGGGGACCTGAGCTCTTTGTCATAGCTAATTAGGTCATCTATGAATATTTTACAAGAATAATGAGGTAGTTTTATTGTCACATTTTTATGAACAATTGTTAAGAAGGTAAACATGTTTGAAACCCTCTTAAAACCCTAGCTAAGCAACGAATTGGAGGAAAATACTTGTAGTGACCCAATTTTGATTGTTTTGGAAAAAGTGATGATTGGATGTTATAGATGAATCCTCCATCTATATCCATGATGCAATGTTATTGTTGAGTTGTCATTGATGCAAAAGGTACATTAATGAAAAATTAGTATGGAGAGCTAGAGGAAACTTGGAGTGAGTCTAACAAGGCAGGACATGACAAAGCATGAGAACACCTAATGGAGACTTGACTTCTTGAGGATCCGATGGCTTATACAAGCAGGATGATTATGTGAGGACATGTCAAGATGATATCCTAGATGGTTGATCAGGTATGTGATAAGGAAATACAATCAACATGGTGAATACAAGGGTGCATGAGTGGAATTGGTATGACTAGCTCAGTCTAGTAGGCCTAATCCCTAAACCTAGTTAGGAAGGTGACCTATAATTATGAATTGAAGGTAGGAGAATGATGGTGAATCATGGAAGAGGCATGAAACACATGATATGACATGTTTGAGGGGATACATGATGAAGAACAAGAAAAACATGATGAGTTATAATGTAAACTAGCTCAATTAGACCTTGTTCAAGTATCTAAAATGGGTGTATGAAGAAAAAAAGACTATGGCAGGTAGATTCAAGCATGAGAATGATGTAGGGACATTGTAGAGAGGTGTAAAATGATCTTTCAAGACATAATTCAATCTTTGGAGGTATGTTTGGGGTCATATTCATGACCATCCTTGAGGACAAGCAAGTTTAGCATGCACAAATGATGTTGGTCATAATGGTACAAGTGAATTTATGAGAAATGAGCATTAGGACATGTGAAGGGACCTATCATAGTGTTATGGTCCGAATTTTAGGAAAAAATAAAGAATAGCTTTTGAGTTATGAAGGTTTTAGTAACATCGAGCTCTCATAATGCATTCTTCCACCTCGAGAGTAAACTTTGAAGACCTCGAAGGTATGTTAAAGTTGTGCATGGTATCCTAAGCCTTTTAACAATGTTAGAGCATGTAGTCTAGCATAATTTACAAGTAGAACGAGGTTAATTGATGGCATGAGCTTTATGAACAAATTTTAGCAAAGTGGAAGTCACTCAAAACCCTCCCCAAACCCTCATAATGGAAAAATAGGAAAATATGAGTTGTTTGAGCATGAAATGACATGGGTAAGATAATTTAATGATCTAAGCATGTAAATAATCCTTCAATCACACTTCTGCATTGGTGGCATGTTCCAGGTCTACTTTTTTAGTATAGAAAGACCCCTGCTTTGAAGAAAATTATCATTTTAGTCATGTATAACAAAGGTTAAGATTTAAATATTCATGTGGAAGCATGTATAAAGAGTGTCCTTGATGTACATGAAAATATCCAGGTGAGTTATGTGGAAAGTTTTGATGAACAAGGTCAATTTAGGTCTCCTACCACTAAGGGCTAAGCATGCCAAAACCAACAAGTTGTGTGAGTGAGAGTTTTGATGAAATAACATGATCTAAAGTATAATATGAGCATGTACATGTGGTATATGTCCAAAAAAAAAAAAATTAATCCATTAAGATGATGAGGTGAAGTGTTTTCATGATCTAGTTCAAATGGTCCAAAACTATATTTTTAGGACAATTAAGAAGGCTTGGGAAATGAGCTTGCAAACTTGGTTTTCTCCACTCAACCCATGCAAGAGTGTGATTGATAATGGATTTTAATTTTTGTTTAAGTATATATGCAATGGTATTCCCCGAAAGTGAGTTTTAGTATATTTGATGCAAATAAATGTAAGATTGGTTTTGGAGCTTGTGAACTAGTTTGAGTTATCCTTAATATTCAAGCACATTTGATATCTAGGACCTGAGATGGAGTAAGATATGGACTTGATGAGTTTCTCAACATCAATACCATTCTGTAAATGTATCTTAGAAGTCATGATAAGCTTAAGAGGTTAGTAAAATTTCTCAATCTTGAAGATGGCTTTCTAGTGCATACAAATTTGCTAAGTCCATTGCCCAAATCTACATATCATGAAGAACATGGAGAGGATAGTGTCACTCAAAACATATGAAGGTGATATAAAAATCACATAACTCCATATCAAATACTTGAGAAGTATTAAAGGCTCATGCATCAATTTTGATGAAGCATTATTTGACTATATTTTTGGAGAACATGTAACTAATCACACAAATGAGATATCCAATGGAGTTTGAAGGTGAAATGATGAGGTATGAAAAATGTAAAGGGGTTAAGGAGTAAGAGGAGAAGTATTGTAATGTAAATTAATGCTTACAACACTTGGCACAAGTCACATTTAGATACAAGACAACATTTGTACGTTGGAGAATAGGACAAAAAGGACCTGACATGACAATTATAAATTAGGTCTACAGAGGTTAGAAAGGAATTTTCACAAGATAATTTAGATGGTCAGGGATTTTAGAGGATTATTGTGATCATGATTTAGATTAGAACATCTCGACAAGTCCTGAAAAGGCAATATAGGTAATCGACCCTATGACAAAGATAATCATTACATGAGAACAATTTGACATGAAGTCATCTTCCTTTCTTTGTATGAGTTGAAAAGTGATGTAGATGAAAAGGTTTATAGAAGTTGAAGTGCAATAGTCTTTTGAGGAGTCTTCCTTGATAATATAAGCAAATTATTGTGCATGAAAACTCGGCTAATGTAGACAAAGCTTATGATAAGATGTGAGAGCTAGTTGAGTGAAGGGGCATGAAGTATGAGAATGAGAACTTAATGATCATGTTGTGAACAAGCTTGATGACATGAAAGGAAAAATAAAATCAAGGAGTATGACTTCATGAATAAGGTTGTTGTAGTAGTATGAATACATGTTGAGGAGGTGCTTGATAGTGTGATTCAAGGTGTGGAGCATGACAAGAGGGTATGTGTGGAAGAAGCCTTGTATGATAGTGCTTTGTAGCTGATCAGGAAATGAGAATACATTTGAATTATGAGGGTGAAGAGAGAAGATATAAGAGATTATTTAGAGGTCACAACTTTTTGTGTAATACAACCAATTAATAATGACCAAAACATTGTTAGAATCCCGAGTTTTGCTTAGCAATTAGGAGTTGAAACTTCCTTGTGAGTTATAGATTCGAGAAGGTTAAGTTGTAGTTTAACTAAATTGATTGGGAGTTATAGCTTCCATGCATATAGAATATTTCTAAAGGTTAAGTGGTTGCTTGACTAAATTAAGGAGTTGTAGCTTCAAGTTGAGTGGATACTCAACATTTTAGATCTTTGTAATCTTATAGACAATTTGTCTAGCTTTCGCACCGATTTCAATGGGTTTTTCTAACTTGAAGTGTTTCCCACATTATATTTGGTATTCATATGTGTTTTCTTACTTCATGCTCATGTTTTAATGTCATTAGTATCTCATGGTTATTGATGATCTAGATTGAAAAAATTACTAAGTTTGTGAAGAGTTTTCAAAGTCAGAAGTCGTTGATTCACCCCCTCTCAAAGTGCCTATATTTTCCCAACAATTTGTATCAGAGTAGGTCTTCTTAGAACAAGTTTAAAAACTTAAGAGGATATCCTTGAATCAAAATCATGGGTAACCTAGATGAAGCAATTCTAAAAAGGAAGGTTGAGATTTCTTAGTCCCGATTGATGGATCAAGAAGGTAATCAAGCATATGGAAGCTAATCATGGCCAAGCCCTCAAAGAGATGGAATCTATAGTTGAAAGTGTGTCAAAATATCTGAAGGACAAATAATATGCTTTCCTTAGACATGAATAAGAATTGAGAACCTTGAAGGTTGAATTAGAAGATGCAAACAATAGATTGAAAATGTATGGAAAGTTGGAGAAGAGATCTGAAGTTATGGATGGAATTCTAGATAGTCAAAGAGCATCAGGAGACGAGATATGACTAGAATTCAAAGGAGATCCTATGAAAAAGTGTGAAGAATAAAAGGCTAGTCCTATTAGACAAGAAACCATGAAGGAGGCCAAGGAGATATTATCAAGAAGGTATAAATAAATTAGATAACCAAATACATCCATGTATGAAAGAAACTTTAATGGCTATTACTTTTCTTGTCATAATTTTGGACATAAAGCTAACGAATGTAGAAATCATGTCATGGATGAACATCCATGGAGAGATTATAGAGATGAGTACTCAAGGAACATCACTTGTTTCAACTATCAAGAAAAGGGACACACTACCAAATATTGCTTAGATGAACCATCTAGTCAGTTTGGAGAGAAGAAGACTCAAGAGGTATGAACAAGATAATATGCTACAATTGAAATAAGGTTGGGCACTTTTATAAGAATTTTCATGTTCATAAATATACCAATGTTGGGTGGAATCTCAATCCACGTCAATCTAGAAGCAAGAGTAATGTTGTTTGTTTTAGTTTTCATGAACAAGGACATTTTGTAATACATTTTCATCTAAATGAAAATTATAAGAACACCAAAAAACTTCATATGCTCAAAAGGCAAGGAAAACTCGGTATTTAAAATGAAGACTAATCCTAAGAATGAGTCACCATATCCGAGAAAGCCATTGGAAAGAATAATATGAAGTACATATGAAAGGTCAAGGAAGTCAATTCTAGATTTGAGGAAGTAAAGAATGATAAGAAAACAACATGGGTAGTGGATGAAGAGACAAGGAAATCAATGAAATTCATAGGTGAGGAAATTTCATGCAAGGCATAAAAAATTGATGATCAAGCCAAGAAGAAAGTGGACAATCCTAACAAAATCCAAGAAGAACTCTTATCCCTAGCCATGATAGAAAAAATGTATGAGATGCATCATGCATGTTTTTCAAGAATCCAATCAAGAAGAAGATATAGGAGATGGAGTTATCACACCTAGAAGTGCATCCAAGAAGATTGATAAGGTCTCAAGGGAAAGAAGAGAAAGGATAGAGTCATCATGTTTCTTTGATGACAACCCATTGTTACAAGGCGATTTAACAATCAAAGTGTGCCTTCTCTAGGATTATAGAAGGCATGTTATTGGAAGTGAGTTATCATAAAAGAAGCTAATCAAGGTCTTCATAATATTTTAAATGTATGATCAGTCAAAAGGTATGCTTGTTCAATCTCTTTCTTAAGGTCTAGATGCAAGTTTGATCTGTGCAAGGGTCCTTAAGGTCATAGTTGTTCATTCATATAAAGAAAAATGTATCCATACTCTTATATAACATGTTAAAGTTTGTATTGATTACTTGGAGGTCTTACTTGATTATTCAAGCAAAAGAAAAGTGTGTTTCATGTCATTTGGTCTATATTGCCTTATCTAGTTGACGTTGCAGAATATGTATTTTTACCATGCCTTAGTACAAGGATGTCAAGTGTATTATAACAATCATGATAGTATTATAAGAAAATTGATGTTCTCCATGTTGAATTTGAGTAAATGTCCAAGGTATGGTGGTTGAACACCTCTCATAAGGCCTCTATGCTTGCTTATTTAGTATAAGATCTTGCTTGAATTTCAAAGTAAAGGAAAGTATTCTAAGTTCGTGTCCTGGTATAAGTGACTCCCAATTAACTCATCAAGTGTGTCATAGCAAGTAAGGTCCACAAAGTACATCTAGGTTCTTCAAGTCCTATGTTCAAGGAAGAGAACACAATCAAATCTATTTGATGCAAATAAGGAAGAAGATTGCATTTCAAAAGGCCCATCTACAAAGTGCTTCTCGAAGAAGAAGATAGATGTTCAAGTGTCTTAAGCTTATGAATATTGTGTATAGCAGCATGAAAAGCATTCATGAGGTGAAATTGTGCCATTCATTGTTTCATATCATTATGAGAAGCAAAATTCTAGCTCGAGTCCGAGTCCGAGCATGAGGAAAATCAGGTAACAATGTTTTGTCAAGTATATTAAAGTTTTTGGAAGCTCAAGGAGTGTCTAAATGAGTGAAATTTAAGTGTTTTACCCAAGCATTCATGTCAACCCTACAAGTCTAAGCTAAGTGTCAAATTCAATCCCATAAGTTTTTCTCTCGTGTCAAGTCTAGAAGAGATTGTAGAATGTGGTTATAGCATGTGAAAGATGAAGATCATGTTGTCATCATTTTAATCGTCTATGAAGTCAATGGTATTCAAATGGTGTTTCTAAATCATTCATTGAGGTGTGTATAAAATTCATCGTATGATTTTAATCCAAGTAGAATTGACGAGTGTTCCCAACTTGTGTAGAAATGAAGTTTTGTCATGTTGTATCAAGTAAAAAGATGCTCAAAATGTTATATGTGTAAATTCTAGGAACTCATGATCAAGAATTGGGGCCAACTCATCAACATTAGTTTGAATATCAAATCTATAGGTCCTGTCTCAATCAAGTCTCAGTATCAATTCATGTCTTAGAGTTTGCATGAGGGTTTAAAACTTTGTCTCAATCATGTAAAGGTGAAATTATGATGAAATTTTAGTGTGGTGAAGTCCAGTTAATGTTGTAAGATTTGTAGTCTTCAAAGTGATGCAAAAATGATCAAGTGTATAGATGGTTATCACCCTAAGAAACATTAAATAGTTCATGGTCACTTTGTGAGAGCCGTCATTTTCTCGATAGAGAGAGGTACAAAGGTCCGAGTGATAATGTATCAAAGAAATATGGTCTCAATGATATTCCAACATTTGAAGAAGTGTTAGAACTCATTTTCAGTGTAAGAATGAAACCTAAAAAGACTATAAAGACAAAAGATGATTGTTTCAACTGTGGGCAAGGTTTCAAGATTGTAGGTGGTTACAAAGAAGCCTAAAGTGAAGCCTATAATAGAACTTAGAGTACCAAAGAAGTTATGAAAGAAAACATGATTGAAATGAAGATATGTATGCTAATGAAGTCATATAGAGACCACATGAAGGTTCAAAACCATGAGGTATGCTATAGAGATGGTAAAATGGGTCATGCTTGTAGATGACAATCTATGGTCTTTTTTAACGAATTCAAAAGGTCAAGAGAGGCAACATGACTGATACATCACACATGCTTAGATTTAAGATTCTACTCATGTCAAAGCTTCATGAAGATTATGCATGAACACTTGAAGGTGGCACAACTCTTATTTTATCCTCAAGCAAATACAATCTTGAAGGAACTTAAAAGTGATGACATAGTGTAAGTTTGAGGAATCACATTGATACTTTGCATTGATATATGAGATGGAAAATGAGCTAAAATTCCTATTATCCATAAGAGAATGACACTAAGAGGGTTTTAGAACTAATAAAATTGAAGAATTCTCCATCACAAGGTGTTGCGGTTGTTGTAAGTATGAGACAGAGACCTACTGTGTCCGATAAGGCATCATGAAGAAGAAAATTTTGAGATTGGTCTTGGGTAAGCTTGTTAGGTGTTAAGGAGGCTAGATAAACATTAATTAGTGAGGTGTGTAGGTAATTGTAATGGGGAAATTTTTTTCAGAAACATTGGTTGAATAAACATAAAATAAGAAAAAGAGCATCAAGTGTGGTTTTAGGACTGTGTGAATAATGTTAAGTCATTTTCATGACATAAGATCAAGAAATGAAGGCTTAGTATTTCATAGAAGTCATATATAAATGGTATAACCTCGGGGGAGGAAGAAAGGAGAGTTTGATGAGATGAATGCTCTTCTACAAGAAGACAAAGTTGGTCTAAAATGCTTGAAAGTTCAGTTTAAGGACCTAAGACCTAAATAATGCTTCGTAATAAGAATATAACAAGATCAAGCCTAGATTTGAGTTTCTAGATTCAAGATAGAAATATTCATGAGTAAGGAGAATTTTATCACTCAAGTATCATGTTGTTGGAATGTGTAAGTGTCATGAAGGTATTCTCTCAAGGGAAGTAATAATGAGTTAAATAAATGGTGAAGGCCAAAAACTAGGTCAAGGAAGAAGAAGCAATGTAGTGAGCTTGGAGTGATGAGTTTGGTTGATGTTTCCAACCAAAATGGGTTTCAAGTAATCTGATGAAGGAGAAGACTAAGAACTAGAGGCATGCACTTTTTCATTAATGCAAAAAGAGGGAGAAGAACGATGAGGTTTTGCCATCAATGACAAAGGCGAGTTTGTTGGCATGTGATTGTTGAGTTTTCATTGATGAAAAAGGAACATTAATGAAAAATCAGGATGAAGGAGAGCTAGAGGAAGCTTGGAGTGAGTCTGAAAAGGTAGGACAAGACAAAGCATGAGAACACATGATGGAGACTTGACTTCTTGAGGAGCTAATGGTTTGTACAGGCAGGATGATGATGTGAGGAAATGTCAAGATGATATCCTAGATAGTTGAGTAGATATGTGATGAGTAAATACAACCAACACACGGTGAATACAAGATTGCATGAGTGGGAATTGGTATGACTAGCTCAGTCAAAGAGGCCTAGTTAGCAAGGTGACCTAGAATGATGATTTTAAGACAGGATGTTGATGGTGAAGCATGGTAGAGGCATGAAACATGTGTTAGGATATGTTTGAGGGGCTACATGATGAAGAATAACACATGCATGATGCTTTATAGTGTAAACTAACTCAATTAGGCCTTTTCAAGGACCTAGAATGGGTGTATGAAGAAAAACAGGCTACAAAAATCCAAGTTAAGATTGAGAAGGATGTAGGGAATTATAGAGAGGTGTCAGATGATGTTTCAAGCCATAATTCAATATTTGGAGGTATGTTTGGGGTCATATTCATGATTGTCCTTGAGGACAAACACATTTAACATGCACAAATGATGTTGGTCATGAAGGTACATGTACATTTATGATAAACCAAGCCTTGATACATGTGAAGGGACCTATCATAGTGTTATGGTCCAAATTTAAGTGAAAAAAATAATTTCTTTTGAGTTATGAATGTTTAGTAACATCAAGCTCTCGAATGCATTCTTCCACTTGAGAGTAAAATTTGAAGACCTCAAAGGTATGTTAAAGTTGTGCATGGTGTCCTAATACTTTTTCTAGTGTTAGAGCATGGAGTCTAGCCGAATTTGCAAGTGGAATGAGGTTAATTGATGACTTGAGCTTTATGAACAAATTTTAGCAAAGTGGAAGTCACTCCAAACCCTCCCCAAACCCTCCCAAACCCTCATAATGGAGCGATGGGAAAACATGAGTTGTTTGAGCATGAAAGGACCTCGGAAAGCTAAGTTAATGATATGAGCATGTAAAGAACTCCTTCAAGCACACTTTTTCATTTGTGGTATGTTCCGTGTCCGGTGTTTTTGTTAGTGTAGGATTTATTTTCCTTGCTTTATTTGTATCATCTTACTTGGGATATTCCACCTCACTTGGAGTTTCCCTACACTTATGGGATATGTTTGCTTAGGTGTGAACTTGACTACACTATTCTAGGTGTTGGTTACCACTTGACTACAATATTCTAGTTGTTGGTTACTAATTGACTACGCCATTCTAGTTGTTGGTTACCACTATTCTAGGTGGATATTGCCATGATTCTCGGAGGAGGTTACACATTCACTTCCTATATGTACATCTCTTACATTATTCTATTCGATTGTATTGAGTTAGAGATATTTATGTGTTATTGCAATTATCTCTCTTGTATTTTCATAATTTGCAGTCTTATATGTTTGTATTGTTTTGTCTTGGAAAAATTCACATGTGCATTCTTCGAACCAGTAGATTTGTGATGCTTCTCTAATATGGTATCATAGACGAGATGATATTGAGCTTGTCTAGTTATTATTCTGCAAATTTATTTTCATTTGAGATCATTATTTGCAAGTATTTGGGTGTTATTTGGTGCTGGTTTTGCCTAGTTTGTGGGTATATAGCCTATTTACAAGCTTATGAGGTTTACAGGCCCGCATAATGCATATACAATTCTGGAGATTGATTTTTATAGGCCCTAAATCATTGTTGCAGGATCCATGGAAGATTTATCCTGATCTAAGTGGTTTCAAACATGTGAAAGCTTTTTTTACCCGTGGTAGTGCTTTGCATGCATGTTTAGACTTGCAAAGGGTGTGTTTATGATCAAGAGGAGTTTTGGAGGTGTAATAGAGTTTCTAACAGCCCATACACGCATTGCCGATATAGATTCAGTCATTTTTTTAGTCTCACAACACTGTTGTTTGCTACACTCGGATGTGCAACAATTTAAGGGCCACGGTGAAGATCTTCTTGATCCAATGTGGCTGCAGTTTGTGTACAGTAAAAAAATCCATCAAAACCCACCTCCTTCTTTTGCTAAAACTATATTTAAGTGAAAAACTACATTTCATGTTTAGTGCAAATTGATTTAAAATAGGGCTTATTTACGGGAATAATTATTTTGAAAACTTTTATTGGTAACTCGATATCGAGAGCCACTTTTTGAAAAAGTTAAATATTTTTTATTTCCCAAAGCATTAGACCTATTTATTTTATAAAACAAACTAACTTATAAAGTGCCAAATTTGGGGGCTACCTAATATAGTTTTAGGGCGTGTACTGTGTGTTTGACATTTCTTTCTTTCCACACATTTCATTGTTATCTGTAACAAACTCCATTATTTTTCTTTCTACACGAATGGATCTAAGCTTAGTTAATGTACTTACACCTTTTAACTACCAAGAATGGAAATCAAAAAATCACCATTTTACTTAGGAGTAAAGGGTTGTACCATATCACAATGGGGTTAGAAATTGAGCCTAGTGAAGATGCAAACAAAGTTAAGTGGTTTAATAAGTGTGATGCAACTTTTGGTATTTTGTGTCTTTCAGTGTCTCCCAAACTCCTCTTTCACATAGAGTCACCAAATCTCCCAATGAGGTGTGGAAAACCTTACAAACCTTATTTGGAAAATTTGACACTATGAGGGGTCATGAGCTAGAAATAAAACTTATTAACTTAATTCCTTGAAAATTTGACACTTTGGAAGAGTTTTTACCAAGCTCAAGTCCTTACAATTGCAGTTAAAAGAATGTGGAACAAAAAATAAGGATGAACAACTAGTTCTTTATGTGCTTTCCAAACTAGGCCCCAACTACTCTATATTTGTCTCTACTTTCTATGCCATGAAGAGAGCCATTGGAAAATCCCATCCTCAGATGAATTTATTAATGATTTGACTAAGGATAAAGAAAATTTAATCCAAATGGGCACCTTGAAGTCCTCCAAACCTCAAGCTCTCATTGTCAAGAATGGAAAACAGAAAGCCTCCAACAATAAAGAGTATAAACAGAATAACAAGGATCAAGAAAGCAAGAAGGATCAACATTCTTCCACCTCTACATCAAACTCTGAAACTTCCTCTTCTAGTGTTAAGTCCAACAAAGAAAGGATTAAATGCGGGTATTGCAAAGGTATACATGATGAAAGTAAATGTTTGAAGAAACAGATTGACCACCTCAAAATTCTTCTTGAGAAGAACAAAATAGGTGACCCTAAGTATTCTAAACAATATTCATCAACCAATGAATCCTACAATGCAAATATCACTATGGAAAATAGAAAGAGAAAGAATCAATAAAGGAGAAAAAGGGAGAGCCCTAATTACAATTGTACCACCACCTCCTACATGGGTTATTGATTCTGGTGCTTCACATCATATGGATTCTTCACACGTGGAGTTCACTTCATTAGAGCCATGTGACATGTCTACTATATGATTGGGTGACAACATTTCTACATAGTTTTGGGAGAGGGTTTGTTGAAGTGAATGAAGGAACATTCAATAATGTTCTTAGTATTCCTTCACTATAAACTAATCTCTTATCAGTCTACCATATCACTCACCTTAGTCAAGGCATGCGGGTTGAGTTCACTCAAGATTCAATATATGTAGAGAGATACACAATGACACTATCATTATTGTGGTTGTAGTCGATCATCTAAATCAGATATATTCCTTCTCTTACTTTGTCCCTCTTTTAGATTCTTCACATGAATCACCTATACTTGATGATACTTTTGATCTTAAGAAAATTTCTAATGATGAATTATCTTGGCATAGATGACTACAATAATGATGGAGACCCACCTCCACCACATCTTTTTCACCTTCCATTTTTAGAGGAGTTATTTATTGATCCACCTATTTTTGTTCCACCTCAGACTTTTCGGGAGTAGGAATCTTGATTCAGGGATCATAAAACATCAAGAATTCTTGTACTCGCCATTACATGACCCTCCACATTATTTCTTTGCTTCTACATTGGATATATCATTCCTTTATGGAGCAATGGCTCATCTGTGTATAAGGAACATAGTTCCTGGGTAGGAACCACACTTTGGTTTGAGATCCATCAGACACTTGGTGGATACCTTCACTTTTCCATGGTGATACACTCTTCATTGTATCTACTTCTAAGCCAAAGTCACTCCAGGAGGTTTCTTTGCAGGATACCAGATGGTTATTGACAAGTTGTAGATTTGAGTGGGGCTTTCTAGTCCTACCTTCTCTTCTTTGTCTCTCTTTTGAGGGGAGTGTTTTCCCATTGGGGTTTCTCATTTTAATCTATCTTACATGAGAGATTGAATTGTACTTGGGTACCTCATCGGTGCTTGTTTCCAGGACCCACTTTAATTTTTCACTGCCCACCTAAGTTGTGCTTATGGGGGGTGTTAGTGTAGGATTTATTTTCCTCTCTTTATTTGTATTATCCTACTCGGGATATTCCACCTCACTTGGAGTTTCCATACACTTATGGGATATGCTTTCTTAGGTGTACACTTGACTACATTATTCTAGGTGTTGGTTACTACTTGAATACACCATTATAGGTGTTGGTTACCACTATTCTAGGTGGAGATTGCCATGATTCTAGGAGGAGGTTACACATTCACCTCCTATATGTACATCTCTTGCATTATTCTATTTGATTGTATTGAGTTGGAGCTATTTATGTGTTATTGAAATTATCTCTCTTATATTTTCATAATTTGTAGTCTTGTATGCTTGCATTGTTTTTTTCTTGGAACAATTCACGTCTCGCATCATTCACCTGTGCATTCTTTGAACCGAAAATCCTGACACTTCTCTAATAGTTTTGTATAGAAAGACCCTTGTTTTGAAGAAAATTGTCATTTCATTCATGTATGCCATAGTTTCATATTAAAATATTCATGTGGAAGCATTTATATGGGGTTTCCTTGATTCCCATCAAAATATCCAAGTGAGTTATGTGGAAAGTTTTTATGAACAACGTCAATTTAGGTCTCCTACCGCTAAGGGCTAAGCATGCCAAAACCAGTCATTTGTGTGAGTGATATTTTTGATGAAATAACATGATCTCAAGTACAATATGAGCATGTATAGGTGGTATATTTCAAACATAATTTTTTTAAGCCCTTGATATGATGAGGAGAAGTGTTTTCATGATCTATTTCAAATGGTCCAAAACTATATTTTTTCGGAAAGTTAAGAAGGCTTGGGAATTGCAAACTTGTTTTCTCCACTCAACCTTTGTGTAAGAGTTTGTTTGATCATGGAGTAGAATTTTTTGTTGAAGTATCTATGCAACAAGTGTGCCCTAAAAGTGATTTTTATTATGTTTGATGCAAGTAAATGTAAGACTGGTTTTTGGAGCTTGTAAACCAGTTGGAGTTGTCCTTAATATTCAAGCACATTTGATCTCTAGGTCCTGATATGGAGTAAGATATGGAACTGATTAGTTTCTCAACATAAATACCATTATGTAATTGTATTTTAGAAGTAATGAAAAGTTTGATATGTGAGTAAACTTTCTCAATCTTGAAGACTATTTTCCAGTGCATGCAAATATGCTAAGTCCATTGTCCAAATCTGCATATCATGAAGAACATGAAGATGATAGTGTCACTCCAAGCATCTGAAGGTGATATGAACATAACATACCTCCATATAAAATCCTTGATAAATCTTGAAGTCTCATGCATCAATTTTGATGAAGCATTCTTTGACTGTGTTTTTTAGAACATGCAACTAATCACACAAATGAGAGCTCCAATGAAGTTTAAAGGTGAAATGACGAGGTATGAAACATGTAAATGGGTTATTGAGTAAGAGGAGAAGTATTGTAATGTGCATGCATGCTTACAACACTTGGCACAAGTCTAATTTAGATACAAGACAACATTCCTACGTTGGAGAATAGGACAAAAAGAGGATGACAAAATAGTTACAAATTAGGTCTACAGAGGTTAGAAAGGAATTTTCGCAAGAGAATTTAGATGGTCGAGGTAGTTCAGAGGATTATTGTGATCATCATTTAGATCGAACATCTTGACTGGTCCCGAAAAGTCAAGTATAGGTAACTAGCCCAATGTTAGAGATAATTAATGCATGAGGACAATTTGGTAAGAAGTCATCTTCCTATCCTTGTACAAGTTAAAAAGTGAGGTAGATGAAAAGGTTTATAGAAGTTAAAGTGCAATAGTATTTTGAGGATTCTTTTTGATAATATAAGGACCTTATTGTTCATGAAAAATGGATGACGTAAATAGAGCTTATGATGAGGTGTGAGAGCTAGTTGAGTGAAGGGGCATGAAGTACGAGAATGAGAACTTGATGATCATGTTTTGAAGAAGCTTGTTGACATGAAAGACAAAAAAAAAAAAGGGAGTATGCCTTCATGAATAAGGTTATTGTAGTATCCTGAATACATGTTGAAGAGGTGCTTGATAGTTTGATTTAAGGTGTGGAGCATGAGAAGTGAGTGTATGTGGAATAATCCATGTATGATAGTGGTTTGCGGTGATTAGGTGATGAGAATCAAGTTGAACTAGGAGGGTGAAAAGAGAAGATATAAGAGCTGATTTAGAGGTCACAACTTGTTGTGTAAGAAAACTAATTAAGAGTGATCAAAACATTGTTATAAGACTAAGTTGTTTCTTAGAAAATAGGGAGTTAAATATTCCTTGTGAGTTGTAGATCGCGTGAAGGTTAAGTTTTATCTTAACCGAATTTATTGGGAGTTGTAGCTTCCATGCAAGTAGAATCTTGCTAAATGTTAAGTGGTTGCTTGACTAAATTAGGGAGTTATATCTTCAAGTTGATTGAATGCTCAATAGTTGATATCTTTGTAATCTTATAAGATAATTTTTCCAGCTTAATGCATTGATTTCATTGGGTATTTCTACCTTGAAGGGTTTCCACATTAAATTTGGTGTTCATATGTGTTTTCTTACTTCTTGCTCATGTTTGAATTTGATTATTATCTTATGGTTATTGATGATTGATTGAATAGAAGAAGAGTTTTCAAATTTTAAGTGGCATTGATTCACCCCCTCTCAAAGTGCCTAGATTTTCCAACATCCATGTGTGATTTATATTTTTGATAGTATGTGGGCCCCACTCAAAAATGTTTATTTATGAAAAGTTTCAGTTTGTAAAAAAGTTTCCCATTAGACCTATTGACTAATTTACCATTTATTAAATCATGGGAGTTTTACTCCATGTCGATGATGATATAAAATCATGGTTGTGTCTCTAAAGTGCAAAGTGTGCCCTATTTATGAGGACTGGTTTTTAGGTAGTTTTGAGTAAATGGGAAAAGAGAAGTTTTGAAGGTTCTATATATAAAGTTATGACTTGGTTAGAATTTTTCATGATCTTTATTCTAAGATATTTCCAATGATATATCACTTTTGAGGTTTTGCTAAGGTATGAGAAAGTTATGACCTATTATTTGAAGGTCGGTTTTGAGGGTGCTTGGTTGTGCATGCTCTTGAGTGGATTCTTGAGAAGAGATAATTTTTTTGAGTTGTTTCGTCATTTCTAGAGAATTATGAGATATTAGAAAACATGTATAAGTCTGTTTCATGCCTTGGTGAAATGTTTTTTGGTCTTCTTCATTCAAATTTAGTGAGTTGGCTTGTTTGAGTGCATTTGGGCTTATTGTGTTCCAAATGAGCATTTTGAGGGTGTTTATGATGTGGCCAACCTACTTGGTCATTTGGATGATATTTTTATGATGTTCTTGTGATGTGGAAAGTTTTTTTTTCTATATGAATGTTGACTCATGTGTTTTGAGGAAAATAAACAGTTTAAAGGCAAGTTAGAAACTTCATTTGGGCTATTTGTGGTGTGGTGAAAAGTGTGACGTAGAGGGAAAATCTTGGAGTTTAAAGGAGGTATTAGTGACCATCACGATGAGGAGAATTTTATGCTATAATATTATAAATTAAAAGTAGGTAATTGTGAGCTAGGGCAAAGAGGAAATCATATTGAAGAAGTAGTAGATTTGAGCAAAGGAGGAGAACTTTCTTTGAGAGGGTTTCAAGGTTGTGTGAGTTGAAATTGGATAACAATAAGTTATGTGAGAAGCATATCATCTGTGATTAATCATTCATAAAATATATTATGATGTGTAATATTCATAGGATTCCTTTGTTGTGAGTCATATAAGCAAAGGTTTATGGGTTACATGATGTGTAATATTCATGCAAGTCTTTTTTGTGTAATATAAGAAGAGGTTTGAGTGGGTTTTATTCCCTTGAGGGTTTTCCACTTACTTATGGTGTTTGTGTGTCTTATTATTTGTTTCATGTACTTGTGAATTCTTAATACACACCTAATGTGCTCCTATGGTTATGGATTTTAAATGGTTGAATTGAATAATGAATCTAAGAAATGACAAATGAAACAATTTTTTTGTAGGAATGATTCATCCCCCTCTCTCAGTCCATTGTGCTTCCAATAATTGGTATCAGATTTAGGTCCTTGTGAAGCAAGTTTAATCACTTGAAGGATATTCTTGAAGCACAAAGCAATGGGAATTTTTTTGATGTTGAAGCAACCTTAAGAAAGAAGTATAAAGTTACAGAGTCCTTGATTCATGGTTTACAAGATCAAATCAATTGCATGGAGATAGAGCATGGTCAAGAAATCAAAGAGCTGGAATCACAAGTTGAGAGTGTGACTAAATCCCTAAAGGTCAAAGAATATGCATTCCTAAACTATGAAGAAGAATTGAAATATCTGAAATCAGATTTAGAAGAAGCATCCAATAGGTTGAATATGTATGGAAGGTTAGAGAAGAGATTTGAAGATGTAGATGGGATCTTGGAAAGTCAAAGAGAAGCTAATGAAAAATTAGGCCTAGGCTTCAAAGGAGAGCATATGGAGAAGTGTGAAGATGAAAAATCTGGTCCAAGTGGTCAATCAAACATGAAAGAGGCCAAGGAGACAAATCCAAGAAGGTCTAACCCTATTAGACAACCTAATGCAATGAGGTATGGTGTTTCTTTAAATGGGTATTGTTATGCTTGTAATGGTTTTGGTCATAGAGCTAGAGATTGCAAAATATGGTCTTCTAGGATTAACAAAATCCTCTTCAAAGGTGAATGTTACTCATGTTGTGAGTATGGTCATAAGGTTGTTGATTGTGGTTGAAATTTTATCTTCTATCACCAAAGAACAAAATTGGTATTGTGTGTTACTATTTTCACAAATAAGATCATATTGTTATAATTTGTTATCAAGGTGAACCTATAAGAAACAATAGTGGGCTTCAATAATTCAAAGGGAAAGATAAGAATGTGTTCAAAAGGAAGATCAGTCCTATGAGTGAGTCTATGAATGTCATATCAAATTTTAAGGTCAAGAAGAATGACCCTAAGCTTGAGGTTAAGAAAGAAGATCTCAGCTCAACCAAGGAATTTTTTTAAGTCTAATAAGAAGGATGATATAAAAAGTCTCATGATGCATAATTTAGTCTCATCTATTAGTCAAGGTAAGGTAATTGGAGAAGTTGACAAAGCTAAGAAGTTAGAGAGTGTAGAGGATTTAACGGAGAAGGAATCAAATCAAACAAGGTGTCAAATGATGTTGACATATCCAAGAAGGAGGAAATCAAGTTTCTCAAGTTTAATACAAGCCTATTAGCCCTAACTAAGAAAAAAAAAGTGAATGAGGAGTATCATGAGTGTTTGACAAGTCAAAAATAAGAAGACATAGGTTTTGGGATGAAATTATCATCCTAAAAGGTCATCCAAGAAGAGTGAAAGGATCTCAAAAGTAGAAAAGGAGAGGAGAGAACATTTGGGATCATCTAATGCTTATATATTGTTTTAGTGATCTAATGAACATTGTGTGTCTTCTCTAGGATTTTTGAAGAAATTATTCATCTGAAGGAAGCATGGTGTGTTCTTTAAGGAGCATTACCATCTGAGATTGCTTATCAAAGTCTCCACAAAAATTACAAGTGTTTGAATAGTTAAAGGACAAAGTCCGAGGGTGAATGTATTTCCAAGTTCATAATGTTGTAAGAAGATTTGGTAGTTTTAAGGCCTATAAGTGCACCATTCAGGGGGAGTAATGTATTGTCAATAAATGTATGGCTCATTACTTCATGTCAATCATAAGGAAGTTTGTGCATAATGGGTCGAGTCTCCGATTTGGGTTTTAAGGAAGCATTGTCATCAATATGGTCCTATCAAAGTATGTTTTAGATCAGTTTGTCAAGTCTTGATTGTGGTTGAATAATTCAATAATCCTGCATATGTAAGTCTTTATAAAAAATGAAGTATATTATCAGGTATGTGTAATCCTTACCTGAGCCTCCATGAGTCCTTGTTGATTTGTAATGTTGGAGAAAAGATTTGAAGGTATTTGAGATCATTGATCCATTTAAGGTAAGTTGTCATGATTCATCAAAGGAATTTAAGATGTGATGCTATTTATAATATGAAATGTTATGTGTAATACCTTGAAGTCATGATCATACTAAAGTAAATAAGCAAGAATTAATGATCAGTCAAGGTTCCGCATATATTAAGAAAGGTACATGTAAGTGTTTATGGTCTTTTGGCTTTATAACTAATAATATGAATGCTCAAGACCCTAGAGGAAATTGGTACATGAGTCTTGGAAAATTTTGGGAACTTGAAATAAATAATTGTGCACTATGAGATGTTTCTATCATAACCGGGCTCTAGGAATCATGTTAAGTGGTTTACGAAAATATTTTGCTTGAGGGACTAAATGAAGGACTTGAAGGCCAAAATTTGGAACAAAGAATCTAAAGTAGGCCTACATCAAGATTCAAAAAGAATTATTCCATGATAAGATATTAAATGATGGGAAAATTTGATAGTCTAGGTACAATCTGTAAGTATCCGTTGAAAACCTAATTTGAAAAACTGAAATAGTGGTTTCTAGAAGATTCTTGTGTAGAAAGGTGTTATGAAAATTTGCATAGTGAGTAAAAGGAGAAAAGGATACTCCAAAGTGGTTTTATTTTATGTGGAAAGGTATTGTATAAAAAGATAAGTATGAAAAATTCTAAACGAAGGGCTACAAGGCAAGAGCATAATCCCAAGAGAAAGTATAGACAAAAAGATCTATTCTTAAGGTGTTATTGATTAAGTTATGAGGTATGAATAATGTATTATGAATCCTCAAAAGGTGTGTTAAGTTATGTGCTTTGTATGAAAAATGTTGGTTATTGTTGAAGAGGATTGATTTTTGTTTTAGTTTTGAGGCGATGTAGAAGAGGATCATGAAAGCTAGTCATGAGTCTTGGCTATCAGGTCTTATGATGATCGGGAGATGGAATCAGGTATAAATTTTGTTGACAACTATAAGACACTCAAAGTAATAAAGATACAACTGAAAAGACATGAAATATTGAGGAGAAAGAGCAGTGTATTATGTGTTTGAAGACCCTAAAGTGTACCAATAGTTATGAGGATGATTAAAGTCCTGGTTCAAGGCATGTGAAGTCTAAACAAAGCCAAGGAGTTGTTTCTAGATCCTAGATAAGTTGTGAAGAAGAATGGTCCAAATCTTGTATGATGTCGGGATGTGTGATTGGTTTGTTTAAAGAATTCATGAAAAGGTATGTAGCGAGGGGAGTTGTGTTGATATCTCAGAGTTTTATACATCAAGAAGATAGTTTCTTGAGTAGAGATGAGGTCCTAAGGACCACATGAGATGGTACATTAGCCATGATCAGTATTCCCTATGAAGAAGGTCATGTTTCTTTAAAAGTTTCCATAGCTAGATGAGAACATGATTGATATTAGCAGGATCAATTTCTTCACGGTCTAAAATATGGAGCTTGAAAACACAAGTATAAAACAAAGAGCAGAGATGATCGATGCAAGTTTGTATTAGAGAAACTCAATTGAGTTTTGAGTTTCAAAAGGTATAGTAAGTATTTGGAGTTTTAAGATTGTTGTAGTTAAGTAATGATGGTTGAAAACTTTTGAAGACCTTAGTAGTTGTGATAAATGGCCCTTGTTTAGTGTCATGATGGTATCCTAATGATCTAAAGCAATGTAATTTGTACGTGAGTTTAGTTTGTATGGAAGAAGGTCTAGAATTGGTGTATCTTCATGCATGAGTCAAAGGAATTTGAGGAGTGTGTAAGTTAGATTTGAAGGACCGTGTTGATCTAGATAAGGAAAAGATTGATATCATATGATATGGAGAATTGATCAAGTTGAAAGAAGAGGTCTACGATGCTTAAGATAATAAAATATTAACCTCAAAAGGGAGCAATGAACATTGTGAATAAATAGGTACAAGTTGTGTGAAGATCATTAGAAGAAGGTTGTGGATTCCTTAAAAGTGAACATGTATGTTTTGATTTTATTCTTATAAGTTAGACATAATTATGATTCAATCAGGGTTTGAGAAGAAATATTGAGCAATATGTGATCTATTTGAGACCGTGACTCGTATTCTAAGTTTGGGTATGCATATATGAAGATTGAAAGTCTGTTGTTATCATGATCCTATGCAAAGAAGGGTATGCCATCTAAAAGAGTGTAGTATAATGATTTGTTTCTTGGACTATGGTGTATGAGATTTAATTTGGATGTGTGTACTAGATCAAGGAAAGTCATGTATTGTGAACTATAGGGCAATGTTACATCCGATATTTAAGATCGTGTACTCTACGTGCTAAATTAAATCAAGAAGAATGTGCTCTCATATAATAGTAGTAGGGTAGTTTATTCATCTAAGATTGGTCTTAGTTTTTGTAAGAATGATATAGAGAGGAGCTTGGTATAAATAAAATTCAACTTGCATAATATAACCTCAAGGAATATCTACTTAGGGGGAGTACATAGTTGAAATTTCATGAAAGGAGACAAAGAATACTTGAAAAGATTGGCTCGAGAACTATGACATTAAATATGATCAATTTCCATGGTTATTACTCAAGGTATGAGACCTCATGATTGCTTTATCAGTTATATATTGATAGTGTAAGGATAGGGGGAGTAATTAGATAGTGATTCTTATGGATAGTTAGACCGAAGTTTGAGATTTAGGGAAAATGGTCCTAAAAGAAGTTATATAAGTGTGAAAGGAAGATTTTTTTGGTTTCTTACATGGTATAGACCTAGAAGGTGATGGATAACATGAAAAAGATAAATTTTAGAGAGTATACACCCATGGGGAGTCATATGCATGATCTTACTAGGTTCATAGATCATTTATTGTCATCGTTTGAAGTCAAGAAGAGTAAGTACAGAAAGGAGTCAAGTTAATAAAGTTTAGTGTTTTGTGCATTGTTTCCATTGTTTTCATTGTGTATTTTTATTTTTCATGTTGTGTCATCATTGTATCCTTTTTCATAGATGTTAGAGGGGGAAAGAATCATCAAAAATATGAAACAATGTCATGTAGGTGTTTGGTCTTGTTGGTCGCCATCAATGTTTCTGAAGGTGGTTGTCATCAATGAAAAATGGGAAGATTGTTGGCCATTAAGTCTAGTTGTTATCATTGATGGAAAATGGTTTCATGGTGTCATGTGATTCTCCATGAGGTGTAAGTTAGGGTCAAACATGAAGGTTGATTTGTAGTGTCTTGGATTAGTGATGTTATATGGTGTTCTAGAGCATGGTCTAGTGGGCATGGTCATGTTATGTGAGTTCCAACATTGGTTGAAGGTATTCATGAGATCATTCATGGTCCATATAATGTGTAAGAAGTGTCTATGTTTCTGAAATGAGTCATCATGGTCATTTCATGAGTTGTCAAGGTTGAGTTAGGTCATTCTAAGCCTATTCCTAGACCTAGAACATGTGGTTTGGTATGGTGACATGATATTTGGAGCAGGATAGTCATGGTCAAGCATGGTAGGAAAATTTTGACATTTCATATGAGGTTTATGATGAGTTTCAAGTCATATCTAGTGTTTTGATGATGTATCATGGTCCTTGGGAAGAAAGACAATGAAGACAAGCTAAGTAAGTACAAGTAAGTTCTTTATGGCTAGAATGTTTGAGACATATTTCAACATGCATGAGACTTGGGCTAGTTATAGGAGGTATCCATAATGCTTCAAGTCAAGTTTCAGGTGAAAATTTTGAAGATAAAGAAAGATATGAAGTTTTTCCCAAAAATGGATTTTCAAAGGTGTGTTTTTGTGTTAAAATTTGACCTTCTGATGCTCGTTGTGGACAATATACTTTACATGGATACATGAAATATTTGGCATAGATAATTAGGTCGAAAAAAAAATTCAAAGAAGAATGAGGTAGTTTTATCGTCACATTTTTATGAACGATCATTAAGAAGGTAAACAAGTTTGAAACCCTCCTAAAACCCTAGTTAAGCAATGACTTGGAGGAAAATGCTCAGTAGTGACCAGTTTTGATTTTTTGGAAAAATTGATGATCAGATGTTGTAGAGGACTCCTCCAGCTATCTCTAGGTGTGATTTAGAGTTTTTGAAAGTATGTGGGCCCCACTCAAAAATGTTTGTTTTTGGAAAGTTTTAGTTTGTACAAAAGTTTCCCATTGAACCTATTGATTAATTTACCATTTATTGAAGCATGGGAGTTTTACTACATGTACATGATGATTTCAGGTCATGGTTGTGTCTCTAAAGTGAAAAGTGTGCCCTATTTATGAGGACTAGTTTTTATGCAATTTTGGGGAGTTTTGAACAATCTAGAAAAAGAGCATATTTGAAGGTGCTACATGCGGAGTTATAATTTGGTTTGAATTTTTCATGATCCTAGTTCCAAGATATTTCCAATAATATATCACATTTTATTTTTACTAAGGTATGAGCAAGTTATGACCTATTCTTTGAAGGTCAATTTTGAGGGTGCTTGGTTGTGCATGCTCTTGAGTGGCTTCTTGAGGAGAGATGATTGTTTTGAGTTTTTTCATGGTTTCTAGAGGTTTTGATATCTTAGAAAACATGTCTAAGTATGTTACATGACTTGGTGAAGTTTTTTTGGTATTCTTCATTCAGATTTGGGAGTTGGCTTATTTGAGTGCATTTGGGCTTCTTGTGTCCCAAATGAGCATTTTGAGGATGTTTATGATGTTGTTCGAACTACTTGGTCATTTGATTATATTTTTATCATGTTATTATGATGTGGACATACATATTTTATCATGTTATACATACATGTACATACATACATACATACATACATACATACATACATACATACATACATACATACATACATACATACATACATACATACATACATACATACATACATACATACATACATACATATATATATATATTTTGGACAAAAAACAAGTATAAAGGCAAGTTAGAAACTTCATTTGGGCTAGTTGTTGGTGTGGTGAAAAGTGTGACCTAGAGGGCATAGTTTGGTGCTTGAAGGAGGTCTTAGTGACCATCATGAGGATAATTTTATTATGCAATATGCTAAATTAAGATCAAGTAATGGCGAGCTAGGGCAAAGAAGAAATCAAATTGAACAATAAGTAGATTTGAGAAAATGAGGAGAACTTGTTTTGAGAGGGTTTGAAGGTTGTGTAGGTTGAACTTGGATCAAAATTAGTTGTGTGAGCAGCATATCATCAATTACCATTCATTCATTAAATCTTTTATGATGTGTAATATTCATAGGAGTCATTTTTTTAGTCATATCAACAAAGGTTTAGGGGTTGGTGATTCTTGTGGGGTGGGTGCCTCACTAAAGAAATCTTGCATGATGTGTAATATTCATGCAAGTATTTTGTTTTGTGTAATATAAGTAGAGGTTTTCAGTGGGTTTTCTTACCCTTGAGGGTTTCCCACTTACATATGGTGTTCATGTGTCTTCTTCTTTGTTTCATGTAATTTGAATGTTTAATACACACCTAATGTGCTCATATGGTTATGGATGTTAAATGGTTGAATTGAATGATGAATGTAAGCAATGAAAAATGAAATGAAAAATTTATAGGACTGATTCACCCCCCTCTTATTCCATTGTTCTTCCAACATAAGAGGTAGCTATAACCTCTCCTCCCTATCTAGGTGAGTTTTCAAACTCACTCACCCATATTTGTTATAATGCATTTTTATATAACAAATTACTTACTTTTTACATGATAATAATTACTAATGTAATTTTTATTTATCAATACCTAATATGGAGCACTAACTCATATTTCCTAACATTCCCCCTTTAATTCAAAAATGGTAGAAAAAAACACACACTCATCTACAATATGCTCACCCCTTTTAAACATACCCTATAATGTGACTCATGATTTTAATCCAAAAGAAAGGCTCTCTCCTTCCATGGTTTTAAACAGCTTACCACAAACCTCGACGTGATAGGAAGCCATCGATTGTCCACCTTGTGCGGTTTTCTGGATCTCCCACAAACCTTTTCAAGATCTATGAACTGACTTAATTTGGTGCTTTTGTTCTCTATTATGCTTGTACATCAAGGAAGTACATAGGAAACACTACTCGTTTATTACCAATCGAACGTATAATAGTCACACTAGAAATATTTCACATTACATCCTATAAGAATCACAATGTTCTTAATTGCATCCACTATTTTTTATCGTCGTTACTTAATCTCAAAAACATAGGAAACTACCACGCCATCGAATTTTTCCTTTACTTTAGCCGGGGCTTTTTTGACGCATAATGGAAATAGAACATTGGTGTTATGTCCCCCTCCACAATGTGAAATTTCCACTTTTTCATCAAACCTAAACACCGCAAATTGAATCGTATCATATTGCATACTCTGTCTAGATCTTGTTATCTGGATCTTGTTGCACATGACCACCATTGTCAATGATCGATCATCTTCCAACGAAGTATCATAGTCAAAGGATCATCGTAGTCGAGGATCCTCGCATCATATGCTCTCCTATACAATTATTTTTCCGACATCAAATACAAACCACATAAAGCATAAAGCTGAAAAGAAACACACTACATAATTGAAAAGCATGTATTCACACCACAAAAATTCCACCACAATTGATATGCGGCCTCGCTGTCGTTGGCGATTGTCGAGTGGTCATTGATTGACCTCCTTCCTCCGATGCCTCTGTCATCTACCGTGATGTTGTTAACTTAGCAAAATTTGATCATGGAGCTCAAATACATACCTCGTACATAAATCAAATTCCACCAAAAATGCACCCAGTAAAGAATTTTTATTTTAT